>PVHY01000512.1:69432-183465 GCA_004024945.1 Uropsilus gracilis
TCCCTTCTTTCCTTCCTTCCCTTTTATCCCCTCCCTCCCTCCTTCTTCCCTCCTTCCCTCCTTCACTCCTTCCTTGCTCCTTCACTCCTACCTCCCTTTTCATTTATTTTGCATATATGATTTACCAGAATGGACTTTATCTGTGTTACCCAGATCAATAGTCCCTGGAGGCAAAGGCCAGGCTCCAGATAGCTCTCTGCCTGGGGTAGGCTGACTTTGTCCAGATTGTTCTTGATTTTCACACTGAAATGACCATATCCGAGGAATCCTCCATCCTGGGCATATCAGAAAGATGGGTGACCCAAGCCTTCAACTACCATGGAAATAGAGCCTTTGACCGGGACTAGGCACTAAGTAATTCATGGAGAGAGCAGCTGCTGGGGAGAAGAGGAAGTATGCTGACCAGTGAGCTGGAGACCAGCTTCAACCTAGTCCCTAGAGCACATACTGCACCATGAAGGTGACCTCATTTTGAAGCCAGGGAGCTGGACTTTTGTTCCCTTGTATCAGTCATCAACTCTGGATTTCTGGGCAGTGGGGGGCACTGAAACTTCAGTGGGGAGCATCCCTGAAGATGGGTGCCACTGGTCCATAAAGGGCAACTGAAGAAAGGGTTCTGACACCAAAAGCACGAACTTTGCCCAGGTTTTGTGAAGCTGCTATGATACCCCATTCAGAACCCGGCTTTCGAGGTAAATGATGACATTTAGCTTGATCACTAACTGCCACTCCCCATCACATTTCTGAATGGGAAGTAGTTCGGTGACATGGAGAGATGACGAAATAGGCTTTTGCTTCATCTTTTTCATGGCGATAAGGACCTCCTAAGGACCTAAGGCTGGGAGACCTGGGCCACAGTCCTGAATTAGTTATATGACTCACAGGCACTATTTTAGTGGCATGCTAGCTGGGAAAGGTATAGTTTTACTTTCCAGAAAATGAAGGCATTTGTGCATTTGGCCTAGGGTAGCATTTTGTCATCTGTCCCAAAATACAAAGCTTTGCACAGCAGAAATGGTGGAATCACATCCCTGTGGGCAAAAATCATTAGTTTTGTTTTTCCATTTGGATGTTTTCCATTTTCAGAACACAACCAGTTTGGGATTACAAAATACTTTTTGGTGAGAACTTTGAGGTGAGGACAAAAGCATTTTGTTCTTTTGTAGACTTACATAAACTGCTCCGACTGTTAACTATATCAGCAGTAACAACCCTCTTGATTTCATCTCCTGCAGATACAGCTCTATTAGGTGCGGTGTCTACTTAAGACTGTAAAGCAGAGGAAGGGGCTTGGGGAGCCAGGGGCATCTTAAGGATATGTGGAAACACGGAGGCCAGGGAACAGCAGTCCCCTTCTCTTTGGCTAAACCTTTGCTGATGGAGAGGTCAAACTCATATGGCATCATCTTTCTTTCTTCTTTCTACTTATTTTTAATATCTATGGCCTTGTGACTTCTGTTTTCTTTAGCTCTCTGCTTTTTTGTTGTTGTTGTTGTTTTTCATTTACTCACATTAGTTACTTGCTATCTATCTAAGATTAAGATCACTGCCTAGGCCACAGGCCTAGCTGGAAATTGGGCTATATTGAGGTGTACACAATTGGCATGTGGAACCGAACAATTTCCTCTCCTGGGGACTGCCCCGTGCAACTGTAGGATGTTTAGCAACATCCCTGACCTCTGTCTACTACAGATCGGTGGGACCCTCCTCCCTCAGTTTTCACAACCAAAAATGGCCCCAGACATTGTCAAAATTGCCTGTAGTTGAGAACCGGGCCTGAATGCAACCCCTAGAAGGCTCCTAGCCACATCCGTGCAATCACAAGGAGCATCCGTTTTGTGGCCTATGTCTTACCATCCTTGGAGACTTCTTACGCTGAAGAGGAATGTCCTCAGCAGTCAAGCTTCAGCTGACTGTCCCTTCAGGCAGAGTTTCAGCTGCCTCACTCCCCCCCCAAGACCATACCTCTTCCACAGTTCGCTTGCAACCAGTGCAGAAGGATTAAGACCCCAACTCAGAAGAAGGCTTCGGTTCTAGCTGCAGTCAGCTCCATGGAGTTACTGAAGCTGTCAGGAACCTACAGCCAAGCTTGATTTTGCCCAGTTACTATCCTGCTTTTGCCTTCTGCTTCCAGAGCTGTTGATCCCATGGGCCCACCTCCTTGAGTATCCTGCTCTCTCAGCTTTGTCATCAAGTCTGCTTCCTGAGGAACCCAGTTTGCCGATAGATCTTGCCATCGGCAGGCATTTAGAAGCATCTGAGATAAAGGCAGTGTAAGAGTCTGATGCTAGTTGCTGGGTAATTTGATTCACTTTTGCTTTCATAATGAGGTAGGTGATTTGGTCCAGTGTACGTAGTGAGGATCATTAAAGTGTCTGACCATGTGATCTCCATTAGTGAGTAAGAACTTTAGGGACATATAATTACATCAGTCCCTTGCCTTATACTTGAAACTCAGCAGCGAACATCCCAATGACAGGCAAGCGTTAGAGTGAAGGGTAGTTGATAAAATAGATCATAAAAGGAAATAGGTTGGAGTGTGCACCCTGTAAGGGTAAAGGGCATTCTTTGCTCTTCTTCTCTCTCTTTTTTTTTGATTCTTTGTATCTAACATCTTGCAGATAGATGCAGGCTGGCTTTGATTGCATAAACACCTAGGCACTCTAAAGATTATTCTCCCTCTGATTCATAGGGGAGAATGTAACCTATTGTCTAATGTCCTGAAAAAGTTATGAGCTTCACTTTATTTCCCATCCGCTAAGAATTGATTGATTCCATCACTCAACAAGTATCCACTCAACAAACAATGTTGTTCAAGTTCTGTTCTATTTTGTTCTAGGTACTGGGGAAATCGCAGTACATAAAAGAAAATACTGCTCTGGTGGAGCTTAAATTTTAATATGAGAAGTAAATCCAGTTACAATAAATCTGATAAAGAAGAATAAAGCAGGCTACAGGGGTGAAGGTCGTAGGGAGAGGGGACATTTTAATAGGGGTGGTCAGCATGGTGGCATGTGATGAGAGACGCGAAGAAGCAAGCCAGGAAGATGGGGGGTGGAAGAGGGGAGGCATAGGATTCCAGGTAGAGGAAACAGTAAATGCAAAGGCCCAGAAATGGAACATGGTTTTAATAGGGCTAGAGGAACAACAAGGAGGTCTGAAGCCGAGGAAGCAAAATGGTAAATAATTCACTCAGCAGGAACCAGACCAGATAGGTTCATATTGACAAGGCTGGAAAAAGCCTTTGGAATTTGTTTTCAGTAAGAAGGGGAGACTTTAGAAGAATTGCTGGCTAAAAGGTGATATAATCTGACTTGCTGTGTCTGTAGCATTTATTTACTTATTCATATATTAACAAACACTAGGTACTTGAAATATGAAGATGACAGAGTTCTGACCTTGGAGCACTCAAATTGTCACCAAAAGAGATAGACTTATAAACAAATTTCATGATGCTCTACCATGGTAATAAATAGTGGGTATTGTAGGAGTAGACTGGAAGGAGGAATGTATTCTCCAGTGAGGCAAATGAGCTGTTTTATATAAACTAGTATTAATGCACATTGCCCCTGAGGCTACATGCAAGTCCAAGATAGAGTGTTTCATGTGATCGGAATCTAGCAAGAAATGCTTCTCACTGCTTGGCCCTTCATTTCACTTAACAGGAATCACAAGATATATTCAGTGATGAGAATCAGGTTCTCCTTAGCCATTCCGATATGATGAATATACCCCTTTCCAATTTTCCATGTAGCCTCCTTATAGCCCTTTTGTCCACAAAAGGGATTTTTTAGGTGTGTATAATGAATATAAAATATAGGTTTTAGAGAGTTCTAATGTTTTAATGAGCTAGAAATAGGCAGACAAGAGAGAGAGAGAATACTTGAAGGATTAGTCAACATGGGGGCAATTTGACTTGGAAAGAGGAAATCGGAGCAGGAAATGTTGGGGAAAAATTTTGGTGAGGAATGAAATGAGCTCATTTATGGTGTGAGTTAAGGACAGAAAGAATTTGTTCTCAAAAGGTAAAGAGTGAAGAGTTCGTGCTGTGGACCTTGACCTAGGCCAGCTATCAAGGGAAAGAGACTAATTCAAAAGACTTTGCCCAGGAGGTCTGGAGCAAGCACATCTATTAGAGGTGTCAGGGGAAGAGGGAAAGTTTTGAATCAAGTCTTCACTTATTTCGGGAACCCAACACAAAAACGATCTAGAAATCTTGGTGTCTCGGGGCAGAATAAGACAAAAAGGCTTAAGTCTTTGCCACAACTTCAAGTCAGACCATTTCTCTAACATGTACCTGCCACATTATTTTTTTATTCACACGGATTTTAAGTAGGGGGGGAAAAAGCAGGCGGTAAGTTTGGCAATGTGAGATTTAATTTTTTAAATCAGAACTGAAAACAGAAGTCAAAACAAAAATGCCTTTGTTTATTATTTCTTTCCAAAAATACTTAGCTATTTGTTTTGAATTCTAAGCAATACTAATATAAAATGATGAAACACAGTTGACTTTCATAGTTGACACGAGCATCAGAATGCCAAAAGGAAGATTTGTCTTCTTTCATGTTTTACTACTCAGAGAACTGCATAAAATTCTTTGAAGTGTCAGTAAATGGCTGGAAAAGAAGTAGGAGGGATTGTTTACTGGAGTTGTTCCCTAGGCTCATGCTTCAGCAGGTACCAGTCAAAGGAATTCTAGAACAAGGGTACATCCCGGACATGTACCTCATTATCCAAGCTTCCTTAGACTGACAGTAAAATAATGGAATAAATATCCTGATAACTCACAACATTCATGATAATAATGACAACAGGGCTAGGAATAGTAATAGAAATAATGAGCACTTTTTTGCTCTTAACACTGAGGAAGGATTTGGCATGGATTAACCTATTTAATCCTGACAGCAACCCTATATGATAAGGATTATTGTCTCCATTTCCTAGAAGAGATAACTGAGACTAGAGAAGTTTAATAATACATTCAAGTTCATATGTATAACCATTGTGGATTATCAGCTTCAAAGAAGGGGCTCCAAGGACTTGCAAGTAACAATCCACTAGTCTCAACTACATGGGCTAAAGGGGATAATCCCCATTAATCTTTGGATGGTAGTAGAGGAATAGCTAGCAACAAATAGGGAAGACTTTGATTTGGGAATATTTATTCTCTAATCTCTTTGATGATTATTCTCTCTCCCCCCTCCTTCTTTCCCTCCTCCTCTATGAGAACGAAACCTTCTGTTCTCATGCTTGTGGTCAGCTGTAGTTCAGACAATCTAGATAAAGTTTCACTGGGAAGTTCAGGCAGGTTGGCTGGACTTGACAGTAGGCTAGGGTTTCAGCTCAGATGGTCTTTAAATGTGCTAGGTTTTGAGGCCCAGGCTGAAGGACAGAGGACACCTGGGGCATGGACTCATGGCCAGATGCCAGCGCACAAGACCCTTTGATTATGCCATGTCTTCTAAAGCACCATTGGTCAATGTAAGTCACGTAGTCAAGACTGGGAAGGGGGTGGGTGGGTTCAGGAAGCACACTTTGCACATCCATGAAGCAATGACTAGGTTATAGATGTTGAATTCTTTCAAAAAGGTGTAAAGAATTAGGACCACAATTCAATTGGATGCTTATTCCTTTCGTTGCTGTCATAGCCTTAGCTCTTTCTCTTACCTTGCTTCTTAAATGGAGGTACAACCCATCTATGGTTATTGGCTTTTTAATATCTGAGTGGTCCCCTACTGTCTCAGCCTTCAAATTTTACTTCGCTTGAAATTTCCCTGGTGCCTAATACAATGCCATTTACAGAGAAAGCATTCAGCAAATGGTGTTGACTACCTCCTGTCTTTTAAAAGCACATCTGGAGAGATGCTAAAGGCATCTGGCATTACAGCACTGACTTGTTAGTAACCTGACTTAACCCAAGTGGCCTGAAAGTGGTAGCCACCTCTACCTTAGAGGCACATTCTGTGCTGATGCCGTCAGCCAGTTCTGCTTGAGATTATTCACCAGATCCATCAATCTAAGTCGGGCATGGCTCCATTTACAGTCACACCTATCCTCCCGCATCCGGCGTTAGAAGGCTTGATTTCTTTCCAGCTGTCCTAAACATCACCACCGGGTTCTTGAAGTTTTGTATCAGTCGGTTTGAAGGAGCTTGTCTTCCAGGAGTAATTCCACCAAACACTAGATATTAAACTTTGTGTGAGTGTCCAGCCACCAGCACTGGAATCTTAGAGAAACTGTTTGTCCCTGCAACTCAGTCGCTTTGCCAAGTAGTTTAGTATGAACTCTTGGCTTCCCAGATCAAATGGAAGTCTGATACTCTAAATGACTTGGCAATCTCCTGGCAAATCCCATGGCGTGGTATTCTGTTCTCTATGTGTGATGGTCTCCGAGCTCCGAGTTATCTGTCTGACAGCTCATATAATATTTACAGGTTGTTATTCGTGAGGAATTTTAGTTAGCCATAAAGATTTTCACAGCTATGGCAGACATTAGAGGTCTCATTCATCACTGTTGTGACCTTCCCCTCTGGACTGCAGCCCATCTGTCTCTGCTGTTGAAATCTTTATGGAAAATCTGCCCATCTTTGAAAGTTTAGCAAGTGATCTTAAAGTTTTCATTGAATCTTTACTTTTGATATACGAGGCAGACAGAAAAAGCACTATTCTTACTTTAATTTAATGTTTTGAAAAGTGTTAAATTTAACTTGGTCTTTCAGTTAAATGACAGGGAACTTACTCCTGCTACAAGAACTCTGCATCACATCAAAAAAAAAAAGTAGAAATCATATTGAAGCAACAGCAATGGGGTAGAAATGATACATGCTCACACCCATTCACTACTAACTACTACATGGAAAGTGTATTACAATCTTAATTATAATTTCATTTCCTTGACTAGGAAATGAAAAAGGTGAACGAAGTTTTATGGAATTTCCTCTTTGAAAGGAGACCGTAAGCAAATTCCACAAATCAATGACATGCCTAGTCTAGTTCATAGACTAGGACAGAGACAAACAACCATCCGATATCCTCCCTCTCCACTCAAATTCTCCTTCTCTGACACACTTCTTCGCAAACGCTTGGTTAGGACATAATCCTGCTGCTTCCTTCTATCTATTCCCTTCCTTCTTCTGTGGTCTGCTATGACCTTCACCACTCTTGTAAAACTGTCCTGTTGCGGATACCAGTGATCTTGTCACCAAAGACATCTTCTATATCCTCAGTCCCCTGGAACCCACTGATGCTTATACCTCACCAGCTAGCTATCTTTGTGTTTACCCTACTTTATTCTAGTTTCAGTACAGTGTTCTTTGACAGCTTTTCTATTGCTCCTACCATCTTGGGGTATTCTCCAGGGTACAGTTCTCTTTTAACAGCCACTTTCCCTTAAGGGATCCAGCTGTTTTTACAGCTTCAGCTAGCATCCAGTACTTATAGTTTTGTCCTTTTATTTGAATTTCAGTGATAAGATCTACTTTCCAATTGTTTTAACCTAAATCTATAATTTATCTGAAATTCACCTCTTGGCATATTTTTTGTCTTCCAATGAATGTCCCAGTTACCTAGTAGCTAAGTCTTACCATAGTTACGTGTAATTTCTCACTTTCGTTGGACAAGTTTACTCATGAACTACAAATCTTCATCTTCACTCTCTGGCCTGTGAACCACTGTGTATAGTACCACAATATTCCTATCTTCTCAATAAGGTAATCCTATGTTTATGAAACATAAACAGAGAGCTATGACCCTCTAGTTTCCACTGTGTTAAATATGAACTAATATGTTTATTATTTATGTTTATTATTATTCATGCTAATGAATAGTGAAGAAATGGTCTAGATAGGATTAAACAGCTGGGTCAATGCCATAGGTCCTGGGTAGATGGGTAGATGCCATTGGTCATAGATATAAAAAGAAATACCAGAAACCCAGGCATTTTATGTTCAGAGGTATTTCTGTCATAATTTACACTATATGTGGCATGTTAATAGCTAGGAATGGGTTCAAGGTTGAGGACAAATATTGAGGCAGAGAGATGGATTTCTAGTATTGCCATCACTAAGTCAGCATCCCATAGGTATGTAAGACTGACTATTTACAATAGTCAAGTTACAAGACACCCTAAATGCGCAAGGATAGATGAGTGGATTAAGATGTGGTATCTATACACAGTAGAATACTACCCAGAGATAATAAAAACGATGAAATCTTGCCAGTTTTGAAAAGAATATGGAACCAAGGGGAAAATGCTAAGCAAAATAAGTCAGGAGAAACACAAATATTACATGATTTCACTGATATGTGGCATATAAAGAAACAAAACAAAGGGTCAATCAAACCAATCTGATAACAAACCCTAGAAAGCTATCTGTAGAAATAAGGCTATTGAAGAGGGTGGGGAAGTGGAGAGCAAAGTTTAGAAAGGAGCCAATGAACTGTGAAGGAGGACCAAGGGTCCTCGTTGGTGGGTGTAGTATGGTGACAGGCATCTGAGGAGGTACGATTCCATGCCTCTAGGTCACAAACAGTGTTTTAAATCAATGCTAATTTAAAAAAACTCACATCTATTTTCATATTTTATCTGACATTCTGATAAAGGAGATTATCAAGAAGAAGAAAAGACTTGCTTGAGACTATGCAATAATGGTAGAGGCAGGATTCAAATCCAGTTGTTCTGAATCTGTACTCTGGATTCTTTGCATCTGATCCAGATACCTCTCAAGATACTGGGTTGGACTTAAAGACTGAAAGGCAATGTGCTAAGTCCCTTTCTGAGCTCAGAAAGTTTATAATCTTTCAGGAAAAGTGGAATATAAGAAACATGTTTGTAAATAATTCATTGTACCAAGCAGTATATCTAACATGCCTTGAAAATTATACCAACTAAATGCCACTGGCCTATAGAAAATGGATTTTTCTTGTACAACCTGGATCAATGAAGAAAGACTTCTGTTGGCAAGAGTGCAATTTACGTAGAATACCTTGAAGATGGCCATAGCCTTTAACCAACTGTACCACTAGAAATTTTGCTTAAGAAATTTCACCGAAACTTGTGCAAAGATTTATCTACAAAGATGTCCAACAATGCCTTACTTTTAAAATAGTGAAAAATGGAAAACCTTAAGTGCTTAAATTTCTTCAAGAAAATGTGGTACATCCATTCATGGAATATGGTTTAAACATTTGAAATGTGTCATTTACCAGCAAGCTTGCTGGAATCAGTCCAAGCATCCTTCAACCGTTGAAAGGACAATTTGTGATATACCGTACAATGGAACACCACTTAGCAATTAGAAGGAATAAATTCTTGATACTCATAGCAATATGGATGAATCTCAAAAACATTATACTGCGTAGATGAAATCATACATACATTACATACTATATCATCCCATTTAGATGACATTCAAAATAGGCAAAAACTGTATGAAGATAGAACAAGTCAAAAACCACCATGAACTGGAGGTAAAGGAGGACTTGACCACAAAGGGTTAGTTCTTCCTCTAAAGAATAACTGTGAGGAAAAGTTACACTAAAATCATAAAGGGCCTTGGATACTAGGGGAAGGATTTTGAAATTAGTTGGTATATAGAGAACTATGACAAGTAAAGGAAAATCATGTGCTTCAAACAGTGCTTTGGAAAAATTAGTGTAGTTCTGTACTGGATCAGCTGAGAAGCTGAGGGGATGGCATGTGGCAGCATGAGGAAGTGTCTGTACTTTGCTCCCCCATATCCATGTGCCACACTTCCTTGATCTGGGCTTTGGACGGTTGATTTGTATGGGCCACATCAATGGGATCCTTAGCCCTTTAGCTTCAGATCAAACTCAATCAATGGTGAGCCATGGTAGGAGATGGGCAGGAAGATGGGTACTGAGATCAGAATGATCATGACCTTGACTCTCTCGCTGTTTGCTCACCTTTACCCAAGATCCTGTCAGACGCACTCCTTAACCAGTGTGCACACATTCTTGCTCACTCCGGGACTTTGGATGGTGAACTGTGGGGGAAAGGATCTCCATCCTTGCCCCTTCCTCCTCTCCCCTTTCCCTCTTCTTACATACCCCTCAGACCCAGAGGTGGTGATGGCTCCCTGTTACTGTCCCATTATCCCATCTGGTTCCCCAGTACCATGCACATATTTCTGTCACCTCTTCTGAACTTACCTTATTTGAATGTGCCTTCTGTCTGCTCCTAGGACCCTGACTCTTCATGTCTCATTTATACCTTCTTCAAAAATGTCACCCCATGTAAATAATAAAGTCCTGAGGCCACATTAGGACCCCTTTCTCCATCAGACCCACCCTCCTCCACTTGTCCCTGCAAATGGCAGCATGGGACTGAGCACATCATGCGTATACAACAGACACTAGTTGACTGTGAGGCTGGGATATGACATGGGAACTTTCATACTCACTGGGAACTATGCTCCAGGGCTAAAATAAAGTGCAGAGTAGCAGGAACCATGTCCATCTTGTCTGTCACATTTGAGCCACACTTTGCATGATGACCGAAGCGATGATAGGAGTTGCTTTGTTTCTTTAGGAAGTAGGGTTTCCTTTTGACTTTTCAAGTGAAAACAGATGTCATCTTAGTTCCTTTTTTTTTTTTTTTTTTGAGACTAGGTCTCATTATTTTGCCTGGGAAACTGCAGGCTCACATTGCCCAGGGTACCACGGACTGAAGCAATCCCCAGTCTCAGCTTCCCAGGTAGCTGGGATTACAGGCATGCGCCACCACACCCAGCTATTTTTTTGAGAATAGGTCTCACTGTGTTGCCCTGGACTGGTCTCAAACCTGTAGACTCAAGCAATTCCCAGTCTTGGCCTCACTTTGTAGAGTGCGATTAAAGGCATGCACCACTGGGCCCGACTTTTCTTAGTTCTTATGAAATTAGCTTTTCTGAACCAAGCCGATGATTTAATTTAGACATCTGGACTTGCACCACTGGTGATGATGACAGTGAGGAAGCATTTGACCACAAGGTGCAGAATAAGAAGAACTCCAAAGAGCTACTGTTAGATGTGGTGAAGTTGTTCAGTCACTGGTGGAAAGCATATGAAAGGGAAATTTAGATTTCAGATACAGTGTAGAAAATTTGGGCGGAATGACGTTGTCGTCTTTTTTTAGGAGGTATTTATTGATCTACTTCTTGGAAACTATACACCACACCCAATAGGCTAGGAAAAAAAGTCTAAAGACTAGAGACAGATCTGGTCGTGATCCTGGGTACCCACCTTACATGATCTGGGCTAGTTCACTGAACATTTCTGAGTCTCGATTCCTTCATGTGTAATAATGGAATGGCACAGATTCACTAGACATGGGAGGTTATGTTTAGGAACATCCAGTGCAAGGCACAAACATTTGTTTTCTCTATTTCCTGAATCATCTGACTTCAGTTTGAGCAATAAACCAAAATTAGGATCTATTACTAAGGACTTGACACATTCTAGCCCATGTGATCTGAACTGTTTCACCATCTGCAAAAAAAAACTACCTATCTCTCAGAAAATTTGTAGCAAATGCACTACTTGAGGTCATGTTTCAGGCATACAGGGGTTTTCTTTTCTCTCTCCCCCCACCATTCTACTTCCCTGTCTCCTCTAGAGCAAGCACTCTAAATGGGAGTAATGTTGTCTACAAGGAGGTGAAACTTGGTTCCCAGGGAACAAAAAAACTTTCTTATGGAAAGCATAAATCCATCCCATATGTAAACAGTATATCTATAGCATTACGGTTTTATGGGTAAAAAGATACCTGAGGTGGTGGTGTGGAGTAGGGTTGTGTTGGGGGGAGGGGACAGCAAGAGAAAAAAAGATAGAGAAAGTTTGCTCTAAAGTAGGTCTTCTTGAGAGAACTTGTCCCAAAAAAAAACCTTCGGAACTCACGCAGTTCTGAGGAGCCAAGTGCCAGGAGCTAGTTGATTCGTATGCCTTTTATCCCAGAAGTAAGCTATGGATGTTGTCTCTAGTGAATGCTGTCTTGCTTAGTTCTATAATCCGCCCCACTGTTTTTCACCCAACTATGTTATCAAACTCCAGATCCACCAAATATGAGAACAGCAGAAAGATGAATGAATGTAGTGGGGTCTGAATTCCAGAGAGTGCTCTTTTGGCATGGTTTAAATGCCATTAGCATTCTTTTTAATGTTCTGGGTAGGCCCCCATGTCGATTAAAATATGACTGAACAACAGGGTGCCACAGTTGGCACGTTCTGGTCATTGTGCATTCAAAAAGGATTGAAATAAGAACTTCCTCTCCATCCGTGTGTGGTCGGGATTTGTGATTTTTCAAAGCCACCTTGGGCACAATATTGAATCCTGTCACCTGGAGGGACAAGAAACATTTGAAAGTAGAACTGCCACCCTTTTCTTGCTCTCTAAAAACACACTGCTTCTCCAGTGCAAGGGGAAATGCAGAGGTGGGTTTGGGAAGAAATAAGTCCACGTGTACATTGCTATTTAAATTCAGTAGACAATACCCCACAGTGCTGGTGTCTTACGATAATGGATAATTTCTCCACTGGAGAATCTGAATCACAAAGCTGCCCTGGGATCACACGGAGTGGTTATAGAAACAACTGGATAGGAAAATACCAAAGGACAGCACAGTGTCATATAAAAACTATTTGCCAATCCATCTGTTTTTGATGGCCCACTAAAAAGGGGGACACATCAGGCATAAAAGATGTGTGTGTCTATTACCTCGGCTTCGTGAAGGATGACAGGCACCCACTGGCACGCTGAGATAAGAAACAGCTGTTGTTGGTGTCGTCGGTTCTCCGGCAAGAAATGAGATGATAATTCTGGGATCCAGTTAGGAGAGTTACCGTAGAGTTTGTCAACTTCTGAGTATGTGTAAGAGCAGGATGGTCTGGCAGCCCTGAGCCAAACTGTCGACAGCCCCTCTAGGGAAGGGGGTGCTGGATCCAGATCATGCGTGTGATTTCTAAAGCGGGTAGTTCCAGGTTGTGTGTCTGTAGTGGTGATGGGGAGGGAGTGAGGGGGCTAAGGGAAGGCTGTTGTGATTTTCCTGTTTTTATTGCCTCAAGGACATTTTTAATATGAAATTTCAGTTTGAAATGATGGCTGCCAAGCAGTTGCTTGGATGCATTTATACAATGAGTCCAAAGGAGAAAAACCAGCTCTCAGTAAAGCTGAATCTCATCATTGGTTCTCTTTGCTAGCTGTGCAGAAAGAAAAAAAGCTGTTTTTTAATTGACAAAGTTTTACGTTTTATTTTATTTTATTTTATTTTATTTTATTTTTGAGACTAGGTCTCACTATTTTTGTCCATGGAACCGCAGGCTCACGTTGCCCGGGATACCACAAGCTGAAGTGATCCCCAGCCTCAGCTTCCCAGGTAGCTGGGATTACAGGCGTGCACCACCACATCCAGCTATTGTTTTGGGAGTAGGTCTTGCTCCATGCCCCAGGCGGGACTCGAACCGCGATCCCTGGCCCGGTCTGTGGCTTCCTAGGCTGCCACCTACAGGCATGTGCCACCATGCCCAGCCAAGTTTTACGTTTTAGAAACAATTTCCGTCAACTGTGTAGCTCCTCAGGATCTAAAATATAACAATTAAGAAACGATTACAAATGCTTAACATTTCCCAGTGACCACTACCACTGCCTTTGGAATAACTCTTTTTAAATCTTCTCAACTATTCCGATATTCCGATCACTCCTCTGGCATTTTATTGATTTTGGTTTCCTTTGAATGCTTGACAACGCAAAATGCACTCTGGGTACTCTGTGGAGGCCTTGCCATCAGCTCAGCCGGCACGGCCGCTCTCCCCTCTGCCCCCCCCCTTCCCCTCCCTTTCTAGCCCTCTTGAGATTTTCATCTTCAAGATTGTTCATTCAGGCAAAGAGCCCGTGGCCCAGCTTGGCTGCCAGTAGGCCTCTTGGCTAGCTTCTCTCTGAGAAATGCCTCGGAATACTGTAGAAAATCCAAATGTCCATGGGGTTGGAGAGGACATACCCAGCAGCCTCTGAATCAGACAGAATTTCTGAACCGTTCCCATGGTGAAGGACTAGGAAGGGATAATGAGAGAAATTTGGGGACCTCAGCTCCTGAACGTCTTTCTTTAAGGGGAAAAAAATAAGTCCTTTTCTCTGTTCTCTGTTGGGGCATTTGGAGATGTGGCGATACAGTGAGGTCTATATTGGCACTTTCTGGAGTTCTCCCTTCTGTGGTGCCCTGAATTGAAGTCAAGGGTACACTGAGCAGCCAGGAGCTGTGGTTGCTGAATCTCTGTCATGTTTCCTGCTAGTGGGGACTGAGGGTTTGTTTTGGTTCCCATCACATCACACTCTGACCAGCTAGGTCAGGGAGTCCAGCTTAGGTGCTCAAATCAGGTCTTATTTACTTTGTGAATTAATCTGAGCAAGAAAAGGAAAACTGACGAGTGGAGCAAAGAATGAAAAGGGAGGAGGGACTGCAAAAAGGACAAAGAGAAGGAATGCGAAGGACTGCTTCAAAACAGCCGATAAATGTCCTTTCCCCTCACACTAAAATTCTGTCTGCCAAAATGAAAAGGCATAATTAGCAGCTAAGTACAAATCTGTGTTCTGTGTTTTATAAATGATATATCACCAAGGTACAAAGCAGTACGTCTGCTTGAAGGTTGGATGATTAGATTCCTCTATTACGTTATATAAAACAAAGAATCTGTAGTTTCATTACCCTTAAATTGTCTGGCAGTGGGTGAAGTTAACTTTCATTAAAAGCTATTCTTTCATATTATACTGTGTAGTCAAAGATATATTAGCTTTGACGTTTTCTTCTCGATACACTGTGGAGTGAATTTACTGTGAGACTAATTTAGAAAGGAGCTTTTCATAGGAGGAAACAATGGTCAGCTTCCACTGTGCTTCAAATCGTAAGCAGAATGAAAGTGCAGGGGGAAATGACATATACCTAACATTGCTACATGTTAATAAAAATGCGGCTTAAATTTAATCTTCTGATGATAGTCTAGGTCTCTTAAACCCAAATTTCTTAAGACACCACTCAAGAGGACCATTTTATTGTGGGGGAGATGTTGTCCTACCTCCTAACATGTTAATTTTGTCTTAACAAAAAAGTCTTCATATTTACCAGTCTATAAAAGGTACTTTTAGAGCTTCGGCTTTGGAAGGAACTACAATTTAAGAGTTTAAAGCATATCTTAAAGGTCATTGCTTAGAGTCGTGCACAATAAAGCCATTATAAAATGAATTCTCAGTATGTGAAATGGAATCTCACCTGTAGGATTCATCACTCAACACAGAAGTTTTATTACATCTGGAATTGAGTCCGAGTGCTTCATTTTTATCATCTCCAGTAAGATCATGTTGGACAGATGACATTTCGAGACAACAATTAAAAATACATTCAGTAAATAAAGTTGGGTTTTATTTAAACTGAAAAGGGGAAAAACAAACAGATGAGAAACATACGTATACTACTTGAGCTTCTATAATTTAGGATGTGAATATCTCAGAGAGGGATGTTTCAGCTGCTAAACTAATACAACCAGTCAATCAAGCAGTAAAAGTTACTGAGATACACCAAGAGAAAATGGTATAAGAAAAGCACCCAACGGAGATATACAAAGGAACAGCCCATCAGTCTACTCGCTCGCTTTCTTATCTCGTCTATGGGTTTGGCAGTGGAACGAGTTTTTTTTTTTTTCCCTTTGCATTTATCTTTGTGCCTGAATGAGTTCAATTTCACTTAGATTAGGACAGAAACTTCAGAACAGCAGGTTAATCCGTCCTGTCTTCATGGGCAACTGAGCAAACAGACCAATATCAGTGTAAAATTGTAATTCTGGAGATTAATGTTGTCTTCGCTGTTTGCGGTGAACTTGACCTCCTTGCCTTTTTTTTTTCTTTCAGCTTCTGTCCAGGGTCCCTGGGAGAGAGCCATCTCACCAAACAAAGTGCCCTACTATATCAAGTAAGTTGGAAGCATCACATTCTTAAAGCTGCCTCGATTGTGCCCAATCTGTATATTCACAGACGAATTTATTTTTGAAAACACAATGGTAGCCTGGCTTCCAAAACTTAGTTCTTTCTTCCCTGAGGAAGCTGGATCGTCAACTCCTGCTAAAATTACGACTGGAAATGTGCTGATGCAATAGGAAACTGCCTTTGGGAAAAATCTATTTCATGCGACGTGTAAGTTGTATTTTGTGATTGGGGGTAGCGTGCACTTTTCACAATCCAGCAAAAAGCTGCGGATTATAATACAGATAGTGGGAGTGAATATTTACAAGAGGAATTTTCATCTATTGAGAGGTTTCCCACACATTTCTCCTTCAGACAAAGATGGAAGATTTCTGCAGCTCTATGTGCACAGACTGTTTTAGGGGAATGAATACTGCAAGTGCTCCAAAGGCAAGCAACAGCCATCCTGGATTTGTGGAGCTGAGACTCAGGACACAGCACTCAGCCTCTTTCCTCTAACAATCCCAGAATGATACTGTTGTTTTGGGGTCATTCCTGTCAGCCAAAGGGACGAAGGGGCTTCGAAGCCCCTTTTGCAGCCTGCTACATGAAATACAAAAACAATATTAGATCAACATGGAGGAGAGAGGAGAGAGGCTGTTGAATTATTATGATACCCTAACAGTCTCACTCACCTGGGTTGAGAATGATGTCAAACTTAAATTTAAATTTCAATCGGTTGTACCAGCAGCAGTTACAATTAGTCAGATTCGTGAAGGAGTCTTTAATACCAATGAAAGTCTTTGAACTGGCTCCTGCCATGAGTCTGACTAAAAATATTAAATGTTTTTTTTTTCCTTTTTGGGGACCTGCTATCTTTTATTGAGTCTGTTTTTATTCTTCCACTGCCCATCAATTCTTCATAATTCAGTTCTAAAGCAATAACAGCCATCCTAGATCTTCATTACTATAGTTCTCAAGAAATTTGATTGCATTCTTCAATTTTGTTAACTCAGAAGAATGGGGGAAAGGGGATCTTTGGCTCTTCAAAGGGACACATCCTTTAAGAAGGGTTTGTCTTATTTAATCTTTTCCACAGAGCTATCTCTTCACGTTAAATGGTCTCCTTTAATATGCACTGCTACTGCTATTTAATGTTCTTATTTTTAATTAATTTCATTGTCTCTGTGTATATAGAATTATTTAGTTGCCTCACATTACATATTTTAAATAGTTATTTAAAATCACTGATTTCCATATATATATATATATATATATATATATATATATATATATAGACATGCACCATATTGCTTAACCTCCACTGTATAGTGTATGGAACCATTTCGTTGCTTCTTCACAATTATCTTCTACATCGCTATCTTCATCATCACACATTTCATTTTTAACTAAGATTTTTGAGACCTGCTACTTTTCAAGGCCATGTATAAAGCTCTTACTTTATCCGGTTCATAAGAGTTCTCTTATGAACTGGATAAAGACTCTCCTTCTGTGGAGAGGGTTTTAAAAGCACCTGAGAATTCAATATGTCTTTAAGCCATTATTCTCCAAATTATTACCTGTCCAGGGCTTATTTCATATCTCACAGGGATTCCTAGAATCTCCCCCCAGTACCACTGTCCTTTCTCTAAATGGTTATCTGTTTGTCCAATGGTACAGATACTACAAAAGATCCCAGTACATTACTGAGAGGAAGTAAAATAATTTAGTCCAAGAGATACAAAGAAAACAAATTCCAATATTCTGTAATCACCCCCTGCAAATTCATCTCTTGGTGCTCCATAGTGGAATTTGAGAATAGCTTCTCTGTATTTGTCCTCCTATTTGTCTAATCCTCCTTTATCAACTGGAAGATCATAATGGTGGTGTCGGTAAGGACATGTCCGAAAATAAGGAACTGTGAGTCTTAGTCCTAGCTCTCTCATTGAGTGTGTGGCCTTGGGGAAGTCATTTAACCTTATACAACCTTTAGTTTCTTATTTATAAAGTAAGGAGCTGAGTTAACTAGAAAATATCTAAAGTCTCTTGTAGATCCAAGAATCGATGTCATTCATTCCATGGTCTTGTCCAAATTCAAAAATCCTAAGAGCTCAGCTTTTTTTTCAAGTTTATCTTTATTTTAATTGTCTACATCATATGCTTGAGTTATTTTAATATAATATCAATACTTACGATTTAATAAAACCACAGAAATTCTATTTTTCCAATGCTTAAATAGATTCAGAGAACTATCCAATTTCTCTAGGTACTTAAAGAGCTCAAATCTCAGTATATCATTTAGGACTATTATTCTTCCTGGTTTAATAGTAAGAGACATAGAACACTAGACAGGAAAAATTAGTAGAAAGGTGAGCATGGAGACCTTAAATGTCTCCAAAGTGACCAGATCCTTGTAATGAGGAATTAAATCATTCCTCAGTGAGATCGCAGAAACTTTATGGAGAACAGTTCTCTCTGCAACTATAAAATTATAAATTAAGGATTATGTAATTTCTCAACTACTCCTCTCAAATGCTAAACTGTAGGAGAGGGAAGACACATTTTCAGAAGATGTACATAGTCTGTAAGCCGATTATTAATGTCATTTGTGACTTATTTTGTTGCACGTTACTATCTTCTACAAGAATCTACTTATAGTAAATTACTTTGCTGGTCAGTGGACTTTGTGATACCTCTTTGGTCCAAAAATAACAATAATGATGTTTTATGATGACATTACTTCGAGTCCCCATTTTTCCTTTTTCTTAACTTTTTTATCTTGAAACTCACAAGTTTTTAACACACATTTTCAGCTGCAAAAGCAGGTGTCTTCTTGGGATATTTTTTAAGTACTTTATAATATATCCTTTTCAGTGCTGGGATACACCAATCATCTGAATAACAGTAAAGCAGTTCCTAGTTCATTGTTGAGCTGTGCACTCAACCTTGCGGTTAGAAGTGTTAACAGCCTCTTTCTGCTCTACATTGCAAATCAGACAGTGCTTAGCCCCTCATCCTGACACCAGCTTTTCATAGGAAGCAAAGAGCCTTGATTCTGATACTGCAAACTACATTTTTGTCTAGTTTATTAGTCCAGAGCATATATCATTGTTACACTTTTCATATTCCTTCTCCCTTGGGGCTCTCTATTCCTGCCAGCATCTCTTTCAGGTTATTTGATTACAGCTTTCATTGCCACTGCAAAAAAATAATCACCAACAATGTTGCAATGTTCAACCTGTTACAACTGCCTTTTTCCACCCGCTGCCATTTTGTAGTTTTTTTGGTCTACTGTCAACCTCATGAAAATTTCAATATAATAGCCTTTAACCAGCTGCTGCATTCTGTTAGGATTTCTTTCACCTTTTTATGTTACACACTCCCATATGGGTAGGCCAAAAGGAGCCAAGAGCTGGAACTCTTCTTGCTTTCTTAATGAGTTAAAAAATTATTCTTCTGCATTCTGGACTGTCAAAAGAATTTAAGAACCCCAAACTTGCGTATAGCGTTCTCCTGCCTAGAAGACATTGTAAGAATAAAAGAAATAGTGCACTGGGTCAGACCAGCAGAGAAACAAGCTAAGAACTCTTTCCCAGGTATAGGCACCAGTGACTGGGCATTTGACTTCATAAATGTCACTTATAAAAGTTAGGCTGTGTGATGATCATTTCTTAAGACTGTGTTGTAAATCAAACTGGTATGAGTTTATCCCATGATATCATAAATTTTTCCCATATTCCACTTCAACCTTGTCTTAGAATTAATGTGTTCTCTAAATTTACTGATTTCTGTATAAATTATAAAGGTATATTTCAGTTTCTTTTTCAGTCTCCATACTTTAACCTCAAGGGATGGCCCCAATTAATTGCTATGGAATTCACTGAATGCTATTATATTTACTCAGAATCAACTTTAATCGCACTTCCCCTCACTAGCCCTTTTCATTTTCATCTTCCCAGTCTGAGAAAATCTAATCCTTTTTAGTTTTTGAGTCTGACCTTGAAGGAAATAGAAACATCCCCCTTGATCATCTTAGTTGCTTTTCTCTGGATTTTTTCCAGCTGTTATATATCTTCCCTGGGATGTCATGGCTAGAGCTGCCCAAATATCAGTTATTAAGTTGGTTAGCATTGTCTCTGGTCTCCACTCACTCATGAAGAAAGTTAATGCTATTCATTGTCTCCCATTGGTGCAGAAATGGAGACCCCCATGGAGGTCATAACCCGTTCTACATATATTACTTCTGGCTAAAGGTTGCTTTGCTGCCACTTTTCTGTAGTACCCACTGAAGTGTTTGACCTTATGTTTCTGCCAGCTGTCCCTTAGGAAGGATTTGATTTTCAGACAAGCCAGTCCTCTCCTCCTTCAAAGACACTGTGGTTATTAAATACTGAGAGGCATTCACTAATGAAACTTGATAGTAAACCTGCTGACTCAATCACCAGTAATGCATTTCACCAGGGTTTCTTTCTAGCTTGTTTCTGAAGAACTTTATAGAAGAACTGAAATAGGGTTGGGGGAACATACTAACCATTCAGCTTTATCTCATGCTGTGTTTAAGAAGTAACTCATGTCCAAAGGGGTGTCTATGCTGGCTATTTTCAGTGTGGAATACCTGACCACAGATGTTGACCAATGGAGTCACTGACTTGATCATCTGGAGGCACTTCCAATCTCAGGCCAACCATTCCTGAAACTCTCCTGTAGCCATGACTTGTGTGGATTTGTGGTCATCTACCTGGCTTTGCGTTTTGTGTTTGTGTCCTCTTGTGTTCTGTTTTTCGACAGTCTCCTTGAAACCTGTGGTTCTCAGCCCTGCTCCCTAACTCCAGTAGCAGCTGAGTTTTGAAGCAACCCTGCTCTGTGCCATATTGCTACCATTACTGTATATGGTCAGTTTTTCAGATTCCAAATCCCTCCATATTTAAAGTATGTCTTCCTCTTTTTTGGGCTTCAGATTCTTATTATTTAGGCCAAGAGTTGCTCCAGTTCAAGTTTTGGTTAGGTTACTTGTTCCTTTTCGTTACCAATAGCTATTTCGGTATCTATTTATAGACAGAGGAAGCAGTGGTCAGTAATGTTTGTGCTTTCACAGTAAGGAACCTGCTAAACATCATTGTTGATTGGGTCATGGTGGATATATCTTCTGAGAATAAGATGGGCTCTTATTATAAATAACACCGGTTTACAACACCCAAATTTAGAGAATATTCCCCCACATCTCATTCCTGACACCTCATTGTTCTAGAAATGATACCCATTCCCTGACATTTAGATTAAATGTTGGGTGAAATTGGCAGAGATCGTCTTAGTTTTTTCTTAGAATACGAATTCCTTGTGTGGTCTAGAATTTTGTGATGTTTCTGGTAAGATCTTTTGTATGTATATTTTCTTTCCAAATTTTCTTTTTAGCCACCAAAAAGACCATATGAAATAGTGGAAACAGAATATAGACCAGGTATCAGAAGCCTGCAAGTCCAGTCCCAGCTTCTCTACTAGCTGGCTATTTGATCAACTGTGAATCGCTTATATTGCCGGGCCCTAAGTTTCTCCATCTGTTATCCAAGGAGACTGAATCCCATGATGCCACAGGTTATTTCCATTCCTGACTTTCTCTGATTTTGTGAATGTTGATTTTGAAGTAGGATTTGTTGGTGACAGTTTTCCAGAAGACTGAAAATCACTCTTCATATTGCCCTTGAGGATTCTTATTGCGCCATCAATCTGCCCAGTATAGAAAGGACAAATAATATGAAACCTTTTACTTAACTGTTTAGCACCATTGACTTAGGAAATGGATATAACAGAGAATCAGTTGTCTAATTTCAGCTGTCAGTCTTTGAGGATACTGGTGAATATCTTTGGGTAATTAAATTTGTGAAATTGCTGCCAAAAGCCTGGTGCTCTGACTTTTCAAAAGGCTTCAGTACACAGTGATAACCCCGAGGTCAGTCTTCTCGGCTGAGCTTTCTCCTCCACAGTTTGATGGTTCCAAAGGTCACAGTAGCCGGGTCTCATTAAACTCTGGAACCACATGAGCGACTAGTCAGTGCTGCATAATTAATGATATATATGATCCTGGAAACAACTCTGTTTAAGACGCCAACTTAAAGTGAGTGAAAGGCCATTGAGTTGTGCAGGGGCATCATTCTAGCTCTTGGTTCTGTAGATCTTGTTGATCAATGTAGATTTTGGTATCTTCTGTGTCTTACAGATTCCTCCAAACCACTCATAACCTTGCTTAGAATTGTGTAATCCAGTACATGTAACTTTGACAAAAATGACAGACCAGGTACTCCCTCTTTCTTTTTCTAGCACAGGATTAGTAGAGGTTTGACTGCGTGAACACATTCTAGTAATTCCATGTGCTTCACAGTTTCCCACCCCTCTACCTTCAAAAATTCTCATAGTGTCTGTGTGCAAGTTGAGCTCTACCATCTGATTGTCTTTCTCTCATAGCCCCCAGCCATCAGTTTAATACTAGAAAGCATGCTGAAAATAGTTTCTCATGTCTCCGGTAGTTAGAGCCCAAGCGACAGTCTGAGTGGTATGTGCCAAATCCTGCAGTCTAGATTCTGATCCATCTTCATTTAACAAGATGATCTGGGGTATAATTCAGCCCATCTGGGACTGAGTTCCCCACCACCAATGAGGAAGCAGATATCCATAATGCCTAAGCTCACTGCGAGCACTGGCTTTCTTCATGTCTGTAGAATCGAGATCTTTTTATTTTTCCTAAATGTCACACATTGATGCTGCTGCTTGCTGTGAGGTGGTGGATTGAGTTTTAAATGAATCAAGCACTGGGTTTTGCTAAGCATCTTCATATAGGATATACTTCTGGGGCTCCAACCTGGTAGTAGGCACTGAGTCTCAGGCACTGATGATAAGTTTTAATTTTGTAGAGAATGTTAATATTCTGAATTTTATATGCAGTTGGAAGAGTGTCAGCCTATACACATATATGTGGCAGCTAAAAGGCAATGTGCTGTACAGGTTAATAACACTCTGCTATCCATGGTCTCATTCACTCTCAGGAATGTGAGAGGGCAGTTATGTTTACATGTATGTCCCAAAAAGAAGAGTAAATCATTTCAACTTCTCCCTCATTGTCTTTCTTATTTGTGTGCTTTCTTGAATAATCACATGGTAGAAAAAAATATGGGCCGTTGCATCAGCTCTGCCTTTGAAACCTAGCTTTATCATATTCTGACTCTGGTATCTGTATGAGTTACTTAAAAGACATTCTACTTTCCCACACATAAGAGCTATCACTCCAGGAATATTAATCAGCTTTCCTTCTCTTCTCTGAAATGGAATGAAAATCTAACTGACATCTACTAGATACTGACTGTTGGGTGTGGGAAAACTACTCATACAGATAGATTCATTATTAGCTATGCATTTGAAATGTTGCTTGTACACCAATATGCTCTTTATTGAATTAGTTTATTTTCATTCTTGGAGTTCCCACATAACTTGGGTTATGTGTGAATTCCCAAACATTCCTAAGCCCCTCCTAGGCATCTCTAATTGCTCCCCATCCTGTCCCCCAGGGAGGCAGCATCCTGTTGGCCCTCATGAAAGTCAGCAGCAGACCAGACAACATTTGAAAAGAACTTAATAACCTCAAACTGCCTCTCCCCTTTGGATAATTCCCTTAGAGCATTAGTCCTCTGAACACTGACCTGGTTGCAGAATATGTCCCCTTCTCAGCAGGAAAACTCCAAATCCCATTGAGTCCTCCTCTCCCTCATTCTAAGGAACCTGAGAGGGTAAGCGAGAGGAAAAGGAAAAGAAATTCAAAGCTTTTTTGCAAGAATATTAGTGTCAGCTGGCCACAGTGGCACACGGTTTTAATCCCAAGCCTAGAACGGGAGGCTGAGACTGGGAATCACTTGAGTCCACGGGTCTGAGACCCACCCGGGGCAACATGGCAAGACATAGTCTCAAAAAAATAGCTGGGCGTGGTGGTACACGTTTATAATCCCAGCTACGTGGGAGGCTGAGGCTGGGGATCACTTGAGTCCCGGGTACCCCGGGCAACCAGAGTCTGTGGTTCCCCAGGCAACATAGTGAGACCTAACCTCAAAAAAAAAAAAAAAAGAATGTTAGTGTCCACATACACAGTTTGTTTCAAAATAATCTGAGTGTGCTGTATAAATCAGTACTATCACTTGTAACTGTTTCAAATCCTTGTAGAAGAACAGCTCTCCGCAGCCTGGAAAGCTTCTAAGAACAGATGGGATATGGGGTTAGCTGGCCTTTAGCACATGGGAAGTGATCATGTCTTCTGTGATATCATGAACTCCCTGGTGGATGAAATGAAGAAAATTCCCTGCTCTTCCTGAAACTTTCAATTGCTTTTTCTGTTTTTCTTTCTCAGCTTATCCACATCTATTTTGGTCCCCAAAGCCACTCATGTCAGATAGTGCAAAGAGCAATTTTTAACTTTCTTCTTTGTTGTTTTAGAAGGAATTTGTTCAAGCATTGTTTCCTTAGTGGATTTTTCTTGTTCTTGAGCTCTCTATAAAGGGAGCAGCTCATCGTTACAATCCATACAATCTCCAGGACCAAACGGAAAGCAAATTTTAATGTGTGCCAGCAAAGTGCTAAGTGATCAACTGCCTAGTTGATTATTTCCAGTTATGAAACTAATAACACCAGATATAATTCAGTAAAGAAGAAATAGCTGACTTTCCTGGGAGAAGGGAAGGCCCACTGCTGGCACCACCCCCATGACCAGCCTGGCCAAGTGTAGAACCAGTGTCCCAGCCCTGGGAATCACTTTCCTGGGAGAGGGGAAAGCACTAGGCCAGATTGGCCCTGAAAAGCACAGAACCAGTCTCCCAGCACCAGGAAGCCCTGTGAGTGCAGTTCCTTGGAGAGGGTCAGGTCCTTGGCTGGTGCCACCCCCATGACCAGCCCAGCAAAATGTGGAACCAGCATCACAGAACTGGGAACCCCAGCAAGTGCAGTTTCTGGGAGACCTAGTACAAGCCCTTCTACAATGATGTCAGCCAATACAAAAGCCATAGTATCCAAATACATAGAAGAAACCCAAAAGCAAACCACAGGAAGGAGAAAAATTGCAAAAACCCAAGCAAGCCCTCCAGGAAACAACATATCACCAAAGGAAAGACAACCCCTGGAACCCAATAACAATGACATAGAAGAAATGGCTTATCTGTCAGACAAAGAATTCAAACTCAGCATGACAAAAGCATTCAAAGAGTTAAGTGAAGAATTCAAACTTGGCATGACAGAAATACAAGAACTAAGTGAAGAGGTAGAAAAATATAAGAAAGAAGACACCTAAAAGTAACATAGTTGATGAATTGAAGAATGGGACTGAATTCCTAAAAATAAAGCAGAAAGAGATCCCTGATATAAAAAAGAGCAACAGAGGAGTTCAAAAAGACAGGGAAAAGCCATGAAAATAGATTAGGTGAAATAGAAGAAAGAATCAGTACCCTCAAAGACACTGAAATAGAATGGACCAACAAAGAAAAAGAGAAAGAAATACAAAGGAGGAAAGCTCAGAGATATTTCAGATACCTTGAAGGAAGGCAATATAAGACTAATTGGAAACCTAGAAGGAGAAGAGTCATTGGGACTGAAGGGGTATTTAAGGAAATAATAAAGGAGAATTTTCCAAACCTCAAGAAGGAAATGAAAACAGACATATATATATATATATATGAAGCCAGTAGGACACCAAACTACTTCAGTAAAAGGAAAACCACAGCAAGAAACATCATCATAAAGAGTCTAAGATAAAGAAAGATTAATGAAACTGTCTAGAGAAAGGAAAAAGATAATATACAGAGGAAAACCTGTTTGACTGACTTCAGATTTTTCTGAGGAGAAACTTCAGGCAAGGAGAGATGGAGCCACATATATTAAAAAAAATCCAAGATCAAAAAATGCCAGCCAAGAATACTCTATCCTGCAAAGATCTCCTTCCTTTATGAAGGAAAATTATGAACCTTCTTAGACAAGCAGAGTCTTCAGAAATTCACCACTACTAAACCTCCACTCCAAGAAATCTTACAAAAGCCTTAAGATCAAAACCAAGAGAAGAATAAACAGGAAGAACAAAACAAGGGAAAAAACAGTACATCAAAATGACCAACAAAATGGCAACTTCAGACCCTCAAACATCAATAATCACTCTAAATGTTAATGGTCTAAGCTTATCAATCAAAAGACTCTGAGTACTAGATAGATAAAAAAACAGAACCAAACCTTCTGCTGCCTCCTGGAAAGCATTTGATTTCTAAAGATAAGCATAGACTGAAAGTAAAGGGCTGGAAAACAATACTACAAGTAACCCCCCCCTCCCCCAGGCCAGGGGTGGCTATTCTTATAGTGGAGAAAACTGATTTCAAATTTTTAAAAAAGGACAAAGGACAAGGGAGGTCACTACTTAATGATTAAGGGGTTACTTCACCAGGAAGAAAAACAATTGTTAACATATTTATTCACCAAATGAAGGAGCACCAGAATTCTTAAGACAACTACTAGCAGAACTGTAAACGAACATTGCTGAAAATTCATATGCAGTAGGAGACTTTAACTCTCCAAAGGACAGATCAAAGAAACAGAAACTACACACGGATGCAAAAGATTTAAAGGAAAATTTAGACCAAATGAACCTAATAGATATCAATAGGAAACTGCACGCCCAAGGAAAAGAATACACTTTCTTCTCAAACACGCATGGATAATTTTCCAAAATCGACCATATATTAGTCCATAAGGCAAACATGAATAAATACACACAAAGAGTAAAATAATACCAAATTTTTCTCTGATCAAAAAGGTATCAAATTGGAAACTGACAACAAAGAAAATAAGAGTGTATACCACATGGAGACTGAAAAACGTGCTACTGAAAGATGACTGGATAAATAAAGATATCAAAGAAGAAATTAAAACTTACTTTGAAACAAATGACAAAGATGATACAAAATTCCAAAATGTATGGGACTCAGCAAAAGCAGTATTATGAGGAAAGTTCATAGCGATGCAGGCCCATATCAAAATGCAAGAAATAATACAAAGAAATAATCTCATTTCCCATCTCAAGGAACTAGAAAAAGAGCAACATAAAAGTCAAAACTCAGCAGAAGACAGGAAATAATAAAAATCAAAACAGAAATAAACAAAATAGAAACCAAAGATAAACAAAACCAAAGACTGATTCTTAAAAAATAAATAAATAAACAAAATAGATAAATCCCTAGCAAGGCTCACAAAGAAAAGAAGGGAGAAAACTCAAACACTATTACAAATGAAAGAGAAGAAATTACAACCGACAAAGCAGAAATCCAAAGGATAATTAGAGACTACTATGAGTATCTTTATGCAAGCAAATACAACAACCTGGATGAAATGGATAATCTTAGAATTATACAGCCAAAGAAGAAATAGAGGCATTAAACAGGCCAATCACAATGAGTAAAATTGGAGGAGTCATGAAAACTCTCCCTAAAAATAAAAGCCCAATACCAGATGGTTTTACAAATGATTTCTACCAAACATTCAAAGATGAAATAACACCTGTATTACTAAAAATCTCCCCAAAAATTGAGAAAGAAGGAAAACTGCCAAATACATTCTATCAAGTAAAAACGACACTAATACCAAAACCCAATAAAGATAGTATAAAGAAAGAAAACTATAGGCCAGTCTCCCAAATTAGCACAGATGCAAAAATTCTAAATAAAATTCTGGCAAATAGAATCCAGGATTGCATCAAAAGGATTATTCACCATGACCAAGTGGGATTCATCCCAAGAGCACAGGGATGGTTCAACATTTGAAAATCAACATAGTCTACAGCCATACCACCCTGAACGCACCTGATCTTGTCTGAAAATCAATCAACATAATCCATCACATCAACAAGGAGAAAACCAGAAACCATGTGATCATATCAATAAATGGAGGAAAAGCATTCTCTAAAGTTCAGCATCCATTCATGATGAAAGGCCTGGAAAAAAAAAGGAATTAAAAGACCACACCTCAACATAATAAAAGCAACTTATGCCAAACCTACAGCAAACATTCTTTTTTTTTTTTTTTTTTAAGAGACTAGGTATTGCTGTGTTGCAGCACAGACTCAAGTTATCCCAAGTCTCATTCTCCCAGGTAACTGGGATTACAGGCATGCGCCATGATGCCTGGCTAAACATCATTCTAAATGGAGAAAAACTGAAAGTATTTCAATTAAGATATGAAAGCAGGCAAGTATGCCCTCTCTCACCACTACTTTTCAACATCGTACTGGAGGTCCTAGCTAGGGCAATAGACAAGAGAAAGAGGTAAAAATAATATAAATAGGGAAAGAAGTGAAACTATCATTATATGCAGATGATATGATACTTTATGTAAAGAACCAAAAAATCCACATAAAAAAATTACTTGAAACAATAAACCAGTTCAGTAAGGTAGCTGGCTACAAAATAACACACAAAAATCAGTAGCATTCTTATATGCATAAAAATCAGATGGAAGAAGAATTTTTAAAAATCACTCCATTTACCATATCACCCAATGAAAATTAAATACCTGGAAATAAACCTAACAAAGACTTGAAAGATCTATTCACAGAAAACTATAAAACATTGTTAAAAGAAATAGAAGAAGATTTAAAGAAATAGACATTCCCGGCTCATGGTTTGGAAGAATTAACATCAAAATAGCCATCTTGCCAAAAGCAGTCTATAGATTCAATGCAACCCAATAAAAATTCCAGTGACATTCTTTAAAGAGATAGAGAAAAAAATTATTCATTGCACACACACACATGTAATTATATGTTATTACAGTATTGTCTGCCCTGAGGTTCTCTCATCACCTTATCACCCGTGAACAATTTTAATCTCTTGTGTCCTTCCCCCAATTTTATTCTCCTCCCCTTCTCTTGCTCTATGCTTCAGTTCTGTTGGCAGTTTTTTTAATTTTTCTTGTTCATGTGTTTGTTTGTTTTCCATATATTCCTCATATACGTGAAACCATCCCTTATTTCTCTTTCTCTTTCTAGCTTATTTCCACTAACATGATTCCATCTAGATCCACCCATCTTACTGCAAATGAAATGTTTGTCTTCTGTGATTGATGAATAATAGTCCATTGAAAAATTACTGAAATTTATATGGAATAAAAAAGACTTCAAATAGCAAAAGCACTCCTGACCAAAAAAGAGGGAATGGAGGTACAGCACTTTCAATTATATTACAAAGCCATAATAATTAAAATAGCATGATACTGGACTAAAAACAGATATATAGATCAATGGAACAGAATTGAATGCCCACAAATAAAGCCACACATGTACAATCAACTAATTTTTGACAAAGGGGCAAAACACATACAGTGGAACAAGGATAGTCTCTTCAATAAATGGTGCTGGGAAAACTGGATTTCTACATGCAAAAAAAAAATTAATCTAGACGACTTCTTCACACCAGGTACAAAAATCAACTCAAAATGGATAAAAGACTTGGATGTAAGATGTGAACCCATAACTACGTAGAGGAAAATATGGGAAAAACCCTCCAAGACTTAGACTACAGAAACCTCTTTCAGGACACATCTACAGATGCTAAAAAGATAAAGGAAAACATAAACAGTTGGGGTTACGTCAAATTAAAAAGTTTCTGTACAGCAAACAAGACAATAAACCCAACTATATGGGAAAAAAATCTTTGCCCTACACACAAGTGATAAGGGTCTGATTACAAAGATCCACAAAGAACTCACACAACTTAACTAAAACAAGACAAAAAGTTCATTCAAAAAAATGGGGAGAAGATCTAAAAAGATACTTCTCCAAAGAGGAGATACAAATGGCCAATAGGCACTTGAAAAAAAAATGTTTAACCATACTAATAATGAAATGCAAATAAAAACCACAACAATAAACCATCTTACACCAGTAAGATTGGCCCACATCAAAAAAACAAAACAAAAACAAAACAGGCAACAAAAAGTGCTGGCATGGATGTGGAGAGAAAAGAACACTGTGGAAAGCTGTGTAATTAAAGTAGTGAAAATGGAGCTACCATTCAATCCAGCAATCCCACTTTCAGGAATCTACCCAAAGGTTACCAAAACACTAATTCAAAAGGATACCTGTGCTGCAATGCTTACTGCAGCATTATTTACATTAACCAAGATATGGAAATTAACCCAAATGCCCCAAAGTAGATGAATGGGTCAAAAAGCTGTGGTATATGTGCACAATGGAATATTACTCATCAATCAAAAAAGACAAACATGTCATTCACAGCAACATGTATGGAGCTAGAAGAAATCATGCTGGCAGAAAGAAGCCAGAAAAAGAAATAGTGGATGATCTAGAAAATTTTTAAACTGTCAGCAGAACTGAAATATAGAGCAAGGGGGTGAAGAATCTGGTGTGAAATCAGGTAGGTAGGTGTGAAATCAGGAAAGATGATAACTCACAGGTGACAAGGTGGTGGGAGAACCCTGGGGTAGACAACGATGTAAAGTAAAATGAGTAAATAAATTTTCAAATATTTATTTACTTATACCTCCTGTGACTTTTGTTTCCACTGATTTTAGGTTTGGTTAGTTTCTTCTTCGCAATTTTCTTTTAGTTTAGTTTATTGCTCTTTAAAAGATTTCTTCAGATGATAACTGACTTCCTTTATCTCCAGTCTATCTTCCATTTTAGAGAGATTACTGTTTTTCCCTCTGACTTTAGATATGTCCCATAGGCTCTTGTAGTAACGGTTCTACTTTTTATTGCTTCCTAAGGGGTCATAATTATAGTTTCTCTTTAATTCAGGGGTTAAGTGAATATTTGTTGAGTTATAAATACTAAAATTGTTTTTAGTCATTTTCAAAAAAAAAAAAAAGATGAAATCACTGAGATTCAGAGTTCTGTGGCTTTCCCAAACTGCTCTAATAATAACCTGTTGTGTACCTTTCCCACCAACTATCTTATTTCAGTTGCCTTTGCCTGACTTCACCCCCAATCTATGAACACCCCCCCAAATCCCCACCCTACATTGCTGATGCTTTTATTTTCACTTACCTACCTATGCAATTCCTGCCACTGTGTTCTTGCAGAGACCTGTGTTTCTCCTACTTAGGCTACTTAGGCAGTTAAGGGGAACAGGAAACAAAATGAAGCAAACACCTGGTCAGTCCTAATCTAAATCCTAACCTACCTCCGTGGAAGCTGAGAGGACAGAGGGTTTCTGGAATCACCTCCATTAATCACCTCCATCAAATCACCTCCATCAAATCACCTCCTCATTCTCACTAAGATGTGAGTGTGGTCAAGGCATGTCACCCAGTGGATGTCTCAGGATGTTTCTCCTCATACTCCAAAATCTAAGCCTTTTTGAAGAGTAGGACATGATCAACTCAGGTGGTCTTGAGCAATTCTTCAGGAACCTTTTCAATATTAGAACATGTCCTTAAAGTCAGCACCGTAATCTTCGGCCTAGGGTTTTAAATTCATAAGGCAAGTGAATCCTTCTCACCTTTTAAAACTTCTCCAGCTAGTGAGCACTGAATCATCCCATGTACTAAATGCAGAAAATCTCATCTTAAGAGGCCAAGCAGATAGTAAAAGCTCAAGATAGAAATACCTTCATAGCTATAATTAAAGGAAAAAATGTGAAACATTGTGCACCTATATGTCTACATATATGTGTGTATATATCTGTATGGGGAGTGGGAGAATAACAGGGACAAGGCAGCAAAAAAAGGGTCTTTCCATCAGACCTCAGATTCATTCCCTGGGGAATATGTGGGAAGTGGATGATCTCAAGTCAACAGACCACCAAAACATTCTAATGGTCTCCCAAACCTCCTCGTTAATCTTGGTAATGGTATTTAACTATCAGGGAGAAAGTACCTAAAGTTCCTCGCTATAAAATGGTTTTAGCAGGATGTACCTGGTGTGGTTAGGTTACCTATTGTAAATCAACTTAAAATTTGTCAGTGTATGTGTCTTGGCTGCGTGGAAAGTAGGATGTAGTCCCTTTTCTACTTGTGTATTTAACATTATGAAATGAAGTTTTGGAGACTAAGCAGTATTCCTTTCAGTGTCAATTTTCCTGCATAATAAAAAAAAAGTTTCTGTTAATACAAAACCAAATTGTAGCATAATGTGAAAGGACAGGGGCATTTTTGGGAGATGTGTCTGGTTATTTCAGATTCCTCCAGGAAAAGAATGTTTTATCTGTTCCTGGTGCATCCTTATTAATAAAGATTGAGATGTAAATCTGTGATTTCTGTAAGTGCATTTTGAAATTCAACCTTTTATAGTTTACTAATCTCTACTCATTAGTAAAGATTGAGATGTAAATCTATGATTTCTGTAAGTGTGTTTTGAAATTCGACCTTTTATAGTTAACACAGCAGGTATTTTAATTTAAAAGTCAACTTCCCAAAGACATAAAAGAAAAGCAAGGGGCACACCCCATGCATCTCCCTTTTCCATGCTGTTCCTAGTTCTAGGAATTCACAGGTCCAAGAGAAGGTCAGAGCTAATGACTAGTGAGGGATAGAATAGTTATATTTTTCTATTTTGAAAATTATATAAGTGACCTTTTTAAAAATTACCTTAGAATAGATAGCCAGATCCTGGAGGGGAGCACAGACCTCTTATAACTGCCTTAGAGACCCAAGTCATGTTTACTGTTTAACTCTGAAAATATTTTTATTAACTTTTAGATCTCTTGCTTCCCAAATTAAGCTGTAAACTCTTTGACAATGCCCATGCCTTGTACATCTTTTAGAACCATCCTTTACACTTTTTATCTCACGTAGAATTGAGAAATTGAGTTAATACTTCATAGTTTTCATTTTGAGGATTAAACTCATTTTGGGAACTGAGCTATGATCCTACTAGTTTATTCTCATAAAGGAATAGATAATAACAGATGGAGGAGTTCCATATAATGTTTTTATTCTGGGCAATCCCACTGAAATTACAGTTGATTGAATTCGATTTGGGAAGCAATTTCAGACATCAGTTCATTCATTTTTTTTGTTTTAGTTGAAGGTGGAAAGAATTGCTTGATGGGGTTGGTTGCTTGGTTGAATTATCCTGTAAACTGAAAATCTTTGAAAGTCACTGTTTTAGAGAGTGTTTTTTTTTTTCCCTTGAGGTGACATTAGTGTACAAGACTGTATGGGATTCAGATGTACAACTTCTCACTTCAGCAACTATATGTCACCCCCAAACCCACCACAAAAAGACCATCCACCACTGAGCTCTTTCTTTCTGGTTCATCCATTCTTTTGTCAGAGGTTAAGGGGTTGTTTTTGTTTCTTGGGTTTTTTTGTTGTTGGGGTTTTTTTTGGGGGGGGGCATTTTTTGGAAAAAAAATGAAGTGAATATAATCTTTAGTGACTCCTGTTGCCAAAACTTTTGTGAGGATATCTTAAGAAAATGCCTTCAATTTTCTATCATAACACACAGGCTGCATGCAAGAGCCAAGATTGTTCTGTGAGTGCACAATAGCCTACATCTCAAAATTAAAAGATTTTGAAAGAAGTTGAGAGGAGGTAAGTGGTAGAATCTGAGAGATAACTGAGGCGGTTCCATAGTGGAATCCAGTGGGAAAGAACAGATTTCAAGTTTGGCATCTAGTTGTATGCAACCAGATCTTACCATTGCCTGGTCAAGATTAGATGTCATTACCAAGTACACAGAAAGTAGATTGATTGCATAAATGCCACATGTTGATTAAAACATTTTTTTTACTCAAATGGGGTTCGTTTTGTTGTTCTGGGTAGGGGAAATATCACCTCACTGTATCTTCTAAAATAGACCTTATTATCATGGAACTTAGAATTGTTTGTCTAACTCATATCTCATATACTCAAATGCCAGGTTGTTTCTCTTTCCTGTAAGCACTGCAGAGTAGCAAAAGTCATCCTTACTCTGTTCAGCCTCTTCATCATCAAAAAAATTGCCAATTATATTCCAAGTCCTTGAATGTATTGCTTGAGAAGAAGATGTATAAGCTGAAAGGAAGCAGCTCACTGTTGAGGTAGAAGTTTGATCTTTTTATACTGGCTGGTAGAGTCAAAGCATACTAATCTTGTTTCGACTTGTGCACTGGAAAAAATTAATATGGAAGGATGGAGAAAGCATGTTCATACTACAAAGTCATTTTTCCCAAGAAGTTATCTGACTCTAACTATAACTATAACTCAGGGTATTTCAGAGGGCTCAGATGTGGAACATTTCTTTAAAATTAAAACCTAAAAATCCTGATGTCTAATAGAAAGTATAAAAATAGCTACCTCTGAAGGATCTGGGATGAGCAGAGGAATACTGAATAATATGATCTGACAGTTCAGGCCATACTTTTGCAGTCCTTGCTGTGGCCTGAAAAACACAGAATTAATTCAATAAAACATTGGGAAAAAAACAACATAAACATAAAATATTTTAAATTAAAAACACTGAATAAGAATGGAGGGGGAAAAAATCCTTCAGCAAATCAATATTGCTTGGGGAAGCAGGAATCCCAAACCAGCAATATTTTTATCCAAATAATGTCTAGTTTCATGGTGAGCAAACACCTTTATAACATAGTTTTATAAACAGCAGCGTGAAGAAAAGGGTACTTAGACTTGTTGTAGATACTTCTCGAATTGGTGACTCAGTTCAGTTTCCTGCTTGACTATTTCAATTTCTACCTAATTGAGACTTCCTATCAATTTGGTATTCTTTTTTATTTCTCCTTGCCCAAATATAGGTATCAAAAAAATTATATACCTGCTAAATAATTTTCAAGGATCCTAATAGTGGTAGCTACAGTGAGATTATTTTTTGCCTGTAGGTTAATAGCAAACCTGAGGTAATCTGTGGGAATTTAGTTTGGGGTATAAGACACCACAATAACGCAGAGATGAAATAATAAACTGGTAGGAGATTAATTTTAGGCCTAAGTCTCTAAAGTCCATAAATCCTATAAATGTTATAGACTATGTACCCTTATATGATTGTATTACTTTTTGAACATCGTTGCTCTGGAAAATAACACCCAGAATCCTAAACACAATAGCATCGCATCTGCTTATTAACCAATCAAAAAGATAGATCAGTCATTCTTCCATGTATAATATATGTTATAAAGGTATAATTTAATCCAGGTTTTTTAATCTTTAAGTAGCTTTAGATAAACTTTGGGTAATTCTTGAGTTGAGTATTACAGTAAATATACATTCTAATTTCTGTTTATTCCCTTCAAAAAAAGACAGTCCTTTAAATGCCTAACTGTCTAAGATTTCCTTTGTCTTCTGTAATATTTCAAGTCATATTACCATAAATAACAATAACAGCAAAAACATTCCGGCAATGAATATCTTTGCTTGTTACTTATTGCCAAATCTAAGTTTTGTTACAAATTATCAACAGTTACCTGGACAGGAGGCAAAAAGGCTCTTGAGTACACTTGTTCTGCATTCCCAAAGAGGAAGGTTTTTAAAACCCAAACACTGACCTTTCTCGATATCCCCAGAAAAGTTTGGCGTTTTGCTTTTGTTTCATTTTATGCTGGTGTTTTTGACAATGAAATGTGAGACCAAATGAGATTAGGAGAACAGAATTGATGGCCATATCAGTACACTTGGTAGAATATATGGGATGGGGTGGAGAAATAGAGTGTAAGCAGGGAGACCAGTCACGAGTGTTGGAAAGCACAGGTGGCAGATATCTGTGTTAACTCTAGATCATTGTAGCAGTGGAGCACGTGAGAAGTGGCTGGGGATGCCTTTTAAAAATAATCAACAGGTCTTGCTGATGCACTAGAAGCCAGGAATAAAGGTAACCAGATTAGCTATGCTGAAGCCTCTTGGGTTTATGACTAGAACAGGTACCTGAAGATAAACGAGTCTGCTAGGGAAAAACAAATGATCTGCCTAAGACACCGCTGACAGCACAAAAGGGGTGATTTGAAGAGCTTGGATTGCCATTAATGCCCACATTTATGTCGAGCAATACTTACCAAACATAAAATCTAAAGAAATGATTGTGCCTGCACGCTAGATCACTGTTCTTCCATGGAGAAATCCCACTAGATCACTGTCCTTCTATGGAGAAATCCCACTAGATCACTGTTCTTCTATGGAGAAATCCCACTAGATCACTGTTCTTCTATGGAGAAATCCTGGCATCACCCAGGTTGAAACACGTCAAGTTTGAGGTACCTATTGAGTCTTCATGTAGGTCACTGGAAATATGAACCTGAAGATGAAGGACCTTTGGACCTTTGGATTCAACATACACATATGTATCTTTTTTTCTTTTTTTGAGACTAGGTGTCACTATTTTTGCCCATGGAACCGCAGGCTCACGTTGCCAGGGGTATCACAGACTCAAGCAATCCCCAGCCTCAGCTTCCCAGGTAGCTGGGATTACAGGTGCATGCCACCACGCCCAGCTATTTTTTGGGACTAGGTCTTGCTATGTTGCCCCAAGTGGAACTCAAACTGCTATCCCTAGCCCCAGCCGCTTCATAGGCTGAAGCTTACAGGCACACACTACCGTGCCCGGCCACATGTTTCTTAAAACCCTTAAAAGGGTTGGTATGCTGTCACATTAAAATGAGAAAAGAAACCCTTGAACTTCTCAATATTAAACTTACTTCTGCTACCCCAAAGGCAAATGTGCTAATTAGTGGATTCATTAAATTCATTGACCAAGCTATATTTATTGAGGGTTAGTGTGGCAAGTGTTGTACTAGGGATATGCTAATGAGACAGGCCTTGGCCTCTTAAAATAGTCCTCCTCCTCCTAGGGGAGAAAACAGGGAACAAATAGGACCTGAGGCATAAGATGAACTATGGAAGCTAGGCGATTGGCATCACTTACTCTGGCATGTTTGAACATAGCAAGGAGATAAAAATACTTACTCAAAAGGTTCAAGAGAGGGAGGGGGAAGAATGAGGACAGCAAAGTAAGGAATACAAGGATCTATGGTGGGACAATGGGTTGTTTGGTGGTGGGTGCACTGTGACAACATTACCTGAAGAGGAGATGCTACACTTCTATAATAGAAACAACAGTGCAAACCAAGATCAACTCAAGAAGAAGAAAACAAAATAGTTAATGCTTCAAGTAGATTGGGACAATCTACTTGAATGGAACCCATGAAAAGGTGCTTCCAATCTTGTCATTAGGGAAATACACATCAAGACTTTAATGAGAGACCACAACATACCAAGCTAGAGGACTGTTGTCTAAAAAAACAGGACAATAAAAAATGTTGATGGAGAAATTAGAGCCTGTGTGCATTGATGGTAAGAATGGAAAATGTCACCAATGCTGTGGAAAACAGTCTGGTGGTTCCTCAGAATTAAGCATAAAATTACTTTATGATCTGGTAATTGCACTTCTAGCTATATCCTCAAAGGAAGTGAAAACAGACATGGAAAGAGATACTGTACATTAGTACACTAATGTTCATAGCAGCATTATTCAACATGGCTGAAACAACCAAAATGTCCAGCAACAGATGACCAGATAAACACAAGGTTGTATGTACTATAGATGCTATTCATCCTTTTAAAAGTAACATTGCCCTTACAACACATTACATGATTCAGAAATACAGGATCTCACCTCTTAAGTTACATGTCATCATTCCACACCCACCACCAAGGCACCCATAGTCCTCCTCTATAGTCCACTGGGCTCTCTTCACACGTTGTTTTCCAACTCCCCCTTGCCCTATGGTAACCTGTTTTACAGTTACATTTCTAAGGTTTCTATTTGTTTGTTTCTGTAAGACTCTTATTTCTCTTTATAACACACACACATACATACATATATATATACATATATATATAAGAAACCATGCAGTATTTATCTTTCTCTCTTTGACTTATTTTGCTTAGCATAACCACCTTCAGTTCCATCCTTGTTCCTGAAAATCACAAAAGATCTTCCCTTTTTATAACTAAATAGTTACCCACAATGTGTGTTTGTACATACAGCACATTTTCTTAATCCACTCCTCTGTCCTCTGTCCCTGGGCATTTAGGAGGTTTCCATTACTTGACTTGGCAAAATAGTGCTGCAATGAACGTAGTAGTGCATAGATTCCTTTATATTGTTTATATATTCTTCAGGTAGATGCGTGGATATGAAATTGCTGGATTTTATCACTAGTCCATATTTACTTTTGAGAAATTTCCATATTGTTTTCCATATTGTTTTCCAGAACCTAGACCTGTCTACAGTTCCTACCAAGAGTATAAGAGGGTTCCATTTTTCTCCTCACCTTCACCAGCACTTGTAGTTTCTGGTCTTTTTGATATGAGCCTGTGTCACAGGTGTTATCTCATTGTGGTTTTGATTTGCATTTTCCTGATGACAAGTGATGATGAGCATTTTTCTATGTGCCTGTTGGCCATTGTATGTCATCTTTGGAAAAGTGTTCATTTAGGTCTTTTGTCTATTCCTGTGACACAGAAGAGTCCTGAAAATATGTTAACTGAAATAAGCCTTACACAAAAGGATAACTGTTGTATGATACGATCATATGTAGTACCTAAAAGTCAAATTCACAGAGCTAGAAGATTAGTTGTTGCCTAGTGACGGACTAAAGAGGGACAGGTGTTAGAGTTTCATCATCATTGGGATGATGAAAAAGTTCTGGAAATAGATAGAAGTGATGTTTGTACAACACTGTGAATATACTTAATGCTACTGAATGAAACACTCTAAAATGGGTAAACAAGAATATGTCCATGTTCTGTATATTTATCAAAGTGTGAAGCTATACTCCTGAAACATATAGTACTGTAAAACAATATTAACTCCATTAGTTAAACATGTTCCCTAAATAAAGGAATCAAATAATAAATTTTACAGGATTTAGGTGACTAAAATCTCTATATAAGACAAGAGCACGTATGTAAGCAAGGTGCAGCAGGAAGTAGAGAAGTTTTGTCTTAAGCTTCCAAGAATTTTCCCTGTGCTTTTGAAATCCATTGTGCCATTTACTTCCGTGAATTGGCCTTTAATATAGGAAAACAATACCACAGTAGAGCTTAATTGGTATGTTTGTGAACCACTCTGCAATGCTAAAATGAAAGCATAAAACTATAAAATGCATTATTATTCATTAAAGAGGCCGAGTTTATAGGGTTGTCTCTGATCACTGTCAAAGCATAAATAGCCATTTCACCCATAATTAGCCAATTTAGTATGAAGCTATTTTTTAACTTGGTATATTTTGTTTAGCCTCAGTTATATTTGTAAAAACAAAAACTGCAGTGTGTTAGTGCTTTTAAAATTTCTCACAAATGCTAAAATGTTCCTTCATCTTAATGCACTCAAGAAATGGTAGGATTCTCCTTACCCAAGAAAAATCCCTAGCAGGTATTTGAAGATATGCTTTTTACTGATTCATTTATTCATTCAATAAATATTTATTTGCCATAATATGTAACCAGATACCATACCAGATGCAGAGGACACCTTTGACAAACATCCTTGCTATCTCTAAAATACAACTAGAAAGTAGAAAATGGAGTTGCGATATTAAGTATGAATAAATATTAAAACAGAAAAGAGGGGAGATTATGTATCAAGGGACTTAAGCAGGGAGAGAACTTGTCAATACAAGGAATTAAAACAACAGTATGACTATTGCTGGAGAGGGTGGAAAGAATACTGAAAAACTCTGACTGACACAAATGAGCTGGATGAGGACCCTGTGCATACAAATAGTTGAAGGTTGTTGATGAAATCTAGGTGAAATATGGTGTTTGGGCAGTGCTCGGACCAAGATGGTGGTAGGTTGCAGATGGTAAGAAGAAGAGACATTTGAGAGAGATTTAGGAGGTAGAGACCCTTAGGATCTGAGACTAGATATTATAGGAAGGCGTTACAAAGAAGAAAAACATGTCAAGGGATCATGACTAGTTCTATGAACACTGAACAGCTGATAATAACTTACAGTGAGATAGGTAGCATTGAAGAAAGAACAGATTAGAGTGGCAATTTGATTGTGGAAATTCAAGTTTGAGGAGTTCTAGGACATCCCATAGGCATTATGCTTGCAGACAGATTGTGTTTAGAGTCCAGGAGGGACCTAGTGCCTCTAAATTGGAGTTTTTAACTTAGGTATCATTTATAAAGGCTACAAAAACACTCATTCAAAAGGATACCTGTACTCCGATGTTTATTGCAGCACTATTTACAGTTGCCAAGATATGTAAAACACCCAAATGCCCCCCCCCACTGATGAATGGTTGAAAAGATGTGGTTTATTTACACAATGGAATATTATTATGCAATCAGTACTGACAAATATGAGGCATTTGTGATGACATAGATGGACCTAGAGGGAATGACCTAGAAATAAGTCAAAAAGAAAAAGACAGAAACCATATGATCTCACCTATTGATGGGATATAAAAATAACAAAGAAAAGGACAGGAAAAAGTCAAAATAAGCTGACAGTGGAGCTGGAGCAGGCAGTGAGGGAGGGGGAGGGATGAAGGGAGGAGCGCAAGAATATCAAGATGAAGGTTCACAGGTGATAAGGTGGAGGGAGAACCCTGAGAAATGCAATGAAATTTTATATATACATATATATATTACATATATATATGTTCACACATATATAAATATGAAAACCACAAAATGGTTAATTGAAAAAATAGATATCATTTATATCTAACTGGTAACTATGAAACCATGGGTGGGAACAAATTTCTGATAGTACGTTTTGAAAGAGTAGTTTTTAAAGCTGTGTTCTTTGAAGTAGTGTTGTGGTGCTAAAAATAAAATTTTAAAACTGACTGAAAAAAAAATAAAATAATTTAAGAGCAAATAAAGAAAGATATCAAAAGTATAGTGATTGTAGCAATAGGAGAGAACATCAAATGGGACCTCAATTTCAAATTCTGTTTTTTTAAAAGTTTTGTACAAAATGTTAAGCATTAGTAATTCTGGACAGTGGGAGAAATATATAGTTATTATTTTGTATTCTGGACCTTTTTTTAATTTCCTGAACCTCTTAGTCTACAATAGATAGTTTAAAAACCTTAATATTATTTTAAAATGTACCATGATAAACAACTAAAATGTCACTAGCCAACTTGACTATCAGTGGTCTTCAGTGAGTAAACTCACTAAGTCAAATCTCTTTATACCATAACTAGAACAAATTTTATATGAAAAGTGACTGCTAACTAGAGTCTGCAGTAGAGTCTGCCTGAGAGTTTGCTAATGCAGCAAAAAAAATTGCATTTATATTTAAATGGCAGAATTTTATTCACTTTTCTTCTTTCTCACTTTGTGCAATTTCTATTGCCTTACCTTCAGATTTACTGATACTTTTCTTGTGTGTGTCAAATCTACAAGAGCACACTCAAGGCATGCTTCACTTGTGTTTTTTCATTTTCTTTTTTTTTAAATTATTTCTAGTATTTCTTTTGGTTCATTCTTAGTTTCCAGCTCTCTACTGAAATTGCCTACCTGGTCTTCCGTAGTGTCTTCTTTTTTTTTTGAGACTATGTCTCACTATGTTGCCAGGGGTTGTCCCAATCCCGCAGACTCAAGCGATCCCCAGCCTCAGCCTTCCAGGTAGCTGGGATTACAGGTGCCCGCCACAGCACCCAGCTGCTTTCTCGAGACCAAGTCTCGCTATGTTGCCCCGGGGTAGTCTCGAACCCGTGAGCTCAAGCGATCCCAGGCCTCTTGCCTACCAGCGCTTGGACTACAGGTGCTCACCACCACACCAGGCTGTCTTCCTTTTCCATTAGAACTTTTAACATGTCAATTGTGGTTATTTTAAATCTGTCTGAATGGGCCACTTGGAAACAGATGTGAGTCTGGATCTGATGATTCTGTCTTTCTGATGCTTTGTCTTCTTAGACTGTGATTTTTTTTTCCTTTAGAGATGCCTTATAAGGCATCAATATATTGTTAGGTGGAATCAGACATCTCATGTAGAGTAATAGAAACTGAGGTCAGTAGACCTTCACTCTGGGGTCTGATTTTAATCTGGTCAGGAGCTGAGCTGTATTTGAACTTTGTTGTTGCTATGGTTATCATTACTGTGACATATTCTGTGAGCACCAGAACCTTCCCATTCTTCTGATAACTTTGTTTTAAAACTAGAGCTATGTTAGTATCAGGATGGGTTTAGGGCGGGGCCTTCTGTGATGTTGTGATGAATAATAGTTTGCCTGTATCTTGGGGTGTGGTCTTCAGAGATGTTTTACAGCCTCTGGTCGTGAGGCATTTTCTCTTGCAGTTAAGTTTTATTTCTCTCTTTTTTTTTTTTTTTGGTCACCTGGTTGAATAGGAGAGGTCTAGGTTTGCGTGGTATTTCCTCTCCCCAAAAACAACTGGTGATTTTCACCAGTGCCATTAGGGGATGTCCTTCATTTTGCCGATTAAGCCTTTGCTTCCATAAGGGAAAAGTATCTAGGCAGATTCACAGTGGCTGGTTTCTGTGACCTTACCCCATTCAGCACCCTAAAGGGTGAGGGGAGGTCTTCTCTATATTCTTCATTCTTCCTCTGAGAACCTGGTTCAATTCCTATAGGAGATATTCTACAAAATATAGGGGGAGACCTCTCATGACTCTAGCCCCCAGGAGCTACACACTCACGGGCCCTCACATGATAGCTAGGAATTTAATCTCCCTGCCAAGTTAACCTCCCAAACAGTACCACCACCTGGTGACTTCTGCCCCATGTATCCAACTCTTCAGCCCTGTGACTTGCTGATGAGGACTGTTCCACTGAAACAGATTTCAGATAGCTGTTTGTCCTATAATATCATTTCTCTGATAGGTTGATGAAAAGTTAGTATCTCTCCCGCTTTCTTCTTGTTGTAAGCATGGGAGCTTACCTCTTTGCAGCTTTCTACATTTCTCATTTGAAACTATATGGCTGCATATTTTGGACAATTAAGATTTTCTTCTTACAGCAAAAGTAATGCTCTCTGTGGAGAGAAGAAAAACAATGATAGAAAATTGGGGTCACCCAGACAGCTGCTAAGAACATGTTATTGCCCCATTTTTAAAACTTTCCTAATAAAATACAGATGTTATATATTTTTGCAGCCTACCTTTTGTTTAGCAACGCAAGTTTACACTTAGGTGTTCAACTTCTGATTTTACCCTTTTGACAGCAGAGGTCAGCTATCCTCCAAAGTGAAATGTTCTTCACTTAATATCAGGTAGACAAGTAAGACCAGAGCAAATTCTGCCTTTACCTCAGTCACAAGTAATTTGATAGTCCTACCCATTGTGTGTGATATTGTTTGTCTCAACACCCTGAGACAATAGATCTCTGCAGACAATATTGAGGTCTGGTGTCATCCTTTTTCATCCTGTCTCGCCAAACCCACAGATTTGTAGCTTCTGTAGCATGATATGTATAATACTGGAAAATGTGGTTTTGCTCATTTGAAATCCAGTAAAAATACTACCGGTATTTGGATAGCTGCAGCACTGACATAAAATGATTTGACGGAGTAAAGGATAAGCCAGAATGGGAATTCGGAACATCAAAAACAAAGCTGTCCAAAGGAATCTTTGCAGCAAATGCTTTGGAAACATGTAAATATGAACTGTACCTCTCCCATTTTTAAATTTTTGCCTCAAAATGTATGCAGCATTTACATATCTATGTTTTATGGTAAGTCATTTTTTGCCATCAGAAAGAATATGACGTATTTTTGCTCCTCTTATCTATTTCAAGTTGTTTTTAGGTGCTCATTCTATTTCCTGGTGTGAATACGTAAATCAAAATACATCCAGAATCAAGATATTTGTCCTTTGCAGCATTTCTTCCTCAGAGAATTAATTTTTAAATATTTAAACAACTATCTCCATCATTTTTGAAACTAACAATTAGTTGATTTCTCTTCAGTTCCTATTCAGCTAGAAATATCTGACCCTTGGGTGTAACTTTTGTTTTGCTCCTCACAGTTAGTTTTCATGTGTACTATGGGGAGAGGTTCTTTTCTTTAACCTTCAAATTAAAGAGAGGAGAGTTTTAAATTCCTCTTAAGTCAAAATACAACTGTTCTATTCTAAAGCATCCTTTAAAAAAATAGAACCAAACCCTCCTTGGTAGTAATTAATTTTGACAGTGTAGGCTCAGTAGCGATTCACAAACCTGTACTTTGTGCATCAGCATTCCTTATTATTCTAATTAAAGTGGAACATTGTGCCCTCGCTAATCATTAATGGGTTTTCATTTTGTAAATGACATTTGCAGAAGTTAAAACAGCGAGTTCATGTGAAGTCCACAGGCAACAGTGTTGAAATTAGCATCACCATAGCAACAGTCTTCCATCATTAGCATTCAGGGCAACAGGAGGTGTTTTGTTGTGTTTTGTTTTCCAAAAAAAGGAAAAAATCTTCAAAGGCAAAGCCTACTGAAAATCTAAATCTCTTGGTAGTTATTTATGTTTCTTGTGTGCATGTGTACTTACTGTACACGATCTCTAAGTTCATATAGAATTTTTTTTAAATTGCAACGTGGATCATCTCCTTTCCAGATTTGTATTTTCCCTAGCATACTAGCTAAATTTCATGATCTTTCTCCAGCTATCCACGTCTGACCTCTGAGCAGCATTTACTCACTGCCAACCCGCTGCTCACCAATACAGTTTTCTACGTGGACCAAGAGAATCTGTATTCATGGAAATATTTGGTTCACTCTGAAAGCATTATATGCATTCATGAGTTTTTGCATTTAATCCATGGGGAAAAGATTTACCCTGTTAGATTCTCTAGTGAACTCATTTGGGGGGGGGGGAACAGAACCATGCTGATGTTATAGCTCAATGATTATTCTCATTCATCTCTAGATGGAATTAAAAAGTGAGTCCAAGAGAGACCAATGATATCTTAGCTGAGCCTCAAGCAATGCTGCTACACTCTGTGTGTGTGTGTGTGTGTGTGTGTATATGTATGTATGTATGTATTACTTGAATCCTAATATGCAGGAAAATTTTAACAGTGGATTATCCAGCATTTCTTTTTTTCCCCCAAGTACTAAAATTCATAAAAAGAGCACCATATTGACCCACCAGCTGCTTCTAAATCATACCAGTAGTAGGTAATTATGAAATCCAAATTAACTTTCATTTTCATTTATTATATAAAAATGTCATAGCTCAAACCTAGAAATATTGCCCCAAGCTTGGACATAGACAGGTATACGTGCTCCTCACACTTTTCAACATGAATCAGAGTTGTCTTCCCGACTACATGTAAGAACAAGAATATGTGCATTCCACTGAGTTGCTGTAAGACAAGACTCTGCTCGCCTACACCAGCAAAATAAAATAAAGGACATGGCTTTCAGTTAGGGGTGCATCTCTGCAATCACTAGTTCTGTCCTACACTGGACAGATCTCTATACCGCTTGAGTCACTCAGCCAGTGGGCTGCAAGCCAATGTTGCTGGGCTATTGAAAGGTTGCAGCCACCAGTTGCCACATATCCTGGACATATGCAGGGCAAAGGCACCACTACACATACATACATACATATATGCATATGTACTTGTGCATCCCCCACTTCTCTAATGCTTTACATTTCTGTGCCTAACCCATACCTGGTCATCAAACCAGATATGATCAAAAACAAATTTCCTTTAGATTTTCCATCTGCCCTGACACTGTCAAAAGGTCAGACAGGCCAATCAGTTGTCTGCATTCATGACATGTACTATAATAAAAAAATGCATTCAGGTATGGTGGCGTGTGCCTGTACTCCCAGCTATTTGGGAGGCAGAGGCTAGGAATCACTTGAGTTCATAGGTTCGAGACTACCCAGGCAACATAGCGAGACCAAGTCTCTAAAAAAAAAATAAAATAAACAAAAACAAAAACTCACATCCATTATGTAGGGTTCTATGACTATTTGCTATAAAAACTACCTCTGATTTTGTGGTACCAGCACCTACTTTTTCTCTCAAAATGGAAAGCTAGCAGTTCATTGCAAAAGATGTTACAAAGCCAAAAACTGAGTAGAATCCTAGTAGAAATAACCCCCAACTTTATATCTATCCTTTTAATATTCTGATGTTTTCTCATATATCTGTGTTTGAAATGAATTACACCACAGATATTCAAAGAAACCACACAAACAGAAGGTTCCTCAAATCCATTACCAGTCACATACCATGTTGCTCTGGGGATAATGGTTGCTGGATTGCATCTATGCGCTTTGCTCTTTTTCGATCCCTTCCTTTTCCAGGGATATAAAGCACTAGACAAGGCTTAGTTTATCACTGTATGAGAAATGGTATTAGCAACAAGGAATATAAACTGATGCAACTAGTTCAGTTATATATGTGATATACAATCATAGACATGTGTTTTCAGGAACTTCTCTCCAGTTTTCTGTCAATTTTGCTGGTCAAGCTTTATCATCTTCAAATGACCATGCTTTATACACAGTTACATCTTATGAAAGAAAGTACAGATGTTGGAAAAGATTGCACTTCTTAGATCATTCTACAAATGCCAAACTCTGCATTGTCACACAGAAACTCACATGATTCAGAACAGCTAATGCTTTACAAAGCTCCTGCTTCACCTCTAGTCCCCTAAGGTTTAATCCAATTTAGAACCATACCAATCCATGTGTAGAGCATGAAACCTAAATGATAATGAAAAGTCAGGGACTCTGGTGACAATAAGAAAGTTCTGAGCATTCAATGAGATGTGAAATCATTTATGAGTAAGCACCAGGAATATTATGAGTAAAATTTGTGTGAGCAAGGATTGTAGTTCCAAACCGTTATTTGTTCCTACTTCTTCAAAAGTAATTCTTTTACTTAATTCAAAAGTGGTTCTTAGTAACATTAGGACACCTACCTTTCCACGGGTTTAGAAAGATGCCAGTGTGGAAATCAGTATCCTGACCCACTGTAAAGACAGCCATAAACAGAGTATTCTCTGGGGAATTGTTCAGTGTACTCCAGGGCTCCATAAAAATCTTCATGACAAAATTGTCTTGACCGAAGTCATCATCTATTGGATTAAGAAATAGATTACTGTTACCTTTTTGAAAATGAAAAGAAGTTGGGCCTTCTCTGTGATAGTTTCAGTAACTCTCAAGCTGTCAGTCTTATTTTTAAATGTCATACTTATGGGTAGTTACAAAATTTATAGAGTATGGTTTGAAGGACTATTCAATTGTAGGACATTCTGTTTATTCCCATTGCAGCACTAAACCAAAATCATCCCAGATCAAGAATCTATTCTTTCCTGATCTCCTGATTCAGAAAGGGAGATTCCTGTCTTTTCATGGGAAGATTCATGTTCAATGTTTAACTCCTCAGGAAGATTTTTCTGTATAACTTCTTCTGACCTTAAAGCATTGGTTTATCCTCATGGATATACTGAAGAGTTATTTACCAAACTTTTTAATATCTCCCATTGTAAAAGGTCACTTGTGGGACTTTTCCTCCCTCATATCCAAGAGTTCACCTTTCTCCGTGCCTAATACTTTGCCTTTCAGCATTTACGTAATGCATGTGAATCTGTTTTATCATCAATGTTTAATTACTCTGACAGTTTTATTCTTGGCATTCATAATTAAAAACTTCCTATTCTTTGGCTGGTAGGTAGCTCTTTATTTTTACATATTTATCCCTAAGTAGAGAAGCCCCCCAAATTATAAAATCTTTGCTTGTAACACCAATATACTACAGCAATTCACACACCCTAAAATTATATTCAAAGTAAACTTAAAATATCCCTCGCAAACACAAAGACTCAACGTTGCATTAACAGTACTATAATACAAAAGAACACAGGCCACTTAACCATCATCTCCTAGATCAGCATTATTCAGTCAACACTACCTCATTCAGTACAGGAATTTTAACACTGGAGTTCTAGTTAAGGAAATCGATTCAGCATGGCATACACCAGATAATTCCTGCCTTTCTTTAGTGGTTACCTTCTTCTGTTATCATTCAAGAATTCAGGTCTCCTCTTCCAGAGATCCTAGGCTTACCCTAAGCCTGAAACCTTGTCCTTTATCTTATCTTTGATAGCACACATCTACAATGTGCCATCAGTCTGCTATGTGCAGTCAGCTAATAAGACAGCAGAAATGGGTGCGCTCAGTGCAAAGAGATTCAATCATGATATAGAAGAGAAAAAAGGATCTGAGAGATAGCCCAACACAAACTCTTCATCGTATAGAAAAGAAAGCGGAAGTCCAAAAGGGAAAAGTAATTTTGGATAAGGTGACTTGACTAAACTGGCCTAGAAAACCAGATTGCTTGATACTTGGTCCCATGGTCCTTCCACAATCCCATGCTTGCTGTAGTAGTAGTGTATGCAAGTCAGGTAGTTACAAGCAGTCCATGTATTTGTATAGCACTTGATAAATCTCTTCTACATCTATTATCCCACTTGATTCTTACAACATCTAATGGTAAGTTTGATAGTATACATGGTTAACCTTCATTTTTATAGATGTGGAAACAGATTCTCAAAGAGTTGCATTTACCTATGTTTCCTTACCATGGAGTAAAATGGTGGGGCCCAAGTTGTTCTTCTCTAAGCCAAAGCCTAATTGTGTTGTACATATTGTTAATCCATTCCTGTTGGTAAACAACACAAAGGAAATCCTTTCACAGTCATGGCTCTCTTTCATCCCCCAGTCAGACATCCTGCTTCTCATCTCAACTTTAGAAAATAGTGCGTCCTTTCTTATCTTGGTGGTTTAACCATTTGTTTGAAGATGAGAACTGTGTTTTATGCAGTGACTTAGCTGATATGGCCATTTGCTATCTACACCACATTGCCGTCAATCCCCCAATCCTGCCCTGTGTCTTGCTCTGTATGCAGAACAGTTCTGTCCTAAATACGTCTTCAAAGCAGTGAACATAGAGAAATTTCTGAGCTCCCCATAATACTCAAGTGCATAATATGACTATGGAAAACAACCAGCAGGTGAGGCTATGACACTGTCACTTGAACCTAAGCCTTCTTATCACATAAAAGTATCTTAGTTCAAGCCAGGCATGGTGGCACGAGCCTGTTGTCCAAGAGCTAGGAGGCAAGAGGCTTGGGATCACTTGAGTTCTCGGGTTTGAGACTACCCTGGGCAACATAGTGAAACCTGATCTTGAAAAATCACCTGAGCGCCGTGGTGGGTGCCTGTAATCCCAGCTACCTGGAGACTGAGACTGGGGATCGCTTGAATCCGTGGTACCCCCAAGCAACCTGAGTCCATGGTACCCCAGGCAACATAGCGAGACCAACTCTTCAAAAAAAAAAAAAAAAAAAAAACTTAGCTCAATAAACGGATCAGAAAATATGGCATAATTTTACCTAAATGAAACAACAGCATATCAGTAGGCAGTACTATTTCAGTAATGTTTATGGTTAATGCATTGTTTTCAAGGGCATTTTCAAACAAGTTGTGTCAATCAGACTTTTCATGAACTTGAAGAATAACACATTCAGAAAGCATATACACAAATGATAAATGTTCAGTTCAGTTCAGAAAATGAACACAGCCATGATCACCATATAGTACAATAAATAAAATATTATCAGTATCTCAAAAGGATATCCTACCTACCTACCCACCCATCTATTCTAGCTGAGAGAAATGGAAGCAAATACGTAAATATTAATGATGAATGGTTGGTGGATGTTCTTTTAACTTTTGGGGTAGGTTTGAAAACTTCAAAACAAAAATGCTGGTGAGTAAGATAAAATGCTAACTTCAGAAACCATCATCCCACCCCTCTCTCTTCTCAGTATTCCTATGTTACCCTAGAGGTAACCAGTACCCTGCCCTTATACTGTGGTTTAGTTTGCCTGTTTTTTGAACTTTCTAAAAATGGAATCATACGTTAAAGAAACTTGTCTGTGATTCAGCTTTGTGTTTAAAATTAATCCATGTTGTTGTTTGTAGTTATCATTCATTTCCATTGCTGTAAACATCCCATTATAAAATATATCATAATTTATCCATTCTGTTGATGGTGGACATTTTAGTTGTCTCCAGTTTGGATGCATTATAAATAAGGCTCCTATGAGCATTCTTTTGTGTGTCTTTTGGCTCACAAATAGATAGATAGATAGATAGATAGATAGATAGATAGATAGATAGATAGATAGATAGATAGATAGATAGATAGATAGATAGATAGATAGATAGATAGATAGATAGATAGATAGATAGATAGATAGATAGATAGATAGATAGATAGATAGATAGATAGATAGATAGATAGATAGATAGATAGATATGTTGGTTATATAGTTGGAAGTGAAACTATCTAAGTTAAGGATAAGCATGTGTATCTTTAGTACATACATCCAGTTTTCTACAGTGCTTCTATACCCCCCACTAACAGTTTACACTCCCACTAATGGTATATTGAAAATTTTAATTGCTTCAAATCTCAACAATTCTTATTGTTGTCAGCTTTTAAAATTTTCGTCATTGTAGTAGGTGGCAAAATGTCTTTTTAATTTTTGTTTGCCTGATTACTTATGAGATTGAAAATTCTCACATGTATTGGGTATCCTCTTGTGTGAAGTATCCAGTCTCTTGCAAAATTAATTATTTATCCCTCTTTTTTTCTTACTTATAGACGTTCTTTACATATTTTGGGCTATGGTCCTTTGTAAACTATATGTGTTGCAAATATCATATCCCAGTTATTAGCTTGCTTTTTAACTCACTTAATTGTGGTTTTGAATGGCTAAAAGATCATAATTTTAGTGTAGTCCAATATATAAATTTTCCTGTATAGTTAATTTTGGTTCCTATTTAAGAGATCTTTGCCTAACTTGAGACCATGGATATGTTATCACTTACCATCTTCTAAGAACTATTTTCTTTTTATCTTTCATATTAAAAGTACATTCCAGCATCAGTTATTATTACGTGTGTGTCTCAGGAGGTAAGGATTGAGTTTCATTGTTACAAAATGGATACCCAGTCAGTCCAGTGCCTTTTGAATTATTAAAATCCAATTTGGTTGTGATTTGGGATTCTAAACATTAACTTTTGGATTTGATTTGCCTAGTATTTTGTTTAGGATTATTTATGTTCACTAGTGATATTCATCTGAAATTCATGGTAAGCTTTGGTATAAAGATGATTCTGATTTCATAAAAGGAAATAAGGAAGTGTTACCTGTTCTAGTCTCTGGAAAAAATTATGTAAGATTATTATTTCTGCCAGTGATATAAGCTGGTTCTGGAATTTTCCTTGAGGGCAACGTAATTAGAGTCAATTTCTTAAATATAATAGGGCTATCGCAATTTTCTTTCTCCTCATGTGTCAGTTTTAATTGTCCTAAAATAGACTAACTTCTACAACTGCTGTGGTCAAGCCATACTGGTCTAAATGAAAAGTTGTACATTTAAATACCAACAAAGTCTAATCTGCTAAAGTAAATGAGTTTAGGTTCTTCAAGTGTTAGGTAATGAGAACTGGTAGGAACTATAAAGTGCATCCCCTTTCATACAGTATTGGCCATCAGTCTGGTCATATTACCCTGTAAGAATGGGGTCCAAATCTGTTCAATTTAAATGAGAGGTAGGGAATTCAGATTACTCTGTTTAAAAAAAAAAAATCTCTGGGTATTTAAATATTGAGTAATCCAGATTTTAAAAAAAGGAAATGAAAAACCTCTGTGGGCTACACAAAACGTGTACATGCCAAATTTAGTCCAAAGATTGCTAGTTTGTAACTTTTACTCCAAACTAATGGAAAGCACAGATATATTACAGTTTTATATATAGTCCATTACGTTTGACATTGATTGATTGATTTAAACTTGCAATTGAATATGTATTTGTTATTTATAGATAAACGATAAGTAATGCTATCTTTTTGCATTTATATGTTAAAACACCCACATCTGGGAACAGCTAGAATATCTTCATGTACTCTCACATTTTTGCATTTGTTTTCCCTAAATCTAATTTTTCTGAGTAACTATTATCTTTTCTACTTCAAAAGGCCTTGTTGGAATTAACCTGTACTCACTCAAAGTTTCACAATTTTCTAATTCATTCTCTACCTTCCCTAATATAAAGCGGCTTCTTTCATTTTAGGTTTTGCTATTTTTGCCTATGGAACAGGCTCTTGTTGCCAGGGGCACCACAGACTCAAGCAATTCCCAGCCTCAGCTTCCCACGTAGCTGGGATTACAGGCGCGCGCCACCACGCCCAGCTATTTTTTTGGAACTAGATCTCGCTAAAGGCCCCAGGAGGGACTTGAACCGCGGTTCTCTGGCCCTGGCCGCTTCATAGGCTGAAGCTTACAGGCACAAGCCACCGAGCCTGGCCTGTTGTTTTCTTTTTGCCTAGTTACTTTTGAAGGTTTTATATGAGGAAGGAATTCAGATTCTTTTAATTTTTGTAAGGAATTCAGATTACTTTTTATTAAGATCACATAAATGAGGTACTTATGGCACATGTGTTGTATATTAAAAAATATTCATAGGAATACCTTTCTAAGGATATTTTTGTTATTGTTGTTGGTCATGTATTTATAGCTACTATAGTAGGCAGATGGAGACAAAAAAAGATGCATAAAGACTACCATCCTTGTAGTCTAATAACATATGGATGAGTATAAAATAGCACACTAAAAATATAAGAGCTTTGAACAAATAAACCATTTTCAAATTGTTTTTATTTGACATGCAACAGTTCATGTATTCAGAGAATCAGTATGTGCCTAAGGTAATTTTCAAGCTATTATGCTAAATTTAGGTATCATCTCATTACTAACACAACCACCAAAAACATTACCTATTTATCTAGGGAAATCTTCCTGTTTTTGTAGGAAAATTTCAGGAAATTAGAATAAAACAAAAATAAATTTATTAAAAGTAATAAGATAATCTAAGTAACTATATTTGATACACAAAGATTAAGTAATGTTTTGGATAATTCACCAAGCTAAAGTAGAAAGTATCAATTTTCTAGCTTATAAAGTTCATTACATACATTACCTCATTTAATCTCAAGAGAACACTAGAAGGAAGGTATGGAGGATAGGTTGCATTGTTCTTCTTTTATAGTCAATAATACCGGTATTTTAAGAAATTCTGTGAGGTCTTAATTTTCGAATTGCTATAATAAAATGCCACAGGCAGAGTAACTTATAAACAAGAGAAGTGTGTTGCTGAAGGTCCAAGATTAGGTTGCCAGCAAGGTTTGGTGAGAGTCCTCTTCCAAGTGGCAGACTGTTGACTGTCCTCAAAGTAGGAGGGACAGGAGAACACTGTAGGGTGTCCTTTAGAAAAAGATCATGAACCCCCTTCATGAGACCCCTTCCAAATCCCTAATCACCTCCAAATGGGTCTCTTACTGACATCACCATGTATAGGGGTTAGGATTTCAACATACGAATTTTAGGGGGAAAAACACTCAGAGCATAGGCATGATTTTTTTTTCCTAAGAGCATATACAGTGTTAGGGCCTATGTTCAAACCAAAATTTTCTTTCTCTCTTTTCCCTTAATGACTTAATTTGTTTTACATTGTTGTAGTCTCCATATTTCCCCCATGAGAAATATCACCTGTGACCCATCACCATTTTCCCTTGCATTCTTCCCTCCCATGTTTCACCCACCTCCTTCTTTCTCCTTTGCTGGATGTTTCATATCTATAGTCAACTTGTTATCTTTTATTATTTTACTATTTCTTGTCCGTTTGCAACCAATATTTTCTAACTTTATATCTGGAATTCTCTCTCCTTATTCCACATATGACACAACAAAGGTTCATAGAGGAGATAGGTGAGTACTGTTGGACCAGGTCTTCAAACCTTTACATATACACATATCCTGTTCATCTTTTTAAAATTTGCTCTGTTATGCAAATTAAGAAATGAGACATATATATATATATAAATTTTTTACTAAGATAACATTGGTTTACAATATTGTATATAGTTCAGAAATCATAGTATCCCACCTCTTGTTGGTGTTAAAGCATACCTTTAAATGTCCTATTTAAGCTGGGTGTGGTGGCACGCGCCGGTAATCCAAGCACTGGGAGGCAAGAGGACAGGGATCACTTGAGCTTGCGGGTTCGAGACTACCATGGAGAACATAGTGAGACCTGGTCTCAAAAAAGCAACTGGGCGCAGTGGTGGGCGCCTGTAATCCCAGCTACCTGTAAGTCCGAGGCTGGGAATCGCTTGAGTCCGCAGGATTGGGACGACCCCAGGCAACATAGCGAGACCTAGTCTCAAATGAACAAATAAATGCCCCATTTAATTTTTTCATTCTATATGGAACTAATGAAAGTTTGGATTTATTTTTCATTTAAAACCATGAAAACAACCAAATAAAAACAACTGAATCTTGTCAATTATAATTATTCACTATAATTGCATAGCAGAATGTTAAAATTTTATGACCATTTTTCTTAAGAAAAGCCAGGAAAAAAATGATTATGAATGTTAGTACTAATTATACATCCAAGAAAACTAAAAATATATTTTGAGATTTTCTATTATTGATTTATTTTAGATCTTACAATAATTGAATAAATATTTTGATTATTCTGGTTTCAATCTTCCCTCCAGAATTGGCAGCTGTCAGTTTGAATAGGATTCTACCTAATAAAATCACCTGTTATTTCTGAAAAGAAAAAAAAAAAGCACACATAAAATTTCTTGGTTGTTCTAAATGTTTCTGTGGCAATGAACTGAAGATATTATTCAGTTTCTTTATTCTTTCCAGACAAAAGCCACCTCTTTACTGGCTCTGCTAAGTCTTGATTTAAGGGTATAACTGTTATCTTAATGGGATTCAACTTGGTTATCTGATAATTTATTGGCAACCTACCCACATTACTTCCTTTAACTGACATAAAATTCACCCAGCAATTGGCCAGCTTTATCTTGCAAGCAGTGGAGAAAGAGCTTTCTTAATCCTGGATGCACCTACATTCCAGGCTTTTGAAAAAGATTGAAGATACTGATTGACCTACCTGCCCTAATACCTAAGCAGACTTAACTAGTGAAGGACTTTCTCGTGAGGTATGTGGAATCTCCTGTTTTAAGAAGAACAGAAACACTTGTATACTTTTGATTGTTTATTCCTTGGTCTGTTATATAGCATCTGCTTACTGTTCCTCTACCCCAAATCTTGTTGTCTCCACTTTTTTTCCTCCTCCACAACACTCCCAGTGCCTCTGAAGCAGTCCTTCTCTCACCCTTCAGTCAAGGGTAAAGTTGTGACACACTTAGTCATTTGACCTAGAAGACTGTTTCCAGATTGGTCTCGAACAATAGGATCCTGTCAGTAGTTATCAGGGGAAAAAATACCTGCTTTGGAACTTTATCCATTAGGAAGAATCCTTAGTGTCTTTTTTTTTTTTTTTTTTCTGAGACTAGGTCTCGCTGTTTTTGCCCATGGAACCGCAGGCTCTCATTGCCCCGGGGTACCACAGACTCAAGCAATCCCCAGCCTCAGCTTCCCAGGTAGCTGGGACTACAGGCGTGTGCCACCACACCCAGCTGATTTTTTGGAACTAGGTCTCGCTACGGGCCCCAGGCGGGACTCGAACCGCGATCCCTAGCCCCGGCCGCTTCATTGGCTGAAGCTTACAGGCACGAGCCACCGTGCCTGGCTTCCTTAGTGTCTTTGATTGTAGTATTTGAAGGAGCCTTAAATGGGAGATTTTCAGATCTCAGAAAAAATTCTTTCAGAAAGATTAAACTTATGGTATCTAATAGAGAATCCATTTGCATTTCAAGTAATTGAAATTGGGTTGGATAGAAAAGTACAGAACTGAAAACATTAAATAAACACAAATGCCTATATACTGCAATGCATACATATCAGGGTGTTCTGATATTACTTTTTGATGACCCTAAATAGGAACTGGACAAATCACAAAAAAAGTTTATCTTCATCCTGCTGTACATGACACCTTCCTCCCAACATTTTTTTAATAAATCATTTTGTTGTTTATATATTCATGCATATAAGTATATATGTGTGTGTGTATACATCATTGCATTCCCCAGGGTTCTCCCTACACCCCATCCCACAAGAGCCCTCCTCTGAATCTTCCTGTTCTCCTCGCTTTCCCAATTTCTCCCTCCCCCTACCCCTTCCCTAGCAGCCTGCCCCAGCTCCACTGTCAGCCTATTTTGACTTTTTCCTTTCCTTTTGTTTGTTAGCTCTATATCCCATCAATTGGTGAGATCATATGGTTTCTGTCTTTTTCTTTTTGACTTATTTCTGCTAATATCAGTCTCTCTAGGTCCATCCATGTCATCAAAAATGCCTCGTATTTGTCAGTTTTGATTGCATAATAATATTCCATTGTATAAATATACCACATCCTTTTCAGCCATTCGTCAATTTTGGGACATTTGGATTGTTTCCATATCCTGGCAATTGTAAATAGTGCTGTGATAAACATCCGAGTACAGGTGTCCTTTTGAATTCGTCTTTTTGTATCCTTTGGGTAGTTTCCCAGTAGTGGGATCACTGGATCGAATGGCTGGTTCGAATGGTGGTTCCATTTTCAGTAGCTTGAGGTTCCTCCACACAGCTTTCTGTAGTTGCTGGACCAGTTTGCACTCCCACCGCAGAGTAAGAGTGTTCCTTTCTCTACACATCCACGCCAACACTTGTTGCCCAACATCATTTTTATGGTTCCTTCTCACGCAATCTTGAGCCATGTAGATTGTTTTTTCTGCCATAGCATTTCATGCTCATTGACCAGAATTCTTGGTGTCTCTGTCTACAGTTGCTCAAAAACAGATGAGAAATAAGGTTTCCTTATCAACTGCTAAGATGTGCTACTTCGAGCATGATATATACAAAGTTCCTGCTGCCACTACTTGCCGCCTAGAAGATTCATATATTCATTCTCTCTCCTCCTTCCTCTCTGTCCCTCCCTATGTCCCTCCCCTCTCCTCCTCTCCCTCCTTTATTTTGCATTCTACCTCCTATTGTGGGTGTGGAAGGTCTCTATTCTTGGTCCCTTGTGGCAGAGAAAATTTCAGATCAGAGTCTAATGGGAAAAACAAAAGCTGTACCATAATGGGGATGTACAGATGTCCTCACATCATGGCACCTTCCTATAACACTCATGCTGAACCTCCTCTTTCTGTGCAGTTGGCATGGATGCACTTACAGAGTAGACATATCATAAGTATTTGTTATTCTAACAACCAGGCTTCCTGGCCTCTGGTTTGTGCTGAAATGCCATATTCAAATAAAAGCACTCCAATACAAATTGAACAAAGAGAGCTTCTGATGAAACACAAAGAAACATTGCCTCTCAAATTTTAATGTGCATTCAGATCACCTGAGAGTCTTGTTAAAATTGAAGCTTGGACTCAGCAAATCTGGAGAGAGATCTGAGAGTCTGCAGTTCCAGGTCAATGCTGCTGGCCTGTGGGCCCTGCTATGACCGACCAGGAGGTAGATTATTTTTGACTTCCTCACTCGTTTCTTCCATGATCACTTTCAAAATGAATTGCTAACTGTGACACAAGTGAGAGTACGAAATAAAGGGTGCCATGCCCCTTATTTTTAACCTACCATCTTGAATCAGAATCACATGATAAACTTTCCAGGTGTGTGCATCTATTGTCATTTTAAATAGGTTCCTATGACATGCTGCTATCTGAGTAGGAGGACAGGGACACATAGCTTTTAATAATTGTGGTTGTTTGTTTGTTTGTTTGTTTTGTTTTTAGAATGTATGCTGCTACTTGCTTTGGAAAGAATTTGCAGTGGCTTAAATATAAAAGCACAAGATGAGCCAGTGACAGGAAAACCCAGGTGCCTCTGACATCTTAGCTTATCAGGTCTAGAAGGCAACCTCTGGTACTTGGTAGCAAGCTACTGGGAATATTGTTGTTCAAAGCTGTTTTCCCCAAGGCAATAACAGCATCAAAATATAAAAGGCTTTTTACTTCTGGCATGAGTGATAAAGATGCAGCCTGAAAAGCAGGTGAAAAAACTTAGCTTCTCCTTCTAAAGGCTAATTTTATATAAGTGTTCTTGTCCAGCTGTTCCTGGTCGGTCCAGCTGCTAGTTGAGCAGGACAGGTGGTAATCCCTGTTCAGTGACTCATTATCACCCAGAGGCTTTGATCTGGCTAATACATAATCAATCAGGTTCTGAATTTTAATATCCTTCCTGTTTTCATTTCACTTGTTTTACCTAAATTTATTTTCCAAAGGCCCAATATGATTTGGTTTTTAATAAGATTATTTTTGATCATTTATTTACTTTGACATAACTGGGCCCATGATATGTCAGCTGGAGTTTATTACTCCCCTGAATCATAAACTTTGTTTCCCTTCCCTCTTTATCTCCTTCTAAGACCCAAATGGCCAAACCTAAGGATGAAGTTTTAATTTCGGAAGTACAAAAGATTCAAACCATTGTAGAGGAGCGCATTCATGAAAATCAATATCAAAAAGCCTCATTTTAAGACTGCGAGCCTCAGAGTTTATCCTTCTTTCCCAGTCTCTTCGGTGGTGATGTACATAAGAGTAAGAAACATAAAAGAAATAGTCCCAAATGTGAAGGCTAAAGCCCTTTCCACTAGTCATGCCTGTGGTGATTGTTAATTAAAAAGGGAGTGACTGAGATTTCCCCCATTTGTTAAATTATGTTTGTTTACATATTATTTTGCTTAGATAACCATAGGTGTTTATTAGCCGTAGCTCCATCTCTATAGCTCCCATGCAGAGATGCAATCGATCCTAAGATTCAAAGAACCATCTGAAATGTTGGTTTCTTCACACATCAGTGAAAGACCAAGTACCTTAAATAGATTAAGGCAAAAACTCAACTCTAAAGGAAAAACTTACATGATCCCACTGGGATACCTTAGGAGCTTTAGATTTGTTTGAAGGGAAAGGGACAACTTAAAAAAAAATTCAATTATGAACAATAGTTTAATTTATATTAGGGACACCCACTTTCTTGTTATCTCAGAATAGCACCTCTATGGACAATAGAGTGGCCTGACAGCCTAAATATGGTAAGTTTTAGAAGCAGATGGCCTGGGGCCATTTTGCTTATTATATCATTGCTTTCAATGGCATAACTGTTCTTCTTCAATGGCCCTCTTTGTTTTTTGCCTCATTATTGGCACATTTCTTTAATATGTAATCTATAACATTAACATGAAAATGGCTCTCAGATACTATTACTTTCTCCATCTGTGACCCAGTACTGTTTATCATCATCTAATGATCATTCTTATTGCAGATGGCCCTCTTTAAATGCTTCAGAATAGCATTTTAAAGACATTGAGGGTGCTTCCTACGTAGATTGACAGACTGAATGGTTTAATGTCTAAAACCTCGGTCTATACAATGTGTGATAAATGACAGTTTGTTTCCCAGGGAAATGTAAGAAGGATAGAAGAGTACAAAAAAGGAAAAAATATGTTTATGTACACACACATGTACGTATGGGTGGGAGGGGGAACTATTAGCATTATCTTTAAGGGGAGCTGAAAGGATAAGAACAGAAGGAACAGTTATTCTAGTTCTTGAAGGAGTTTACATTTCCCCTCTGAAAACTCACTGTGGCAGAGATAGCAAAGGAATTATAACCAAACTGACAACTGAGTTTGCTTTGGCTCAAGATATATTCACTTTCTCTGCTAACAGTCAGCTTCTTGAACTCCACAAATTCTGTTTCCTTCTTGCAACCTATCACCAAAGATTCTTTGTCTTCATTGACTTTTTCTCCCTCCTCTTTATTCTTCCCTCACATGCAGATCTTTGCTTGGAACTGTCGATAAACTATCTGGTTTGGAGTAGAAATATTGCTAGCGATGCTTCCACATATCCGGTGTTTCCCTGGTGGAATGCCACCACAGGTGTTCATTTTCTGGCTAGTCATTATGTTGAGAGGAAGCTAGTAGGGTCTGCTGATGGCACACTGCTCCTAGATGGAATCAAAACCACTATTTTCTTTATTTGCTTTTAATTTTCAATTTTTTTCTCACTATTGATAAAGTCCTTTATTAAAGTTCCACCTACATTTTATCATTCTCACCATAATGTTTATGATTATTAACATTACTCTTATAGAACAGGACTCATGAGAGATAAATGATGACTAGGTTGAAAAGTAGACCAAGCAAGAATAGTTATGAGGACCAAGTTGTATTTTTATGATAATACAAAACTTTTATAATTGCTGTTTCCAGCGAGCCAACCTAAGAGTGAAATCTTTTGGTCTTAAGATAGAATTAAAAAAAAAAACATCATTTCATTCTGGGGGGGCACATTGGCTTGTCCATATTTTGGGCTAGCTTCGTCATTCAGATACTATCATATCTGAGTTTGTGTCCTAGATTTAAATTTGCCAGGCTGAAAAAATGTGTATGCATATAAACCCTACCAGTAAAAACATAGTCATTACATCTATCTGATGGATTTTGGCTATTGGTGCTGAATTTCCATTCTCCTGTTGTTACTTTTTACTTAAGAAGTGAAATTTTAGACAAACCTGATCAAACCTTATTGGCTCCTTCCCTAAGAAACTTCACCTATAATTTGATAAAATTCATTAGTATTAAACTTTGGTCAAGTTCTCTGAAGTTAGAAAAGTTAAAAAAAAACATTCATACAGAAAGGTATGACATTTAAGAAGAAAAACACAATGGATCCATTTTACCAAAATCATCTATGGATTTAATATATATCTGCCTTCATTTTCAGAATGCATATTACTGTTAAATTTGTAGATATTCCTTACACTGCTGGTGGGACTGTAAAGTGGTCCAACCTCTATGGAAAGCTGTGTGGAGGGCCCTCAAATTAATGAAAATGGAACTACCATATGACCCAGCAAATGCTCTCTTGAGAATCTACCCAAAGGAGACCTCAATGCTTGTACAAAGGGACACCTGTGCTCAGATGTTTATTGCAGCACTATTTATAATTCCAGGGTCATGGAAGCAACCGACATGTCCCAAAACAGATGACTGGGTAAAAAAGATGTGGTCTATATACACAATGGAATATTACTCATCAATTAAAAATGGCAAATGGAATGATTTTATATGATAACACGCATGGACTTAGAAGAAATAATATTAGCAGAAACAAGTCAAAAAGAAAAAGACAGAAACCAAACGGTTTCACTATTTTATGAGATATGGGAAAGATAAATAAAAAAACCATGAAGAAAAGTGAAAATAAGCTAACAACGAAATTAAAGTACACAACCGGGGAGGGGGTTGGGACAGGGTGGTAATGGTCAGGGAGGGGGGGTGAACCCCAGAGATCACAAAGATGTAAAAATTATATATAAATAAATTATTTAATATTAAAAAATTGTAAGTATTCTAACATTGAGATTCAGACTTCGTTTGATTGAAGAAAAAAAAAAAAGCAAAACACACTTTTTGATCAAATAAGACCAAACCAAAAACAAACCCTAGAAATCTGACTGTAAACTTGAGGCTACTAGGCAGGGAGGGGAAAAGGAAGAATAAAGTGGGGAGGAAAAACAATGGAGTGTAATGGAAGACTATGGGTGCTTTGGTGGGGGGAGCTGGTAGCACACATGTGAAGGGTGTAACCCTATACCTCTGCATCATATACAGTGTTAAAAGCCAATGTTACCTCAATAAAAAGTAAAATTGGAGAGAAATTAATTTTTAAGTACACGCTTTTCAGATAATTATTTAAATCATTTAAATAATGGTTGAAAATGACGATTGAAATTCATTCAATCTGCACCTTCATATTTAATCCACATACACAGTCTTTCTTGTTTATCCCTTCCTCTCCTCTAACTGTCCTCTACAAAGATGAGATATTTTCTTTCTGACACAAAATTCCCTTGATTATACATTAGAAAGTGCTGACACCTTGCAATAAGGTTTAGGAATAAGTAACGTAAGTAGAGCTTTTGTGATAACTGTTTTACCAAAAAAGGTTATATTCAACTGCTGAAAAATAACTTTTTACCATTTCTCTTTGCTCTTCATCAAAACTCAAATTTATTAGTGGTAGGTAGCATGTTTCAATTTGTCAGTGACAAACATGATTTTTCAGTCAGATGTTCATTTAAGCATTCAAAATTTTGAAATAAAACCAATGTCACCAAAAACAGACACAATGGCTAGATCCACTACTCTCCCACCACCCCCGCTAGTGAATATTCACTGTGAAGTTCTACAATCATGTTTTAGCTGAAGAGTGAGCTTTGAGCAAGATCACTGTTTTGCATACATATCTTCACATTTAATTACAATTAACTATATGCCAATTATTTAGCACTACTTAAAATCAGCTAAAATATGAAGCTTGTGGATGATGCCAATTGGAGATTTAGTCTGCAATTTCAGCAACGTAAATAAACATTACTTTTGCTCTGTGACTGAAAGACACTGAGAATGTTGCCTTGTTTACTCGCCCCCCCAAAAAATCCACCACCAGGAATCCATGAAACATCTCTTCTGACATCCTTTACTCTCCACTGCCACTGCCTTGACTCACAAGTCAGAGATAGAGAACCACTTATTTACTGAAGGTCACAGAGGGCCATTGGAGGGCCCCAGAGAAATAACGAACAACTTCGAAATCGTTTGTGTCTTTGGAAAGTCATTTTACTTTTGAAATGGCATAAGTCCATCCAAAATGTTACTCAAGTGTAATAGAACGAGGTTATTTTCTAGACTTTTAAAGAGATTATTTCAACTCATGATGTCTTCATTGCAAAATAAAGAAAATCAATTCAGAGGCCTCATCTAATTTGTTAGAAGTGCTGCCCTATGAGTCTAATGTCCAACCTCTCTATAGGTGCACAGCCCTTCTCAAGAGAGTGCACCTAATTTTCACCTAATCACATTTAAAACTTAAATCTTCCTCCCATGAAAAAATAGCTGCTGGTGGTAGGTTTGGAGAAGACATGGAAAGGGAATTCATACAGGATCTATGAAAGCACTATTTTGATATTTAAAAAACAAGATGAATTTTTTAAATTACTAATCAATAGGCTTGGTGGTGATGAACAGTAAATCCTCAAAAATGAAATCGAGGGGACTAATAATTAGTACTTAGGAAAATATGTTCTGAGGGTCAGCATCATAGCCTTAAAATTTGTCAAGCCAAATGCCACTTACTTCCATTTTTATTATGGCTATTCCACGGTTAGAGAAGACTATTTTAGACAGAATGTCTTAGGATTTCAAGTGACCTTTTGACCTTCTTGGGAACAACAGGAGAAGAGCTGTGGATGAGGTCATAGCATATATTTACAGCTGACAAAGCTATCTAGAAAATGTCAATGGGTAGATCAGGATTGACAAGCATTAGCGTCTCTATCCTTGGCCCTCTATTTCAGATCTGTAGGCCTTTGCACATGCTGTTTCTTTTAATCAATCTCCACCTCACCTCAAGCCTTCCACCTGATTGACCGTCTTCCTTAATTGACTAATTATACCCATCCATCACCTCTGTGAACCCTTCTGTAGCTGTCTCCAATGAGTGCAGCTTCCCACCAGCACTTTTCTAACTAAAATATGATTATTGTTACAGTTGTTTCCTGCTTTGGTCTATGAATGCTGAGCAGATAAGCAAGTACCACTTCAATCCATTTTAGACTCTTTACTACCAATGGAACAGAATGCATAAAAGATACTCAATGTTGATGGAAAGATTGTAGAAAATAGCTATACTGACTAATAAATTTGAAATTGACAACAGTTATTACTTTCTGTGATGAATATAACAAAATTCTAATAGATTTAAATTGGAAAGATGAGTTTTTATTACAAAATGAAATGTGAAACCAAATTTTAAAAAGGCATAACTTTCATATTTTCATATTTAGACTCGAGTAATCAATTTAAAAACACAGGAGGGAAGAGAGCTTAATTAATATCAGATAATGTCTTGAGTGTTCCACAAGTTCATTATGAATAATGTACCACGGTATTTATAAACCTAAATGTTAAAATACTGGTTGGTGGCAAAGATGGGGATCAAACAGCCTATTTAGCCAGTTTTTAATGTCTTTTTTTTTATTGAGATAATGTTGGTTTATATCATCATTTATGACTTGAGGGTATAGAATCACACCCTTTTAGTGTATGTTACCACACCTTACCCACCACAAAGGCATCCATAGTCCTCCATCATAATCACTTGTCTATCACATTTAAAACGTGATCTTGATTCTCAAGTCTTGCCAGAATAACCGAAGTTAGACAGGCCATATCTAAATGCAGGTATTTAGAGTTCGCTTAGAGAGAAGTGGTATTATAGAGAATGTAACACAAGACCTGAAATATTTAGGTTATGAGTTTTAGAGCATTATGATTGTAGGGGTTTTTCTTTGTTTCTTTTTCCTTATTTTGTTCTTTGCTATTTAGCCCTGATAACAGAGTTAGCTACATATTTGGAGGTTATAGGAAAGCAAATTTTAACTAAATATTTTTTAAGCTTTCAATTGAGCTGCCAAAAACCCAGAAAGTGTCATCTTAGAAAGCAGAAACTGCCTGAACAGTAGATAGTCAAGGCAGAAATGACGGTCTCGCCCCTAAAGGCAATTTCTGTATTGGAGGAAAGGATGTAATTCATTAACCTTTAAGGTCATTTCTGAATCTAATGTTTTGATATTTTCAGAATTAATCAGAAGGGACTGACAGTGTGACCTGAATCTGTCCTGTATTTATATAAACATCCTGTGCAATGCACCTCATTTTCTCTCCAGTTGTATACATTTTTAAATGTTAAATTTGATTTCTGAGCCGGGCATGGTGGCTTGTGCCTGTAAGCTTCAGCCTATGAAGCGGCTGGGGCTAGGGATCACGGTTCAAGTCCCACACGGGGCAACACAGCGAGACCTAGTCCCAAAAAATAGCTGGGCGTGGTGGCACATCCCAGCTACCTGGGAAACTGAGGCTGGGGATTGCTTGAGTCTGTGGTGCCCCGGGCAACGTGAGCTTGCGGTTCTATAGGCAAAAATAGCAATAATAAAAATTTGATTTCTGGGCAAATGTCTTTTTAGAAAACTTAAAATCAACATTTTATTAAAAGCTAATTTACACACAATAAACCATCCTTTGAAACTGTACGATTTACTGATTTTCTACAGCTGTATGCCCATGAAATCACTCTTACAGTCAAAGTAAATACAAAACTTTTTCACTCCCTGTCCCTTTTGCAGATCCAGTCAACCTCTGATCCACTGTCTGTCACTATAGATCAGGTTGTATTTTCTGCATATTTTCCATAGTGGAATTACATATTTTTACATGTCTAGCACTGTGATTGGTGAATATACCACATTTTATTTATCTGTTTGCCCATGGTGGATATTGAGACTGTTTTAGTCTGGGGCCTATTCCGAATAAAGGTGCTTAAAATTGTACCCGTGTCCTCCTGTGTCTCCTTATGAATCTTAATTTTGAGACACACATTACGAAAATACCTTCTCGGGTTATGTGTTTATTTGTTTATTGTGTTCATTTCAAGTGTTATCTTAGTTACCGAGCAACTAGATGGCAAGAGACTGAGCAGTGTCAACTGAGTTCTGTGGGAAAATCTTGATTTCTAGTGTTCTTTCTTGGGAGCACATGTGTATCTAAGTTATCTTTTGTTTTGCCATATAACAAACCACCTTAAAGTTGAATGGTTTAACATAGGGACCAGCAGTCCTTTCTAGCTCAAGACCAGAGAGTAAATAATCTAGACTTCGTGGGACAATTATGTTATCTCTTACATTTTCTTTTTGCTCTCTTTTTTTTATAATTCTTTAAAAATATCAAGCTTCACCAGGTTGGTGGCACGCCCCTGTAGTCCAAGTGCTAGGAGGCAAGAGGTCTGGGGTTGCTTGAGTTTTGCAGATTTGAGACTACCTCAGGCAACATAGCAAGACCAGCAGCCAGGCGTGGTGGTGGGTGCCTGTAATCCCAGCTACCTGGAATCACTTGAGTCCGCAGGATCGGGAACACCCCAGGCAACATAGTGAAACCTAGTCTCAAAATATATATAGATATAAAATAAGACGTAGGTGGGAAGCTAAAAACAGGTCACAGTCTAAACTAGGCCATGAGCCATAGTGTATAGATATTTTAACAAAACTACTCTTGTTTAGCTCACTGTTGCGTGGATGAACCAGACCATTTTGGTGATCTGTTCTTGACTGGGCCCACCCATGTGCCTGCGGTCAACTGGTGCCTGAATAAGCTTTCACAACCTGACTTGCTTCTCTGATGGTTGACAGGCTAGGTCTTTAGGAACATATGTGTATGGGTCTATGTGACTTGCATTCAACAGGCTAGCCAGGGCTCCCTCACATGAAGATATATGAATTTTCTGGTGGTGTCATGTTTGGTCTTGTCTGTTGGCCAAAGCAAGCCATGTCATAGGATCATTCCAGATACAAGGAGCAGGGAAAGATTACCTCCAGGTGGTAGGAGAAACAGTCATACTCCAAGTACTGGATACCAGGGAGGAGGCCAGATTGTGGCTTTTTGCAGTCTATCCCAACGTACTGGGGGAAGAGTTATCTGCAGGTTCTTTTGTGGATGGAGAGAATTTTAAATTTAGGTGCAGGCAAATGAGATGCAAGATAATCCCATCGCTGGTTTGGACAGTAGGTTTGTAGTTTCGCAGCCAGTGATAGCAATATTATATCAAAGTGTAGTTATTTTAGAGTATAAAAAACACTGATGAGCAGTATAGTTAATTAACCACTTATTACTACCGGGAGTTTAATGATTTCTGCTGTGATTAAATACTGAAGAAAAAGATTATGATTTCCTTTCTAGTTACTCTTTTAACTGGCCACTTTTTTTGAGAAGAATATTATTCTCAAAGCTGTTATTATTTTTATTCTTAATATGCTTCCTATCCCCATAGTCATGAACTAATTAATTGTTCATGTAGTCATTTAAGAATCTTTTTTTCTTTATTTTAAGTGCATAATCACTGTCAGTCGTCATAAATACTTATGCAGATAAATTTTCCTAACCACTTAACGGGATGGCTTTCTAGACAGTAAACAGAATAGAGACCATTCAGCCTTAAAATGTCGCTATTCGTGTAGCCCAAGTGCTGGGAGACAAGAGGCCTGGAATCGCTTGAGTTCACGGGTTTGAGACTACCCTGGACAACACAACAGGGAGACCTGGTCTTGAGAAAGCAGTCAGGTGCGTTGGCAGTTACCTGTAATCCCAACTACCTGGGAGGCTGAGGCTGGGGATTGCTTGAGTCCGCGGAATCGGGACTACCCCAGGCAGCATAGCAAGATCTAGTGTCAAAAAAATAAAAGTCACTATTCGGTGAGCCACACATTTGTCATTTTGCTAGCCAAGACAAGGGCCTTCTAGCCAGGGCTCCGAAGTAGGTATCACTATTGGGGAGAGCAGAAGGAGTCAGTGTCAGTTTCTGTTTTGAAGTCTATTGCTCAGACAGGAAACATGCAGTTGTGTGTAGTCTTGTGCGCTATTTGTTACTTCCCCTGACAATACTTTTAACAGTGATGTTATTCCTTCTGCACTGTGACAGCATCACCATGCCATTTGGGATAAGAAGAAAAGGCTGCATGATTCCAAGTATATTCTCAAACCACCACCCAAACAAACAGCTGGCAGAGAAGACAGCCTAAAGCTCGAAGCATTTTTTCAGTCCCTGCAGCAGCTCATGTGACCTGTAAGGGTCGTGAACACCTCCCCAATTTGCTCTCCCTCTTGGATTTTTTAGTCCCCCTCCAGTCAGTCTCTCCACTATACTACAGCCTTTGCCTGCGAATCAGAATGGGAATTTACTGCTTCCAAATCCTAAGCTAGAGAAGTTATGTATGTGCATAATTCCCTGGTAGGAATATATGTGCTCCATTTCTCTATGCAGAGAGGTCTTTAGTGGCCATACAGGTCTCTAGTGCTCATTGATTTTGCCAATTCATGCTAACAATTACATTTTCCATATCATCCAGGAGCAAACACACATATCTAGAAACCTGTATATAATGGGTAAGAGTCTCACAAACATTATTTACCCTTATTATATAATCCACTCATTTTCTGTTGTTTCATTAAAACCAGTATTAGTGATGAGTCACTATATAAATCTCATGACCTATGATTGGTTCATGACATTCACTTTGGTGAAACACCGAATTCTGTTTTATCCCCACGCCGAGCCTGGCAGTCAAGAAGCTGCCTTCTCAATCACCTTTCTGTGGTCCCCATAAGTTTGCTTCAACTTGGGTGTATCATACTCAGTCATGTTGAGGGCACTGGAAAGACATCTATGAAGAGACTTTCTGGTGACTGACAGTGTCTCCCATCTGCAAAGTCATGCAGTCATTTCATTCTGATCTAAGAACAGAATTTAGATTTTGCTTTGTTGCACTTAAAGAATTAGATTCTTTCCCCCTCATCAATAATTTGAATAATAAAATCAGTCACATTTTCTCTTAAAATTTTCTTTTGCTTTGGCATCCAGAAATCATGCAGCCAAATGATACCTTCCTTTAAAAAAATGTTATTGAAATATATTTGACATATAGAGAAGTTTTCATCTGAAATGTACATTACAATGAGTTTTCACAATCTGAACATATCCATGTAACTAGTCTATAGATCAGGAAACATATTACCAGTCCCTTTGTGCCCCATTCCAATCATTATCTATCCAACAAGGATAAAAACTATCTTAACTGGAACACTACAAATTGATCTGCACTTTTTTACTTTATAGAAATGGAATCCTATCACATGTACTCTCTTGTACCGGACTTTTTAAAACTTGGGTTCATCTATACAGTTGCATGAAGTTGTTCATCCTCATTGCTATATAATATTCCATTCTGTCTATGATTTTTCACCTACTGTTGGTGGACATTTAGTACTAGGAATGATGCTGCAATCATTCTAAAATGGATCACCGGGTTGATAATATGCATGCATTCTTTGGGGGGATATATCTAGGGGTGGGATTTTTAGGTCACGGAGATGCACAGGTCACAGAGATATTACACACATATTACATCATTTGTGTGTTTTGCCAAACAGTTTTCTTTTTTAAAAAGCTTTATTTATTTCTTTGTTTATTTTTTATTTATCTTTTAAGAGACTAGGCCCTTAATGCCCGGGGTGCCCAGGGTAGTCTTGAACCCATGGACTCAAGTGATCCCTAGCTTCAGCCTCCCAGGTAGCTGGGATTATAGGCATGTGCCACCAGCCCAGCTATCCAAACAGTTTTCCAATGCAGTTGTACCAGTTTGCATTCTATTTGCAAAGCATGAGAACTCTAGTTGTTCCATATCCTTCCCAACAGTTTGTGTTGTTTGTCTTTCTCATTCAGGTGGGTGTACACATAGCTAAATTTTAGTAACTTTGATTAATCATAGTGAACCTTATGATCTTCAATTCTGTGATATAACTTTTCATCCCTTCTTAATGTTTTGGTCTTTTTAATGTTACTTTCATCCTGGAATTTGTTTATTTAGAGCATTTATTTATTCTTATAAGTTTCCCTCAAGCCTTCATGGAATAGTGTAAAGGATAAATACACACGTAGGATAAGTGCGCATATGGAGCCTCAGATAATGATGTCATATAAAAAATATAATCTTCCTTTCCTCCCAGTCCTCACAAGGTAGCATTGATTCTATCCCATAGCCTATCTTGAATTCACCCTTTCCATGAGTTCTCAGCACTACTTTCTTCATTTAGGTCTTTATTCTCTCTTAGTGGACTACTGTAATATGGTCTCCTTGGCATTCATTCCCATTTTGATCCATACCCTCTTTTCCATGCTCCAGATTTAATTCTATTTTAGAAGAAAGATATTCAAAAGTATAGGTGTTAACAGATTTTTCCTTCGCTATTCCTCATGAGAAGAGCTTCATTTCTCTGCTGGCGTCTGAGGGATGATAGTAAGTCACGCCATGAGAATGTAGATTCCTGTGCACAAGTCTTGATATTAACTCAGGAACGTGATTGTATTTTCTGATGGGAACAGTAATATTTTATGTGTATTTGTCTTCCTGAGATAAAAAAAAAAAAACTGGCCTAATACTTTTTTGAATTCCAGAAAGTATAATCTGATAGCATAACATAAAAAATATACATCCGAGTTAAAATATTAAAGAGAGACGAGTTCATGTAGTGGACTTGAGAAAGTTGCTTCAGCCCTACAAATACTAACGACTCATGAAACCTTGCGTTAGAGGCATAGTTAGCACTTCATTGAAATGTAGGCTAATCCCAAGAGGTCAAACTTTCTTTCTTTTTTTTTTTTTCCATTTCTAGACTTGTAACTTATCTACAGTTGCATTTGTCATGTTTTGAGCATTACCATCCTCCCCACCACCGTGAGATTGTGAATTCCTTAATCAAGTTCATAGCTGGATTCCCCTAGGAGAGAAATCTGGTTACAGCATTGCGATGTTCATATAGTCCATCCTTCAGACACTTCCCAGGTTTTCCTCACAATAAAGAAAAATAAGAATTTGATAGATAAGCAAGGCTATATGCAAAACACACCAGAACTGTAGTCATTTAAAGCAATGTATATGGTACCCTAGTTAATAGAGATTCTTTGCTTAGGTGCAGCTCATGAAAAAGAGTTCTTGGACATTTGTGGGGGTTATCAAAATTCCATGCATTACATTTTCCTTTAGTCATCAAAAAAGTACCTCTGATACTGAATGCTGGTCTCTGTCTCTCTTAGCCAGTAGAAGGAAATAGTATTTGGGGAGGAAAGTAGCTTAATTTGTCAGTACATTGAGGAAGGCGGCAAATCCATGGATGAAAGCACTCCATTCTGCTCTTTAGCAGAGAGCAGGGGTATTTATCCAGGGTAATGGGGAGTATGCCTGGGGGGGTGGGGTAAGAGTGAGCAAGAGTTAACATGTCCATCATTGTGATGCAGTTCAGATTGGCAGCTTGCTTTGGCAGTTCAGCTTGCTTTGCTATCACCTGGTGGCCAGAAATTTCCATGCTGTCGTCTTAAGAATGTTCATTTTCCCTTGGAATCTAAATAAACAAGATTGTTCAATCTAGAGGGCCTAGTGGGACAAGAAGAGAGACATGTCCTTTTATCACTGCATCATTCCTATTTCACCTTGACAAATATCAACCAGAGCTACAGTACACAATTCAGTCCTAAGTCATTAATTGGTTAGATCCAGTTTCACCTCCATTTCCCCTTTTAGAAATTCTTGTCCTTATGGGGAATTCCTACGACATCTGGGCCATTCAAGGAACTTCTCCATCAGGGTTAGAGGGAACTTTCTCCTCCACTGTTCTCCAAAAAAAAAAAAAAAAACCCAAACAATATTCACTTGTTCTTTCCCTACCTCATGTGGTATGAATGAGAATATACCTTTTAAGGTATCTGATGGTATTTATATTTTCACCTCAACACCAAAGCATGGTAGCAAAGGGTGTGATGTTTACTCGTAGGCTCCTGGTGAGTGATTTAGCTTGCTCCCTTCTGTTTCCCCCCCCAACCCACGCACCCAACAAAATCTTATTTTACCCACTTACTCCCTTCCTAAATGTAAAAAGCAACAGTAGGCAAGGTTCTTTTAACAAATTACTGAAAAAAGGAAACTGAAACTCTTAGATTTCTTGTTTTCGCTCATATAGCAGTCTAAAGATGCAAAAATCGAGTGACCATGAGTTCATTTTGATATCGGGTGACCAAATAAGCAAAACGGGGTGCTTAACCAAACTTACAAACAGGAGCAGCCGGCCCTTTAAAGAGAGGCCCGTACAGGTTCTTCCCAGCCTGCACACGCAGTGGCAAGACCACATAAACTTTAAAAGAGACAAAAGACAAAAGCAAATTTACTTGTTGAAAGACAGATTAGACAAGAGTTACTGAGAGGTACAAGGGAAGCCCTTTGATAATCTTACTACACAGTCCAATCTCTAATCCAAAGCACACATGGCTTTCGCAGTCATGAGTGTCCACAAAATGGCGACAGCCCCACCTTAAGCTGGATGAAGGAGTTTAGATGGCGTCGCCAGTTCTTCTTCAGAAGACACAGCTCCACTCCCTCCAAGCCAGAAGAAGCCAGGAGGGCATCGACAGTCCTTCTCCAAAAGCAAGAGATTCAACCAACGAGGAAAACCAGGATGGCGCCATCAATTCTTCTCCAAAAGGCACAGCTCCGGCATTCTTTCCACTCCAACTCCAAAGTGGCCCGGCATCAGTAAAACTCACTCGATGCAGCAACACAGCAAGCACTTCAGACATCTCACGTTGAAAACGGCAACACAGCAAACTCTTCTCAGTTCTCCAGAAGACTTCCAAGCTTCATAGTTTCAAAATGAAACCAAGTTTTCAAGTACCAAGTTTCCAAGGCAGCTCACACAGGTCACACGTTTCTCCAACATGCGTCCCCCGGGCTCCTCACCGGCCTGGGGATGGAAGCCCAAAGCTTGGCTTCCTTCCCTCCCTGCTGCCCCACATGGCAGCTGCAGCTCTGAGGCCTCCAGCCTCCCTGCTGCTCCTCTCTGCTCCTCCCTTCTCTGTTCTCAATCTCTGTTCTGTTCTCCCTTTTTCTGTCTCTTTTTCTATCTTTTTCTCTGTTCCCTCCCTAATCCTTTAATCCTTTCTTCTCAAGAGAAGGCTTAACTTTCCTTCTCCATGTCTCCACCCACCAGGACACAATGGCTGCTATTCTATGCAGCACCATCAGTACTGGGGGCCACAGCCCCCTAACAATTTCATGCTACATTCCTGACAGTACTCTGCACATTCTAGGTTATCTTTGAGGACACGACATCTTCGGGACAGGCTCGTGTGCATTAACATAGCATTCCCCAACTTTCAGATCCTCTTCCCACACTCTGGCCTGTGCAGCGGAATCCGAATTTCACAGATGAATCAACAGAGGGGTTAAGTGACCGACCTCTTCTGGCTGCCCCAGCCTCTGCTGGAATCTATAGCGACACTTGCTGAAGATTAAGAGGCCGCTTTGGTTTCTAGTGGATATTAATCTCAAAAGGAAAAAAACACTGGTCTCTTCATTCTGTAGCATTTGAATATTATAGTTTCCTTATCTACTTCAATTTAGGATGACTTCCTTGTCCGCTTAATTGGCTGGCAATTCCTTTGTTTACTTTTCCCCCCAACCTCCAAGTCCTAAGTATTAAAAATGGCTATATTAGCTTTTAACATTTTTTTAATGAAATTCAAGTATTTCGGAAAGGGGTAATTTAGGCAGGCTTGTATATAGAATTTTGCATTTTAATTAAAAAGCCTCAAAATGAAACGAATCGCTGACAGTAACAGATGACTACTTCTAAAAGCCGCGCTACTATTTGATGTATGTTCAGTATTTTCTTGTGGATAATAAGTCCTACGACTGATTTCAAGAAAAGTGACAGGACTAAAACAATTAAAAAAGACAAAGCTGCTCTTTTTTAATCACATGCTCATAAATAAAGCTGGCTTGTGAATTATTTCCGCAGAAGCAATTGACAAAGTACAAGTAAATCACTCCAAGAACTAAAGCTGTCTTGTTTTGGGGGGCTTGGAGGTGGGGGGTGGGGATTTGGAGTCAAACTCTACCCTTGTCCAATGAATTTCCCCCTTTGACAAACAGATATTACAGAGTATGAAAAATAGACTTTGTGCACTTCCTAAGGCCAAAGCACACTATTTAAGATTTAATATTTTCTCTCACCCCAGATAGACCCAAATAAGAACATAACTTCGCAATAATTCTCTCTCGTAGCAGACTGTCCATTAATCATTCCTGAGATAATATTGACTTTGTGAGTTTTCAGGTAGAAGGAAAAAGTATAATTTCTTGATTGATCAGAAAATCCGAGTAGTTTTGAATTTGAAGAAAACAATGAAACTGGGAAAACAGAATTCTCCACAACCTGCATCCTGAAGTCAAGAAGGACAAATCTTCCCACCTCTTGGTTTTTTCCAGTGAAAACTCTTCCTGTGGTAAATGACTTGATTGGGTGACTCAAAGGGTTAAATCACTTGTGATCAGAGAGAGAGAAGACTTTAGCCTTCCCTTATTTTGTTTTAACTATGGTATGTGGGAGGAAGGTAGAAAGAGGCCCAGAATGAATTCACTAATTGGGGTTTTCACCTGCTGTGAGTCTAATCGAATACAAAGCCTTATTTGTAGCTGAAAAGGAAGGCAGATTATGCAGAGTGTCAGAATTTCTGCCTACTTTTGAAATTCCTGTTTGGCACTATTTGGGTTTGGGAAAGGCAGACAGATAGTTAGAGCTCCAGGCTGTCCTTAAGGTGGACCAGGAACACTGTGGTCAGATCTGCTTCAACCACCTTAACCAGTAATCCATTTTTAGCAGGAGGTGGTATGCTTCCCTTCCAAGAGGTAGCTATAGCTGCCAGGCTAATAGGTGCACCAACTTCTTTCCCATGAAGCAACTGCCGGCCTGTGAGGTTAATGGAGTGTGGCTTTATTTTAGTGAAGATGCTAAACTTCCCATCTTTTCAAATGTTCAGTTTGATGGAGGTGGCTCTGAGAAGCTTTGAAAAATCTTATTAAAAGAAAACCTCCTGAGAGCAAAGCTGAGTTTGGCTTTATCTAGAACCTGTGTAGTGAAATCTCTGGTTCAGCTGGCAGCTGCCTCAGAGAACTTTCCTCAGCCTGGCTTACTCTGCCTCCCTGCAGAGAAAGGGCCCGGAAAAAATAGGCTCCTGTGTGTGGGTTTGAAGGGCTCTGCATCTGAATGCAGAGGCCTCTCGATGTACTAGTCAATGTGAGCTGACTGAATCTTCCTACATCCAGAAGATGCTGGTTTCAGATTGATTGATTTTATTTATGTATTTATTTTTTGAGACTAAGTCTCGCTATTTTTGCCCATGGAACCACAGGCTCATGTTGCCCAGGGTACCACAGACTCAAGCAATCCCCAGCCTCAGCTTCCCAGGTAGCTGGGATTACAGGCGCACACCACCATGCCCAGCTATTTTTTAGGGACTAGGTCTCGCTACATGCCCCTGGCGGGACTCGAACCATGATCCCTGGCCCCAGCCATGGCTTCCTAGGTTGCCACCTACAGGCATGCGCCACCATGCCTGGTCTCAGATTGATTTAAAGGGCTTCTTCGCCATGTTTTAGTTGGTACACCGCCACCAGGGCATTTTGGCCTAACTAGCAGCAGCTCACCATCACCATCTGATTCACTGTTCGTGGCGTACATTTGTACTATGCAAAGAGAACGTGGAATCCGTATGTTTGCTGGAAACCCAAATGTTGAGATTTTACTACAAAATATCTATCGTGCGTAACTGAAGCAATATCTATATTCCAAGTGGATTTTTCTACAATAATGCAGTTTCTGCTGAAGCTTGCTTAAGCTGTTTAGATAGAGGCTCTACAAGGGAGCCTTAAGGGGGTGATGAAGCCCTCAGGGCTGTCCCCAGGCAAGTGCCCAGTTGCCTCACAGTGCTGGCTGCTTCCCTTTCTGCTCCTCATTGTTACCTGGAGAAATCTAGACAGACACTGGACCCATACGTGGCCTAGGAAGTAAAAGTTACGTCTGTGGAATTCGGGGGGCCGCCCAGTTCTTGTTCTTGATCCTTCTGCACATTTGCCACTAGATGAGTTCCTCCAAACTCATGGCCCTACAGTGGGCTCTTCCAGCCAACAAGTCCTCCATTCCAGACAGCTTCTCGGGAGCCCCAGTCTCATAAGCCATCTGCTTCCTGATTCCCTTCGCTTTTGCTGGCACACAGACTGAGGGGTACTCCGGGACCCCCATACTTGTACACTCTAGAGGGAACTAGCCATCCCAGTGCACATTAGGACTTTCATATGTGAGAGCTTTAATACGTGAAAGAACTTTAATACATGAGAGAGGAAAAAAAGTATAATTGTTTCTCAATAAAACAACCAGTTACCCATTGCGTCCTGGGCAAATGCCCAGCCACAACGGTCAGCCTGAAGTGGGCCTGCTGAGGCCCACAAACTTGTCACAAGTCTAAGGCACCTTCTGACAGGAAAGCACAGGAAAGGAGCTGAGAGACCAGGTGTGTCTAGCATGAAAGAAAGTACAAATCAGATGACGGCTACCACTGCCAGCCTCCCCACATGTCGCTCTCCCACATCTCTCTCACCCACGTGTCTCTTGCAAGTGTCTCTACATGTCTTTCCTCCCTGTGTCTCGTTTCCATGTCCCCCCAAGTCCTTCGTACATGTTCAAAGCCTCTGCCCCTCATGAGGTGGGGGCAGGGAACATAGTACCTCCCCTCTTTATGGAGATGTCTCTGTTAAACTTGGACATCAGATAGCCACCACAAATTGTTCATCTGTATCTGTATCATCATCTGTATCTCCCTGGCTCTCTTCTGCCTAAACCTGCGCTCTCATCTTAGAATTCCTCATGCAATCTCCGAAGTCACCCCAGAACAGTGAGGCTTAACCTTGGCTGCATGTCAGAGTCCCCTGGAGGGCCTTGTGTGTCCCAGTGAGGAGATGAATTCAGTCTGAATGGGGGGGAGGGGTTGCCGAGGCAAGTGAGAGGAAGGAGGTGGGTGAAACACCCAGTGTGGATTTTAGCACTCCTAGGGACTTCAGTGGGCAGTCAAGCTAGAGGACTGATGTCCAGATCTCTGCTCTGTTCATCCCTACATCCAAATACCCAGGTGTCTGCCATTTTTGCCTTGCTTTATCATTTCTCTGCCACGCCACTGTCTTTGTTCAGATCTTGGTCCTGCTGCAGTCACCTTGCATCTGCTCTATTCTGGATTCTTCTGATCTAGCCTCCACACTATTGCCCGAATTATTTCTCTAAAAGATAAATCTAACAGAGCCACATTCATGCTTACATTCTATCTTTAAAAAGAGTATCCTACCCCCGACGCTCCACCTCCACATGTCAGGACACAGATCATTCTAGATCCTTCTCAGCTTGCCTGCCTTTCTAATCTCTATCTGCACATTCTCTCCCAAAGAGAAGCTGCCCGTGAAAGCTCTTTGACGCAATGAACTATCCATCACCTGATTGCCACATTACCTTCTACTCCAGTCATAATTTCTAGAAGTTCCTTTGGGGTCTACAAAGGGCCTACTAAAAAAGCATCTTAGAAATATCTGTCCAGTGATTGAGGCTAGTCTCTTTCAGCTCCAGCAGATAGGGCTTCCTTTCTCTTTCATCAGGAGTTCCCACTTAACACCTAACCCAAGGCCCGGAGAAGGAAGGCTTTGCTGGATGAGTTCCTGTTTGGTGAGCACCTTGGGAGAAACAGATGGCACATTCGGAAGGGTATTTGCCAAAATTTGGGCATGATGGGGGGGGGGGGGGGGAATAGGGTAAGGGGAGGAAAGGTTTAGGGAAGGCAGAGAAGGCTGTTGCTGGAGACGATGACTAACCAGTAAGACTTGTGGCTGCAGATAAAGGAACTCAGCCACTGCCAGGCCAAGGCCAATGGGAGGAGTTTGGGAATAAGGCCCCAGCAGTGTTCTGCTCCTGCCCTTTCAGTTCCTGTGGCAGGCCATTCATCATTGCCTCCCACTGGCTGGAAATAAAAGGAAACCAACTGGTAAGAGAAGCCTGACTGATGCCATCCATGGAGATTCAAGCTCTAGGGTACAGGGTGGCAGAGAAAGGCAGAGAACAGAGCTGCAGTGAAGAATAGAGGTCAGAAGGATTCTCATTTTTCCAAAGTACCTACAACCTTGATTCAAAGATTAGAGTCGGAGTGAAGCAATTTACTGGATCACTTTCTTAGACCTTACCCAATCGCATTCCTTCCTTACCCCTATTCCCAGCAAATGTACTCTGCTCAGTCAGTAGCAAGATCACTTCTGGGCAGTGCCCACCAGAAAATATAGCTCTTCCCCCTACCAGTAGCAGAGCAGCCCATACCCTTGGCCTTGGAGCCAACCTCCCTAGTGCTAACCCTTCCACTACCACTTCCTTGCCATGCTGTCAGGGAAAGTAGCTCATGGTAGGTGCCTGGTGTCAAAGTTCCAACTGAAGCTCTTCTTTTGGTAGCAGAACCATATGCTCCTGTCATGTCTGTGGTTCACATCAAAGCAGTTTTATTAATAATAGCCACTGTAAACAAGCATTTCACTTAGGATCATTCACGGTCTCATTATGCAATTTATATTTGAAATGAAGATCGATAATGTTCTTATCTTTTTAATGTTCTTTTCTTAATGCCTTTCCCTAATAAGCAAAATTCAAAAATCTAGCCAAAATTGACAACAGAACAGTTGTTGTGATGCCCATGTCATTTTGTAATAATCCTTTCAGTGTTTGATTTCTAAAATAACACAAGATTTGGGAGCCAGTCCTGAAGTGCCTATAACTCCCATCTAAAAAAGAACTTAAAGATGTATTTTTGAGGATTGCCATCTGTCAAATTTAAGAAAAAAAACTGAATAGTGATTTCTTATTTGCCCCCCCCCGCCCCCCATGAATTGTTCCTAGTAGTTTCCTAGTTGATCACGGAGAAAACAGATTTGTGTTTCTCTATTTTAGGGAAGCAGACCAGAAACTTCTGAATCTTGAGCAGGTAATTTAAAATTGTAAAACAAACAAGAAAAAGACAAGAGAGGAAGAGAATAACCACATGCCTTAGCCACACAGGCATGGCAAACCTTTAGTTGATTGATTTCTAATATTTACCAATGCTCATGCTGTGCGTTTGGGTTTTGCACTGAAATAAACATAAGCTATACTTAAGTGATTTGTTCCATGGACAGGGAGATTACATCAGTGATTAATCACAACAGCCAGGACTTCCTCATCCAGAAGGCTGGTCCTCCCCCACACCCACCCCACTCCCTGCCATCCCATTCAAAGATAGGGCCAGACCTCCAATCTCTTGTTAGACGGAGGCACAACCTCACCCAAACTGAATCCTAGTCTGCCCCCCTCAGCCTGAATCAGCAGCTGCTTCCACAACTCACTGACTCAAAATCGCTGAAGGACAGCAGTGATGTATCAATTCATGAGCCGGAATGCCAGAGGAAATGCCATGCTTGCTTTAAAACAGCAACACCCATACATGTGTCCAAGCACATGTATGTCTTCATTGAACATGCTTATGGTTTTATTTGTGGAGAGCGATGAAGCAACTTCACACTCCCGTTCCCCTTTGCTTCTGTACATTATTTTTTGTCTCTTTTGCCCCGCTGGAGCGTAAAGGGAGGTTGAGATCTAGAGTCCTTTCAGCTCAAACATTCTTTGGGGGAAGAAATTGTTGAGCAACCATCACAACAAAAAAGGATATTTAAAAAGAAAAATGGCAACACATTTGAAACTGTAAGCCGCAGTGGACTGAACCAAGCAAAAGAGTGAAAAAGGAAATGGCTACAATAAGATAGAAAAGCAGGGCAACCAAATAAATGGACAAAGAGGGATAGTGAAACCACAGAGGGAAATTTTAAGATGCTCTTTGGAGTCAAAGGTATGATGTGAGGCTGTGAAAACAATTCTTGTGCTAATGAGTGCTTTCCTCTTTTCAGACTCTCTCCAAACTTGAAATAATTTTGCACGTGAACCTTTGTCATCATATCGTAAATGCTAAGGTCAGAATATCTGAACTGCCCAAACCCTGTCACTTTGCCAATAATGATGTTCCATTGGAGATGATTTCTTTTTAGATTTCTCTAAAAGAGAAGCCTTCACTATACCACACCATTGCTGGTGTGGGTGTGCGTGTGTCTGTCTGTCTGTTTCTATGTGTCTGTGTGTGTGTTTATGTCTATACTAGTCGCTGGAAACCAGCATTCTCTGAGTTTCTGATTCAGCAGGGCTAGTTAGGGGTTGGCAGCTTTCATTCCTAAGAAGTTTAGAGGCAGTGTTCATACTGCTGGTTCCAGGACTATAATTTGAAAACCACTGCTATATCACAAATACACACACACACACACACACACACACACACACACACACACACACTTCTTAAGAAGCCCCTTTAGCCCAGGATGAGTGTAACCTGAATTTCATGTCTTTACAGCTCCACATTTTTAATCTTCAATGGCGGCGGGGGGGGGGGGGCAGCAAGAGTTATGCTTGTGATTTTTCTCTTTCATTCGCTTAAAAAAAAAATTCTGAACCCACACACTCAATTACGTGCGGTGAGGTCATTTGGCACCTAGGTTATTATTTAGGCAACAAGTAGTCTTGCTAGAGGTTTTAAGGGGGTGCTGGCAGGGCTGTCTGTGGTTCACAGCTTCCTGGGACTACCTTAAATCTCCTCCTCTTTCTTCTTTCTTTCCATTTTCCCTCTCCTTGGATGGGATTGCTGGGTCTCTAAGAGTCTGGGTTCCCAGGTCCCTAGGTGGGGGGGCGGAGCCAGCCCGGCCCCGCCCCGTCTGCCCGCAGCGCCCCCCTCCCCGCCCTCCCCGCCTGCCAGCCCGGCCGGCCGGGCTCCTCCGCAGTGCTTTCAGCTGCGAGCCTGGGCGGTGGCGCTCGACTTTCTTTTGGGAGCCCGGCGGCTCTGGGAAGCTCACTCCTCCTCAGCTAGCGCCTCTCCCAGACCGGAGTCCTTGCAGCCATGAGGGAACAGCTCAAAGGGTAAGTGCATTAGGGCCCCTACCGATCGCAGCAACCCCTGCACTTGTGGCGCGAGCTGGGGGCCGAGCAAGGCAGCCAAAACTTGGACGGGCACAGCGGCCGGACCAGGGGTGCCCAGCAGCAGGGCATCGAGGAATCACCCCCACTGGTCTCTGTGGCGCCACTGCAGGTGCGCCCACCCCCCCACCTCCTGGGCTTCCTACCCCCTCCCCCAGTGCCTGGCTCGTGGCGCGCTCCTGTCCCTGGCTCTGGGACAGGCTCGGAGAGATAAAGCTGATTTCTTGCCTTACCCAGAGAGGGGACAGTGCGTTCCCCATTCAGGGACATCCACGGTAGCTTTTTGCTCCTTCCCGGGCTGTCTGTGTGGATGCGAATAAGACCGGCTGCTCCTGAATCCTTGCTGGACCTCGCGAAATGAAGGGGAGCGTGCGACTCTACCTTCCATTGCACAGCAAGTGCCAAAAGGTCAACTTTCTGCCTGATTTCTTCCGAGGATTCCAATCGACATTTCCCTGGCTGCATTTTCCACTGTGTTTGTCCCATACCCACCCCCACCCAAACTTGCAGAAATCGGGAAAGAGAAAGCAATTAAAGCCCAGCAATCAAGGATTTGACTTGGAGAAAAGGATCTAGGGGTTTCTTGTTTTGTTTTTGATTTTTTTTTTTTTTGCCCTCTGGGATTGAATGTGGAGTCTTTGCTGGGTGTCTTCTTGCCTTTCTCCAGGTGCCTGCTTGTCTTTAAGTAAACTTTGTCATTCCCAGTCAGATCATGGCAAGGAAAAGGGCATGACACTTTGTTTATCTCAGTTAAATTTGCAGTAAAGTTTGAAGCTGAAAGGGAAGGGGTTTAGTTGCTTGAGGGTGCATATCAGTAATTATAAAAATGTTGGATTGAAAACACAATGTTTTCCATTTAAGTAGCAAAGCAAAGTCTTTAACGGCAATCTACATTCTTTCTTGGCCAACAAGCTTCTCTTAAGCTCTCTGCTTCTTTATGCCTATCAACGCTTCCTGTTCCCCACCCCCATAGCCCTTTCTCTTTTGCCCAGATTTTTTTTTTTTATCTCCTGGTGCCAAATCCCCTCTTCGGAGGATACAGTTGCTCTTAGAGAACAGAGGAGCAAATGAAACAACACGCTTATATGAAAGGTCTCTGACCCTTGATCACCGTGGAATTGGTTTCAGTCATCATTGTTTGATCTTGGATTGGACACGACCCTGATGTGAAATTGCTTTCGCCCGAAGTTGAGGCAGGGTGGGAGTTAAGCCCTGAAAAGCAAATAGAGGGGATGACAAGTAACAGCTGGAACAGTCACCCAGGCAATCATCTTTGCCTTGGCATGAGCCAGATAGAATCCAATATTACATAGCCCAGAGAGAAAAAGACATGGGGACTACAGTAAAGTTTCTGATGCGTATATTGACCCCTCCTAACCAAAGCCCCTCCCCACAGTAGCAGGAACTTTTAGATATATTTTCCTCTTCCCACCCTGCCAGTATTCCAGCAACAGAAGCCAAGTTCAACATTCAGCATGCAAATGCCAAGGTTCCTCTAGAAAAAGAGTCTGATCCCCAGATTAAAGGGAAATGATTTTTTGTGTGTGGATCAATGGGCTCTAGATTATATATGAAGCCAAACTCTAATCCTCTGCAAATCACAAGGGAATGCTACCTTTTCATATCGCTGCATAGCGATTAGTTTCTTCCCTGGGAAGTAGTGGAATATGTTTTTTTAAAGGCAACTGTTTGGAATATTTTCAGTACCAAATAACAGTGGTGGCAGAAGAAATCTTATTTTAATTAGGCAACTGCCATTTCCCCAGGCAAGAGCAGTAGAAATTTGTTACTTTTTATAAGTGTTTAATGTTTGTTTTTAAGAAACTAAAAAAGCAGTTCCAATAAGTCTGATTATTCCAGCACTGACAGCAGGCACAGTTCTGAGGCAGTTATAATAACCTTGCACACCACTTGAAACTAAAAAAGGTGAGAGAAAATTTAAGTTGGATGGTAGAAAATTAGGTCAGCCTTGTGCTCGGTAGAGTAATGCTTTAATTCCTTCTTATTGACAAGTAGGTGTTGTCTCTTGTCACATTCAGTGATTTTGTATATTAATTTATAGCATATTCCTATTGAGGCCTCAAATAAAAGGAAAAAAAGAGAGAGATGACTAGAGCTCCTGCACCTTAAAGAGGGGAAGTCAGAGTTGGAGGCTGTTTGGGGAGTCATGCCCGATGCCAGGCTTCCGAAACAGCCGGGCCAAAAGCACTAACATTTTTTAAAAGACTTTGAAGAGCATTTCAAGGATCGTCGATGAGGCTGGTCTCTGTGTTCACATACTTCAGAATTTGGATCTATGTTGAATATCATTGTTCTAGAAAGACTGAACAAACGTACCCATTAACGTACGGACAGGTTTCAGAATCTTTCTGGTTGAACATGCTATGTGAGAGTGCATTTCACATGTAAAAAGCAAAATGTGGAAAACGAGACGGTTGCCAAAAACAGTCGCACCCAACCTTCCACCACCACCTCACCAGCAGAGAGTAATTTTCTCTGTTGTCTGTATATTCCAGGGAATTCTGAGCTGCTGCTCATGGAGTGGCTGAGAATTCTCTACAGGTTTTCAAGATAAGCACAGAGGAAGAAGTAGAGTTGTAAAAATCTGTACTGAGCACAGAGCCCCCCCCCCCCATGGTTTTTCATGTAAGGCAGAATACAGATGTGAGCTACGTAGATTTGTGTGTACCGTTTCAGCCTGTTCCGACGCATCATTCCTATCTTTCCGGAGAGCTTTGGATTCACCACAGATCGAAAATATCCACACACAGTGAAGTGAATATTGGGTTCATCTGAGAGTTACCAAAAATATCTGAAGTCATTTCAGCTATGTTGCTACCGCTTTTAGCATGAAATGATTGAAAGATTATTTTTCTTAGTTTTGATGATTAATCACACCCTTCATTCTTTGCGACCCCCCCGCCCCCACTCATGCTCATTTCTTTGACTTAGTACTGGTTTGCAATTGAAGTAAAACTAAGACTTGAAAGGTGAAATGTGAATGTTTTTCTAGTTATTTTATCTGGCTTAAAAATTAAAGGTTTGCATGCTAGAGGGAAAGAAGGTAAAAGAAGAGAGACTGTTGGATTTGTGTGAGTTCGTTTATCTACGTTATTCAGGTCTCCCAGCATTGAAGGTGATTGGGAGAATGTGAACCTAGAAAGAACTAGTTTCTAGTAACACGTAAACTGGGTGGGGATGGAAGTGGGAACTCGGAATTTTTTGCCTCACAGGAATGAAACTTTTAGCTTAGATAAGGACTGGTGGATTGAAACATAGTTGCTGAACTCCTTTCCATAATTTTTTAACGCGTCGCAATACATTCTTTAAAAGGAAGAAGTAGAAGTAGGTATGTCAGTCATCATGAGGTGTTTTATTTTTGCAGCGAGGGGCGTTCCTAAAGCTTCCATTCACTCTCTGTAGGATTTCCCTGTCAGTTATATGCAAGTTTCTCTTCCCTTGTCAAATTGCACCGGGTCCAGGTTCATTTCTTGCTTGTGTTCCTCTGATTGGAAGTCCATTCCAGACGGTGGCTTTTCAGCATGGTTCCCTCTGTCTCCATCTGGTCAGGTTTATCAGCTCAGACATTCTCCTGCACATCTACGGAAGAGGCTACACTCCTCCCATGTGTCCTGGACGTGGGACATTATTATTGCGCAGCGTGTGCAATCAGGCCACTGACATGTGAACTCAAGTGCTTTTCCCTCTTCTCCCTTCCTCCCTCCCTGGTGCTCACATTGGGATGGTCTTTGCGGATGACTGAGGCCCGAATGCAGGGTGGTCTCAGTAGAAAGTAACCTTCCCCTGCGCAGCATTCGGGTGTGGAATTGGTGCACAATCACTTTTTCTGGGCTCAGAATCGCTGGAGAACAAGCAACACTTTTTCCACGAAGCGGCAAGCTGCAGCTTCCTTGTGCTGTGCATATAAAGCACCAGTCCCGCCCACCTCTTCTCCAGACCATAAACCCGCGTGGTCATAGGATTTCCTGAAAACCCCTGAAAAGCATGATTTGTCTCTTCTGTTCTTCTTGCCCATTGAGACTTGGGTGCCGCTTTGGTACATTCCAAGTGCCGAGAAGCGGCTGTCGTACTCCTCCAATTTGAATCGTCTCTGCAGAAAAGTCAACCACAACTGAACCTATTTGCAAGAGGCCGAAACAGCCCTTTGCAAGTGAATATTTTCTTGTAAACTTCCTGCCGTTGCTTTCCCTCTTCAGTCACTGAGTGGTAAATAGCAAGAGGGACGGATGCTCCAGTTGTACTATTTTTATCAAACCGCAACCAGTGTTTCCCCTTTGTACTTTTCCTAATGCGGACGCGCCGCACAACGAGTGTTGTTTTCGCAAGGGTCTTGGATTTGACCAAGTACCAGTGGATCCACAGCTGTACTATCATTAGCTAATCAAGGCTGAATTTGGGGGTCACGCAGCAACAAATACCACCACTCACGGCGCACCAGGGGTGCCAGCCGCCACCCTACAGCAAGGAATCCTTTCATTTCCCAGGTGAGCAAGCCCCAAATTTCACAGCCAGTAGGGGCACAAAGCCACACTCCAACCCTCAGATTTGAAACCAGGTCTGAAGTCACTTCACCTCTTTGCTTCCACGGACTCCCCTTTCCTGTGCCAGACCTCTGTGCTTTCTGGTCCCCTTCAAGTGGCCGATCCGAAGCTATTTTTCCTCTCTTCCTCCCCACCCTTCCCCCAAAGTGTACGAATAGGCTTTGCACCTGCCCACTGAAATATCGTTCCGGCTGCACTTCCCGTATCAGAGTCCGTCTGGTAATCCCACAAACTGGAAATCCGATGCTATGGTGATGTATGTAGATGGGCCAAAGTAAAGAGAAGTATATGTAGCTATCTCTCCCAGGCTTATTTGTGTAATTGAACAAGGAACAAAGGTGTTTTGTTCTTTTATGGCAGGAGCTGATAGCCGGCAACCACACTTAGCGAAACTTCCAGACGTAGGAAGAGAGCTGTGAATGCTTCATTCAGCCCCAAGTAACTGTAGGAAAAGGGGGAGAGGCACAGTGGCAGGGAGCGTGCTGAGTTGAAGGGACATTCTGAACACATGGGCAGGGGGGAACTCGGGGAATCTTCCTGGGCACGGGCCAGGCCTTAAGCTGAAGTGAAATGCAGCATCATGGATAGAAAACCCGGAAGTGGAGAAGAAAGGCCTGAGCAAATGTCTGGGGCAATGACAGCCAATGAGAAATGAGGCGAAGTTTCTCTCGAGCTCATGTCCAGTAACCCTTTTGACAGACTTGGTAAAATTGTCAGTGTCCTTTCGCGAAGGTTCCATGTCGGGCAGGTAAAGAAATCCTGAGTTTTGATTACTGATGGCATACTACGACCTCTGATTGCGGCAGAAGTGCCACTGACATTTGGGGTCAAAAAAGCAGCACATTCTGGTCACCAAGTAACATTCATACAGCTTTTCCCACTAAAGCAAAGGAGGGGGACTCTCTTTCAGGTAAACCTCCTCGAAGGCTGAATGTTCTCTGTGGTAAAGATGCCGAAAGATTCAAAATCAAACCATGCTGTTCTCCTTTCCTTTTCTCTACTACCCATTCTCAATTCTAAGGCCTCTCTTTGTCCTTTTATGTTTCAGCCATGAGACTCAAACAACTTGCTGGGACCATCCCAAAATGACAGAGCTCTACCAATCTTTAGGTAAGAACACGGTCGTGTCACCTCTGGGTGAGATGACACATGACCTTAGAGTTAACACATGTGTCATCTGTTATCTACATGTGCCACTAGCTTCTATACAACGGGTGAAAACGGTCCAGAATTCTTTCTATCCAGAACTGAGGATCAGCTCTTTCTTTCCCGAAGGTCCTTGAAAAGAAGTTTTAGAATTTCATGGATTCCTAAACATCCAAAAAGCCTGCGCAGACCTACAGGTTCTTTGTAGTTTTCTTTGCTAAAAGGATGGGAAAAAAAAAGACTTGCAATTTATGGCAATTTTTTCTTGAAAACTGTTTCAAGTTGTTCTTATTGATTTCTTCCTTATGAAACCAAGACAACAATTTTTGCCAAACCACGAACGTTATGCAAAGGAATTTTCTGCACACTTTCCAGTGCTCATAATTCCTAAACCTGTGAGGTCATCAATGAGAACATTAAAGTGATTTCCCTACTCTGGTTTGTTTTATGTTGGTGAGACAGGCTGTCAGACTTTCTTTGCCCTCAGAACTTGGAATTTTTTGAACAGATACAAAGCCTCCAAATCAGGGGGGAACGCCAGTCTTTTCAATGCTTGATAAACATCTACTCTATAATCTTTTAGATGAGTAAGGATATCAAATGAATTATCTTACGTAGTAATAAGTTATTTGTTTTAAGTAGTCTTTCGTGCAACTAATTTTTTTTTTTAGTTTGCCTTTTGTTGAAGGCCCATTATTTGCAGACTGAAATGCCTGAAGTGTGAACTCTTTGGGTTTAAAAGCACATGACAAGACCCATGGGCATCAGTGCGTTTAAATATCACTTCTCTGTATCTGTCTGTATGTTGGATGGGTGGATATATACCTGTGTAGGTATCTGTGGTCCCTCATATAGCCTTTGTGCTGTGGGATTCCCTCGGTTAATGAACTGAAGCTAGAGAGACACTAAGGAGTGGAGTAGAAGAGTCAGCCCCCAAATTTATTTTCCTATTTTTTTCCTAATTATCGGTGCTATACGTTTCTTCTGCAAAATTTGAAAAATGTAAACAATAGGCATGAAAAAGAAAAGGAATTACTTATAATTCTTATTCAGAGATTGGTACATTTCAGGTAGTATTATGTCAGTTCAGTCCAGCAAGAAGAAGTTCGTGCACACAGATGCATGCACATATGTATGAATACACTTCTGAAAAAACAAGAGTGCATGCACTTATGTGCAAATACACTTCTGAAACCTTATCGAACTTTGAGATGAATCTTCAAATGGTGAGTTTTCAGCCCCTGCAGTTTCTGATGATAATGCTGCAATATTTAGACCACAGGTAGAAATCTTGAGCGCTTCTATTTTGGCGACAGAAGGAATGAAGACCTCAGTCCAAGTGGGTAGCCCTGTGCAGGGAAGAGTTAGTGGTCCTAGCCTAGTGCCATTGGGGCTTCTAATTTTTCAAGAGAAATGAGAAAACTGTCAATAAAGAACAAATTTAAACTAGTCTGTGGGCCTCCTGATTGTAAGCTCTGGTTTACACAGACTCAGCCAGCCTAATTATACATTTTTCTGCTCTAGTCACAGTGATCTCTACTTAGACTATTTTAATGTACTTTTATTCACAAATAATCACGCCCATAGAATTAGGACTTAAAAATTTGAGCAAGTTAACAGATGAAAAAGAAAAATCATTTAGAACGTACCTTTTAGAGTTAATTAATGTTTAATAATCTAGTAAGTACCTTGGAAGTTTTCTCTGCATACAGTTTTACAAAAGTGGGAGTGTTCTGTTTTATAATCAGTGTTTTCTATCTAAAGGTAATGAACCATGTCCATCTTTCCATTTCATGGAATGTATTCTCTTCTGGCTAACTTTTTAATTAGTCTGTAATGAGAACTCACAAACATGGTTAATAAAAAACTAATTATGAACTACCCACGAATAGATATCTGTACCTTCAATAGTAAATACACCTTTCAGTCATATTTCTAAAGTTCCAGTGTGGTGGTGAACTCAGATATGGTAATCAGGCATGATCTGTGACCTTGGGCAGATCACCTGCCTTTGGAAGATGATGGACATTTACATTAGCTTTTGCTGAGGACTTTAGTGTTCACTTATAACTTTTCCTTTTTTTTTTTTGAGACTAGGTCTCACTATTTTTGCCCATGGAACCGCAGGCTCACGTTGCCCGGGGTGCCACAGACTCAAGCAATCCCCAGCCTCAGCTTCCCAGGTAGCTGGGATTACAGGCACGCGCCACCACGCTCAGCTATTTTTTGGGACTAGGTCTCGCTGTGTTGCCTCGAGCGGGACTAGAACCGTGATCCCTAGCCCGTGCCATTTCATAGGCTGAAGCTTACAGGCATGAGCCACCGCGCCCGGATTAACTTTTCCTTTGATGAAATGAACTTAATTGAGATACAGTTTATAGCTAATAAAATGCAGCCATCATAAACCTGTGCCCTTTGAAATTTTGTTTCTTGGTATCCTGATTACAAACATCTTAGAAATAAACTAGGTGTTCAAATGTGTTTTTCGATTTTGAAAATTAATGTTTCCTGCATTTTTATTATAATTAATTACTTGGGCTCTCTTTTACCAAATTATAACTTACTGAATAATACCATCCATTCACTGAGAGCCTACTGTGGATTAATGCGGCAGCCGTATTTCACAGGCCTTTGAAATCAGAAGCAGAAAAAAATCATGTATGGATGCAAGACAGCTATACAGGGCTACACTGGGATTTGTCCTGGCTCTTCTGTTAGTGTTTTCACTTATTTATTTTATTAAATTTGTCCATGGTAGTTACTAGTACCTGCCATAAATAGGAATAACTGACCGATGTAAATCCGTGGCTAGACAATTATTTGAATGTTATTTCTGCCACAAACCCATTCCATGTCCAGAAATAGTAGAAGGATTTTTAGACACTGGGCACCATTCCTTTCACAAGTGCCAGGCGCACATGGAAAGCTTGATTTCATTTGTTGTGCATCTATATCCCTGAGGTGACCCCAGACTAAGGCCAAATAGAAACATAACCGACCAGAAAGGAACTTTTGTTTTCTTTTAAATTTTTATATATTGGTTTATAGTTTTCTTCAAGGGGCAACCCATTATATCCAAGTTGCTATTTGGCGCTAGTTGAAATAGTATATGTAAAGCCTTCAGCTGCACTCACTTCATGAAAGGAAACCTGGCATTGTGGTCTGGGGTGTTAAGTTTTTGAGATCATATTGAGGTTCACCTCCTAACAGACATGTAACCTCTTGTCTGCGGTGAAGTGTTGGAAATATCAAGAAGTTGCTTACCCCACTCTAGGCCTCCTCTCCAGGTTGAGCTCTAGATGCTACCCTGATTCACAGTATTCATGAAGTTAGTACACATTGCGAAGTATGCCCACTTCCAGGGAGGTTTCCATTCTCTAATTTGCCTAAATCTCCCCCAACCAACCTGTTCAGCACAGTTGTTCACTATGTTGCTACCCCCAAACATTCACCTGCCCCCTCCCCACTCCATGGTCTTAAGAGTATCATTTTACCAGCCAAAAGCATTCTCTAAGGACTGGCAATACTAGTGTTGGAGGATGAACTGATGGAAGGCTATGAGAGTACTTGCAGTGTTTATAGTGGAGACCTCTAGTGTCAGTGGAATTCTAGGTCATCTTCTTTCTTGACCCCCACCCCCGGCTCAATATTCTTCAATGAATTGACATTGCTTACAATTAGATATTCCCCATCAGCACTCCCTTCCCCATTCTCTAGTGCCTGTACAGGTATAATACATTAACCAATGAGAACCTGTGACAGAAAAGCAATGGGCCATATCCACCACACCCCCCATCACACATACACAGGAACAGAATTTATGCTGAAATACCCTGATCTCTTAGACTTCAGTGGGTATATTTAAACACAGATCTCCTGGTGTGCTTTCAGTCTCTGGTCATTGCGTTCACCAAAAAAGCAGACTGAAAACAATTAAGTGATATACAAGATGTGACTTTTTAGAAGAAAAAAATAGTAAAAATTCATTTCAGGTTATTCACAGCAGATCTAAAATGGCTTTTTTTTTTCATTTTTTAAAATGGCTTTTTAAAGTGATCTTCCATAAAATGTTAGAAGTGTGTGCGTTCTATTATTTTTAGACTATATACCTCAAAAAATTCAAAAAATTACAAGTTATGAGAGAAACTAGCAGGTTCCCCTACAAATACCTAACAAAGCATAGTAAACACACCATTTCACTATCCACAGAGAGGACCCGATAGTCATTAGGAATTTGAGCACTGGAAAACCTCCAGAAAATTCTTTACGCAACATTAACAGTTTGGCAAAAACATTGTCTTATTCTTACAAGGAAGAAATCAATAAGAACAACTTGTAAGCAGTTGTCTTTTAGCATTTTTCTCTGACTACCTCCAAGGTGTGGTGGGTGGTATATAAAAACAAAGCTGCCCCTCTCTGTTTTTATGTACACCGTCCTTACCTTTGAAGTAAAGACATTGGTCAAAAGTTTCTGAAAGAATTGAATTTTTTTTTTACCTCTGTTACTCTGGGCTGCTAGTGGGGCAGGTTGTTTGCAAAACTTGCTGTGGTCATAACTTCGTCAAGAACTACTACCGTCCGGCTAGCTCCACACACACAAATGGATTTCTAAAACTTTAATCATTCCCATTTTGAAACCCGCATTCTGGGAAAACCACAAGCCACTCCTCCAAGTCTCACAGGTAGACTGAGGCAAGCTGTTGTCCAGTAGGGAGGCTCCTGGGATGCTCCCCTCTCTCCTGCGTTACCCGTTTGTTGTGGAAGAAGGCCTATTTTTCATCGCTTCTTAAAAGTAATGCTGCTCTGGATTCATGAGGTGAATTTCAGGTTTCTATGAGCAGTTTTACAAATGTAATAGAAAAATTCTTGTTCCAGTAGGTTATCTTGGTGATTTAAAACCTAAAGCTCTTTAGGGCTCCAAAGGGCATTTACAAAATCAGTTGATGGTGGGTAGTAATGGGCTCTGGAATTTACTTTGAAATACTAATATAGTATTGATTTATGGAAGTGCCGGTACATGATTAAAAGCCTGTCATTTTCTCACAATTTATGCCTAGCTTCTCAAGTTCATCACCGAAATTTTAAGTAAACGTAAAAATAAAAATGTCTTCCCCCTCCACACCTACGTGTTGCTTAAAAAGACTTTTAAAAGTATTTTCTAGTCTGTCTTATTGGTGCCATATTGATTATAAGAACATCAATCTTTCTGTCATCCCCTCCATGATCCGAAAGTGCTTCTGATTTCCTTATGCTAAATGGAAAGCCCAGTGGTTTTTCCGCCAGGAAGATTATTCTTCCTTCCTGTAGTTCCAGCTTGCTTCAGGGGAATACTGCGCTTCTCACTGTTGCCCAAATTTTACTTGATGCCCACCTGAGTGACTCTGAAGCTCTCAGTTTTCAATAATGGACCAAGGAAGTGTGGGGCCATAAAGACCTATCAACACAACCCTTAGTTATATGCCTTCACGAAGAGCTTCACGATGTTAAAACGAGGGCTTAGGTTTTAGGTCTGAGAGGTCAGAGGCTGATGTGATTCTACCAGTTTTGGGTAAGAGGACTAGGTACAACCCAGTCAGGAGGCTAACAGCTGCTTCAGAATACCAGGCTATCGTTATTACTAAGGGGCTACTGCGGCTGCCAAGATGGAGTTGGGAATATCGCCATGAAACAACTGCCTCTCCTCAGTTTGCCCAAGAGGAGGGAACATAAGTTAGCTTATTCTCCCTCTCTTGATAGACCTTCTCCATTCCATTAAGTCTTTCCTCCTGAGGATGCTCTACTGTTAGTAACTGGGGGATTTGGAATGACTGCGAATTCGTTTTGCGTTGGGAGCTAGTCCTAATGCTTTTCTCAGCACATTTTGTCAACAAACTGTTCTCAACTGAAGTTACTTGATACTTAGTATCTTTCTCCCCTTGTTTCTTTTTTGGGTCCTTAAGTGTTGCAGAATGTGAAAACCCTGCCCCTTAGTTTTCTACTACTAATTGTCTTGAACCAGAAAGAATAAAGCAATTCCGAAGCCAGTGTGGGTGTAAGGATGGCCTAATCCTTTGCTTTCTCTTGCCTTCAGCTTTCTGACTGGCTAGATTGGGAAGTGATCTTCTATCTCTAACGGTCTGGCTTTAACTTAATTCCTAGCTGTAGTAAGACTTGGTCTTCTGAGTAGTGTCCCCACATGGGCCCCCTTCCAATTCTCTTTGCCACCATCAGCCTGGAAGGTAAAAATGATCGGATCATTACATTTATAATAACTGTACATTCATTTGTGTGCAGTTTCCCAGTATGCAACTTTTTTTCAGGTAGCACCGTATTCAGTCCTTGCACAGCTACAAATTAGATAGATAGCTCAGGTATAAGACCTGACTTTTCTTAGCTGGGTGTGGTGGCGTGTGTCTGTAGTCCAAGCGCTGAGAGGCAAGAGGCCTAGGATCGCTTGAGTTCGCAGGTTTGAGACTACCACGGGCAACATAGCAAGACCTGGTCTTGGAAAAGAAGCCAGGCGCGGTGGCGCATGCCTCTAATCCCAGCTACCTGGGAGGCTGAGGCTGGGGATCACTTGAGTCCGCAGGAGCAGGACTACCCTAGACGACATAGCGAGACCTAGTCTCAAAAACAACAACAACCACCTGACTTTTCTATCATTCTGTTTCAGATCTTCTGCCCTGACATTCCTTTGAGTACACTTCCTGGTTTGTGATTTGGAATATAAAGTTATCATGTCATTGAATGGGCCAACTCATTCCTGGCTTCTATTTGGACTAGAGCAAGACTTACTTCAACTTATTCCAATGGGTAGTAGATAAGGAACTGTGTCCAGACTCACTTCAATGGCTCCTAGTTCCCTATTCTCAAAGAATTATCTGTTTACCCCAGCATAATTTAGAAAATGCTTTATCAGCATAATTAAACTCTGGAATCTCAAATCACATTCTTTATTCCCTTGCTGACAGAGCTAGCATAGGAGATTTACTCAGATTTGCAAAATAGAAGATGTAAGACATTAAGGCTGTTATAAATATTCTTCCATGTACTGCTGTTAACTTTGGTTAAGATCAGTTGATTGTCCCCATTTGTAAACCCAAAATGTAGTTTTCGAATCCAGTTTATGGCATTTTAATGGAGTAATCTCATATATATATATATATATATATATATATTTTTTTTTTTTTTTTTTTGAAACTAGGTCTCGCTATGTTCCCTGGGGTAGTTCAGAACCCGTGGACTCAAGTGATTCCTAGCCTCAGCCTCCCAAGGCTGGGACTATAGGCACGTGCCACCGTACCCAGCTAATATTTTTCCTTACTCAAATAACTTGATTTAAGATTTCTAATTGAAGGGCATAAATAAATAGGCATTTTTGAACAGCACCCTGCAGAGCTTATTTCCAAAGGTAACTCAAAAGGTGCCCCTTGTAGATTTAGGCTGCTTTACAATTTTAAAAAGCTTGTCAAATTATAGTTTATTTACTCTAAAAGGAGGAGCCTTAAGGTGACACCTGCAGCTGTGAGAAAAGTGCTGGATGCGTACAATTTTCTGTAGCTGGGTCTGCAGAAGGCGATTTTTGCACACCAAGTAAAGGCATCTCAAAATGTAGCTGCTCTTATTCAGACATTTCCAATATTTCTTTTTTAAGCGCACAAGTCTGATTACCTCTGTACATCTCTGGGGAGCTGCAATTTTGCTGGAAAGAGATTCAGAACAGTCAGAACACTCACATAAAATAGACAGTGAGTTTTTGAAGTCCATTCCCTCTATGGTAGTAATAAAATGACCTAAAAATATTCTGAAAGACTCAGTTATGACATAGTGGATGAATCATTAGCTTATTTATGAATTGGTTGTACGCTGTGAGAATGTTTCAGGATTTGCCTTTCCACAGTCTGGAGCCCTTGCATAACACCAGGGAAGTTCTTGTGCCCCCTCATGAATCAAAGCTTCTGAAACTGGAACAAATGATAGATGTGTGTGTGTGTATGTGTGTGTGTGTGAGTGTGTATGAGTGCATGCACATATATTTCTATATTTACATACACATTTTTTTGTCAAGTAGTGAGTCTGGTGGATAAGTGATTAGTTTTCTGTGTTGCCTTCTATCTCTTTTAAAAAAGCTTTTCAGTTTGAGTAGAGTGGCTCTCAAACTGGTGAAGCACAGTTTTGTTTTGTTTTTTATCATACTCTACATCACAGACTTTTAGGGTGTCTTCTGGAATTGACAAGCATGCACTGGCACCCCACGAGACCAAATACAAATTTGTTTCGATGCAGTATATACAATGTAGTATCTGTGCTCTTCATATTATGAGGCGTCACCAGTGGGCAAAGTATTGATTTCCTCTGTTTGTCCACTGATGGGTTCAACTCTGCAGGCATTGTGAAGTAGTAGGAAGATAGCTCCTTGACTTTGAGGCTGGGGAGACTTGGATTTCAGTTCTGACTCTGCCACCAGTTCTCTGTGGCCAAAGACAAAGGTACTAACAATTCTGAACCTGTTTCCTGATTTATTAAGTAGTGATGATGATACTGTCCTTACGGAATGTTGTGGGAATTTGAGAAAACCTATGTAAAATGACAAGAGGTCTGCCTTACAACTGCTTAAGGATTATAATTGCTATTGATGATGATGCATTGTTTATTATTATTAGTGTTACTATACTATGCTAGGGTCCATTCTTGGCCACAGTCTGCTAGCTGCCTGAGGTCCAATGCCAAGAGTTGAGCTAGTGAGGGACATTTGCGTTTAGGTCAAGCCTGACAATTAGGAAACCACTTAATTCTTTGAAAGTAGTTTACCTCTTAAAGACCAGTACCAAGGTTCCCCATCAGGATTCATCTTAACTTCTAGCAAGTAGACACTTTACTTTGAAATGCAAATTAGGAGAATAAATTTTCTATCATGTGCTTTAGCTTCTTCCAGTTCTAAAGCACATCCCTTTTGTCATAGAAAACAATAAACATCACAGCCTTTAACCATAACTGCAAATACCATTCTTAATACATATATATGTTTGTCAATTTACCTCTCTTCCCCTCTGTCTCTGAGACCTTAAAAATTAAAATAAATGACAGAACCACCTAAGATTCTGTCATCAAAAAATACCTAATAATTTACAAGTAAGTTATTAGTATATAATTTATAATTCAAAAGAGAAAGCCTATAAAATCATGTGGCACGCTCAGAAACATGCCTGCCATAGCAAACACCTAACAAATGACAGTGGCACTGTTAGGTGGGAGAGGCGACAGGGAAATAGCTATAGAGGTAAAGAGGGATTAGGCCACAAAAAGCTGTATATGAAATACGGAAGGGTTTTTCTTAGAGTTCATCTGGCATGTTTTAAACAAAATTACATATATTTGTCTTACATCATGCAGACCCCACCATTGCCTTCCCACCATATCACCTATGAATCAACACCATATTTCCTTGTACTCTTCCCTCCCCTGTTTTGCCCTCCCTCCCTGGAATGTAGAGAAACCAAACAGAAGGTTGAGAAAAAGTCAAAAACTACCAAGCTGATAGCAGAACTGAGACATAAGGAAGGTTTTGATGCTAAGATTTTGACTTGGGTGACAGTGAGCATGTCATCAGAAAATAGAAACCATTTCTGGACCTGGCAGTGGAAATCACTGGCAGAAGAGTGAAGAGAGAGAAAAGAGTGAGAGAATTTGGGGTATTTCTCCTCACACTTCTCTGCTTCCTGTATTATTCCTATGAGCTCCTTTTCCTCCTCCTTGGTCAGATAAACTTTCTCCTGATTAGCTCCCTCCATGAAGACCTTGCTACAATTCTAGAGCCCTCCTATACACTTACAGATTCTGAGCTCTAGTAACACCACTAGCTCCCTGTGCTTCTCCAGCCGAGAAAAGGATAGCAAAAGGAGAGGGAGAGAGAGGGGAGGGGTGGGGGGGAGGGGAGAAAAGAAAAAAATGGAAGCCATTCTAGTTATTTCAGACAGAGTGGATTTACTATAGGAAATGGCTACCCAGTGACAAAAGAGCTAAGAAGTCCAAAAAAAGGGCAGGACATTTCTGCTGCCTCTAGGGCTGCAGGAACAATTACCAGAGACTCAGAAGCAAGTGCTAACTGACTAGTGGTCAGTTGAGGGGAGGAAATGGTGAGGGGAACTGGAACCACAAAGTAGACACAGCTACTGCTAGAGCTTTTGCGGAAGGCAGAGAAAGAGAGGAATAAGTGAGGCACACTTATCCTAACTTTGGGTCTTCTGCCTGTGACTTATATTGACGAAACTTATCCAAGAGGGTAAGGGAGCAAGGAAATGCTATTCTCTGTAATAAAGAGCAGAGCAGGGAAAGTTCAGAGAACCAACAAGCAAGTTGGTTCTCTGATACAGGAGACGTCATGGATGGTGATACAGCCCACTGTCTGCCAATGTGCAAGCACAGAAGCACAAAGCTTTAAAAGTTTATGGAGACTGAAGTGACTTAGCTGAGGGACTGGAAGGTCACACTGGGTTCAAGGCGAATGAACCTAAACACAAAGGAAGTGAAGGCAGCGATAAACATGGTCTCTTCCTGGCTATCCAAACACCACTAGAGGCTCCTATGCATTTGGTTAGAATCCTTGCATTGTTCATAGCTGTCTATCGATACTCAAGTCTCTGAAGACAGACTAATGAATTTCTTTATAGCTGAAACTGACTGACTTCCTCATCTCTGTCACCAGAGTCAGGCACATGGTAGCCTCTGAAATGAATGTTCATTAAATGAAACACAGCAGAGCTAAAGAGAGTAAATTTATGGGGGAAGAAGACAAAAATACCTTTCAAGAAGATGGAACGATACAGATGATGTTTTCCTAAGGCAGATTATTAAACTGGCAAGATGGCACTCTCTGGAGAGATGGAGTTCTTTCGAGAAGATAGAAGATAAGGCCTCCTAGTAATGAAAATAGTGAATATCAATCAAGTTGATTTTATTGATCATTTGATACCTTGGCAAAGCACAGTGAACTGCTACTCTAGAATTAATTTTGTCCTAAAAGGAATAGTTAATTGATAATCAAGGAGATCAGACCTTTGAAAGGAAGTGCCACTGTGGATCTGGAATTCAAACAGTAAGGAAACCCTGAAAACTATTTGATGAGCTGATAGTCTCATATTCCTTAGTCCCTTGACTCAATAGGCATCTATGAATGTGCCAGACATTGTGAATCTAAAAATTTAGAACAGAATGAAAATATTGTGGGAAATAAAGCTTTTCGAAAAGTACAGTGTTAAATAATTTTAAGTTTTTGACATAACATTAATATATATATTCACTGCAGAAAGTTTTGAAGGACAAGTCTGAAAAGGAAAAAAAATCAACTTAAATCTCAGCTCCAAGGAATAACTGCCATTTACACTTTCAAGTATTGCTTCCCGTCACTTTTCCATACGCAGTCACGTATTTGTGTGAGATACCATTCTTTTTATAACATTTTATTCTCCTTTACTCTATAAATGCTGTGAATGTTCGTTCATTCTTAATTCTTCAGGATTGTTATTTTTCCCCTGCTGCTTTTTCTTGAAGTCCCGCCTTTTCAGAGAACTCCTATTTTTCAGAAATGAGTTTCGTGACTTAAGGAACCTCAAATTTGTATGGGATTTGTGGAAATAAATCGAACAACTGGGAACTTTATTACAAAGAGGCTTCTGAGAAGAAAGTGAAAGTGTTACCATGCTTTCAGTCCAAGCAGCTACCACTAACATTAGAGATGTTATAGGTGTTGCTACAGATGTCAACGTGGTCAGAGATAGGCAATTAAGAATCAGAAGGCTGATGAGTAAAATTTATCGTTGATAAAAGTAGTCTATAAGTTTAAGTGAACAGCTTTCTTCCGCAAATATCTTAATGGATAAAATTTCTTTTTCAAAATATGTATGATCTCAAGATGATAGAGCAGCTGTTCTCGGAAATTTTTACTGTTAGAGGGAAATCTTTGCCCTTCTCAGCCAACAAGTTTAGACAGGAACCAATATTCTGATGAGTTTCTCTAAGCTCCCATTTTTACAATGATCAATATGTAAACATTAATTTACCTTTAACTTATCTCTCTGGGAAGAGAAGGGCTCAAAAATATTTGTGCTTGGAATTAACACCTGTTGCCCAAGGTTCTTTGTTACACTGTCAATTAAGGCTCACAGCTTCTTGAATTAGATTTTCTGGCCAAGACACAATTGAAGAGTATGGAGGGGCGGGTTATCTCCACAATGGTCAGTTGTTTCACAGCTCTCAGTGAGACTGGAAGGAGCATCTTCCTGCATAAAACCTTTCATATTTGACTCATAGAAGCTGTCATCAGAAAGTCAAAGGGCATTTGTTACTGTGTGGTTTCTTGGGCATGTGAAACCGTTTTAAGAGCTCCTACCCATTTGCACTCTCAATACTTCCCCAGAGTGTAGCATTCTTTTTACTTTTGTCATTGCAATGGGGAGAATAGAGCCATCTCATTATTACTTGCATGTCCTTGATTACTAGTGATCACTTTTCTTCTTTTATAAGTTATCTGAAAGCATGACTCATTTACCTGGATAAAACTGTTTGAAGCTTGTCAGGTATAGTACAAGCTTTTTTCACTATGTTGAGGGATTCTGGGTGATGAGAGACTTTTGCCTTTTTCACTAGCTTTTGAATTATGCCTCAGCTTTCTTTTCTCCAAGCTAGACAAGTGTAAGCTGTTTAACATCCTCAGTGAAGCTATCACCCACCTATATTGTGTTAGATTTTTCTTATTCTCTATATCAGCTCCATTTTTTTTCACATTAATACATAGAGAGTGTATGCATATATATGCATTATATTATCTGCATATAATATGCATTATATATTACATATATAGCACTTTATATATATGCAATATATAATGCATATGCATATATGTATATATACATAGATATAATATATGTATATATGTATATATATATAGATATGCATATATGTATATATATAGATATAATATATATGCATATGCATTATATATTGCATATATATAAAGTGCTATATATGTAATATATAATGCATATTATATGCAGATAATATAATGCATATATATGCATAAACTGACTTATATAATATCAAGGTCAAATGTAGGTTACCTTATTTAGCTAGAGCAATGTTGACTGGAAGCACCGGGGAACTCTAATTGGAGAACAGAAAAAAAAGACATTCTATTAGAAAGTATTTTTCTAAGACTTAGGTAAATTAAAATATAGACTAGGTATGTTCTGATAGTGGAGTAGTAAAAACAGAAGTATAGTTGAGAGAGACTAGTATGCTTGAGAGTCAGTGAGGACATTGTTCTGTAGGAGTCTATTCTAGATTTGTGAACAAAAACTAAATTCATTGCCATTAAATTAAGGATAAATTATGTGTCTTAAGTTATAGAATGAATTATGGAACGACAAATTCACATTCCATCCGATTGGCAATGGGAAAACATTATTGAATCTTCCAGAGAAAGATGATGAAGTCTGTACCCTGTTTTTAGAAATTAAAGATTGACAGAATATGTAATAAGGTCTAGCATGCTTAGGGAGGGGAAAGACTGATTGTTTTAATGTTTCACTTTGTGGCAATTGAGATGATGAGGGACTTGGGTTAGCAATGGGGAAATGAAAAAGGGACGTGACCCCAGAAGTGATCTCCCAGGACAGAACTGCCTGAAAGAAAAGTCTGCTTAGGTTTTAAAGAGTTCAAGATGCATTTTGGAATGTTGTGTCTTCTTTGTCGTTTGTTTCGAAGTAAGTTTTAATTTCTTCTTTAAATTCGAGGACTTTATGACAACATGGATGTACTTAGAAGAAATCATACTAGCGAAAACAAGTCAAGAAGAGAAAGAAGTCAAATGGTTTCACTAATATATGGGATATAGTGAAAAAAAACAAACAAAAACCTTGAGGAAAAGACAAAACAAGCTAAGCACCAAACTGAAGCACACAACTTTGGGCAGGAGGGAAAGGGGGGGGATTGGAGGGGAGGATGGGGGGTAAACCCCTGAGATTACAATGATGTGAAATTTATACATAAATAAATTATTAAAAAAAAGAGTTCAAGATGCCTTCCAACCTTGGTGACCTAGAAAATGATGGTACCATAGAACAAAAAGAGGAAATTACAAATTGATTAGGGCACTAGGAAGTAGATCTGAATGATTTACGTACTTAGAGGTTTATTTATATAGTTCATCTTTTTACAAACTTTTTTCAGTCAGCTTATAAATATATGGAATGTGTACCATATGTGTATATTCCTCATTAATCTCAATAGCCTTGTGAAGTATGTGAAGTATATTATCTTCAATGTGTAGGTACAACTCAGAGAAAATAGGCAATTTGCGCACATAGCATCACTGGGATTTAAATGTACTCTGAATTCCTAAACCAGTGATTTAGCCCTTGTCTTAAACATTCTTCCTGAGAAGGGACAGAAGGATTTTGAATAGGAGATATTCTGTTTGGAAAGAGGAATTAAACATCAACTTGTTAAAAAGATTCTTGTATTTTCATGGCACTTTATATAGGAAATGATGGGGAAAGGGCAAGTGTCCTAACTTTTACTGTGCAAGTATATATCCTGGATATATATAGAGAGAGAGATGAAAGATCTTGGGAGAGCTTTTAAGGTACCCTGTCTCAGGTAGCCTTCACAATAGTACTGTGAAGAGCTACTATTATTTTTCCCTTTACAAAGGAAGAAACTGAAGACTAAGGTGTGAGAAAGTTAAGGGTACTTGCCTCTGCACACTGGAAAAGTATGTCATCATTAAGTGGAGTGACTTTAAGATCAAAAAGATTTGCATGTTCATCCTTTAGATCTTTAGTTTCCATTTCTGTAAGATGGGACTAAAATAACAATGTCAAAGTTAGGAGTATTAAATGAGAATTCATGTAGTTATTGTAACATACAGTAAGTGATCAATAAATGAGAGCCATTATTATTACTTTTACAGCGGTCATAACTAGACCTTATCAACATGTCTTCTTTATCCATGTTTTCCCATTATGCCATAGCATTTTCCCAGATGACAATGAATGAAACCAAGAATTTTGGGGGAAATTACAGAGGGAAAGTGTAGAAGCAAGAAATAGATTTCGCACTTACTCATTTTTTACTTGTATTGAGGTAACGAGACCATTTACAAGACCGTGTACATATAAAGGCATAAGATCACACCCTTCCAATGTTAAACCACACCATCACCAGGACCCATCACCAGGTCACCCCTAGTTCTCCACCATAGTCCATTGTGCCTCTTTCCCGGTTTGCTTTCCCTCTTCCCTTCCCATCTGGTAGTCTCAATTTTATAGTCTAGGGTTTGTTATTGCTTTGGTTTTATCTGAGGCTTTGTTTTGTTTCTCTGTATTCCACAAACAAGTGACACCACCCTGACTTCAGTCATTTAACTTCTTCTGACTTCAGTCACTTAACATAATTCCCCCTAGTCCCACCCATATGGTCCCAAACTGTAAGTTCATCTGTGTGTGTGTGTGTGTGTGTATGTGTGTGTGTGTGGCTGAGTAGTATTCCACTGTGTATATGTACCACACTTTCCTCATCAACTCATGTATCTTTGGGCACCTAGGTTTTTTTCCATAGCGTGGCTGTTGTAAATAGCATGCAGTCACTTTTGTTTTAAAGTAATATATGCGTATGATTTTTAAAATGAAACACACAACAGGGTAATATGAAAGATGTGTCTCCTCTCACCTCTGCTATCCATCCCCCACTTTAACTCCCCAGAGGCAATTAATAGTCTGCATTCCTTCTGTAGATATTTTGTGCGTATTTAATACATACTATGTAGGTATACATACATATTTATCTGTTCTGTTTTACGTATTGGTAGCCTAATAGACAGAGTGTTCTGTTCTTTGATGTTATTACCCTTGATAGAAGCTTCTTCTCCCCCCGCCCCACCCCCATTAACAGCCTGACAGATTGTGAAAGAAAAGTTACTACATGGAAAGCTAGGTTAGTATTTTTGTGAGAGAGAAACCCAGCAATAAATGTAAGCAGTTTAAAATTGACAAGCCACAGCCATTAAGTCAAACTGGACAGCCATTCAAAACTTTAAAGATGCTAAATGGTTCTCTTGTGACTTCTCACACAAACCAGAAATAACTTTAAATGACTCAAATTTAAGATTCTAGTCAAAAGCAGGAGAGGGAGAGCTGACAGTTGGAAGGAAGGAAGTGTCTGGAACTTGGCTGCTCACTCAGGACTTGGAACAGCTGATGGTCTTTAGAAGGCATGTTCACATGCTCCTTCTGACACCACTCACTTCAGAACGTACCACTTTCTACATGGGTGCATAGGGGAAGTTAACAGGAGCTGCATCTTGACCACTTCAGAAGATCCTCAGGGCTAGAAACTGCTCTTAAGGAGGAATATTAGACCTTGCTGGCTTCCAGGAAAAACAAACAAACCTGATTTTCCAGTGTTGATGTGATTTCAAATATATGTCTAAGTGAAAGGAATTCATGGTCTCTCTTCAGACGGGAGCCCTAAGCTGGAGAATGGTTGAAAGTCCTGCTTAGAATGAGCCAGTGTGTTTTTTTCTGGGACTCTATCAGGGAAGGAACAGGGCCGCAGGGTGTTAAGTGTTCTCACCACAATAAATGGTATTAAAAATGCATAATCCAAAGAAGCAGGAAAACGATGCCTTTGGTCTATGAAAATATTTAGCCTTTGAGTTCCTCAGCTACTACTAAGAGGGAAAAAAACCAAAAAGAGAGCAAAAGTCTTGGCTCCTAGTCCTGAGTTTTTCTTCAGACTCACCAAGGGAACCGAGGACAAGTTAGTGGGGCTTCTAGTGCTGAGCTTTTCTCATTTGGATACTGAAGTTGGAAACAGAGATTTCTAGTTCTTAGATGCTATAATTCCATTTCCTTATTTGATAAAATTTTGTTGGTTTTTTTTTTTTTTTTTAATCTCCTGAAAAGAACCCATGGTGAGTAGGTAGAGATAAATGAAAACTACCTAAAGAATTTAATTCCTGGTTGCCCGGTAACCATGAAATCCCTCAGCATTCAGACAAACTCGGCATTCCAGCCTCCAGACCAGATTCAGTCTTTCTGAACTTACCCTAGGGCTGTGTTCCAAAAGTTTATTTGCAAGTTAGTTGCTCACAACTTGGAATAAGATGCATTATAAATGGTGGTTCCTTCCCCAATTACAGGATTGTAGCTAACTCTCTGAGCGCCAAGGTACGGATAGAATGCCACTACTTGCTTCTGTGGAAACAAAATGATTTTTTGGTAGAAATTCCCGTTCCTGGGGCTTCACTCCCTAACCCTCAAAGCTTCTGGGAATAAGAACGGGCCATTTAGTTCCAGGAGGGTCTGGCCACCTGTCTGGTCACCCCATGGACTCTCACCCTCCCTCTCTTTAGTCCTTATTTTTCTTAGGAAGTTTCATCCCCAGCTTCTGTACCCCCGCCCCAGAGTCAGGATCCCTCCTAAGGTGCCACGACTTCCTGCTGATAAGGATTATCAAAGGAGAGAGCCAAGAAAGGTTCCTTTCTCACACAGTAGAGAAGCAGGGACACCTACTAGGGTTTTGGGTGTCAGGAAGATCTGACCTTGTCCAGACTTTGTAGTGCAGCCTTAGGGAAATTACGAAGCATCTTTGAGCTTCAATTTACTTATCTCTAATAAGGTGGATAATATGCAGCCAAGGGTGTTTAGGGCTCGGTGACACCAGGTAGACACAGCATCTGCTCTTGAGTTCACCACCAATGTGTAGGATTTAAGGAAATTTCCCCCACCCCTCTGGACTCTTCTTGGCCTGTTCAAAGTATTCAAATTTATTTAACTGAGACAAATTAGTAGGAGAAAATTGCAAATTTAATTGCTTGGGTAAGGAGAGTTCACCAGGGTGTGGGATAGAATCTGTAGCCAAGGGGCAAAACGAGGACATTCATCTTGAATTAAGGAATGGGTTAGGGGCCTGAGGCTTCAAAAATAGAGGGGGGTGTCTCATTAGGCAGGAGCCAGTGCTCTATCATTAGACAACCCCCGCCCCAGCATAGAGATAGGTTTCTCTAGTAGAAAGGAGATTTCTGATTTAAAAATTCTAGGTAGTACCCCCACTGTTCATTATTCCAGGTAGCTAAGGGAATGGTAAAAGTTTGTCATGAGCACAAAGGTCCTTGGTTCACCTCAAGTGAAAGTGATCCTCATGCCAGAGTGATGTGCTTGAGGAGGCCAGTTCTGCGTATCTTGGCGGGAGAAGGGAGGCGTAGCCTTCAAATGTTGGCTTTTCTTTTGCCACTTCTAGCATTCTCTTAGTCTTTATAGGGCAAACTTTGAAACAAAAAGGGTTGATGCAAGAGTCACCTACATTTTAGGGACAACAAAAACAACAAGTGTGCTTTAAGCTGGTTCCCAGGTAGTTTTGTCCATGGAGCATAAAGGTCGGGTCCCATTCAGTGGAATGTGATGCCAGGAAAGAGAAAAAAAGAGGTGGAGCAAGGAAGAGATGGTTCCTACCTGCCGTGAAGTGGGCCTCAATCAAAACGAGGGGCAAGCCCTGGGTTTGCCACTGAATGGGGGAAGTGGGTGACACTCATTCCTGGTTTTTTTGGGGGGGGGGTTGGGGCCTCGTTTTTTTTTTTGCACTGAGCCTTCCCTATGGAAGAGAATGTGCTTTCTAAGGAGTGTCCAACTGCAACATAGTTTTGAGATGGTGAAAGAGTCTTTCCCCACAAGGCTAAAACTTTCATTTCTTGATTCAACTGCTTTGTCGCCCCCCCCCCACCCCCCAAACACACAGATGGGAGTATGTGGCTTCATCCCTGAGGCAGCCTTTCTTATTAAAAGCAGCTCAGTCTATGTCAGGGGACAAGGCAGTCCATTATCTGATGAAGAGCTCCTGTCATTGAGTAATTTCATAACAGCTGCAGCTGCTAAGCGATTGATCTTTTTTTTTAGTATGATTTACATATTAGCATTTTTATCAGGATCTATTCATTGGTATCTTGTTTGCAGAAAAATTAACACATAACACAAAAAAAAACATTCTTCTCTGCCACATGCTTCATATTATGAACATCATACTATAGGTTTCTGGTTCCCTGGGTAACTTGAATCATGTCTCCCCTCCTACCTCACCAGAGTCTATAAAACACTGAAGTGTGCAGTTTTCTCTATGTCCCTGGAGGCTTAAATATCGTGGTTTGTGTGTTATCTTGGTCCAATTACACTGAGGGATTGAACAGATTTTCTTCTTTCACCTCTCAAACATCAACAATGACAGGGGTGATAAAAACCCAAATAATTAATTTCCCCTAATAAGATTAAAGTGTGAGTACAAACCTAAGGCGGAAATACTACCCAAAAAGTTTGGTTCTGCAAACCAAACTTTGCAAAACAAAGTTCTTTTGCTTTTCCCATGCCAATCAAAGTCTAATTTCCGTCGATGACCATTTTGGCATCCCTTTCTTTCATAAAGATACTGAGGAAGTTGGAGGGCAGAAAAATGGAGACCCAGAGAGAGGATACAAATGATTTTCTATCAGAACCCAGATATTATAGTATTTGATACATTGTGGATCAAGGCATCTTCATTTGAGTTTAAAACATCTGATAGTTGAAAGTTACCAAAGCCTTAAAAAATAACATCTAAAAAGCTGTAAGTAAAGTAAGAAGCTAGTTGGGTTTTAAAAGGTTTTGCACTAATGTAGACATGTAGAGCATGTCTAAAAAGTTCATGAAAAATGGCCGGGCATGGTGGCTTGTGTCTGTAAGCTTCAGCCTATGAAGTGGGCGGGGCTAGGGATCACGGTTTGAGTCCCGCCTGGGGCCTGGAGCGAGACCTAGTTCCAAAAAATTAGCTGGGCGTGGTGGTGCATGCCTGTGATCCCAGCTACCTGGGAAGCTGAGGCTGGGGATTGCTTGAGTCTATGGTACCCTGGGCAACAAGAGCCTGCGATTCCGTGGGCAAAATTAGCGAGACCTAGTCTCAAAAAAAAAAGAGTTCATGGGAAATGAATTACATATTCACATACAGGCAGACATTAATTTCCAGAGAAATAACGCGTGTACATCGAAATTCTAATCCTTTCCTCTGGGCACAATCAGATTTGTCACTGTCCTATTCAAAGTAAATATCTAGTTAGACCTTGTGCAGATCTTATTTGTTTCTAAAAGAGTTACTTAGTCATGTAAACCTATTATAACACTGCTTTACACATTATATTTACTATCAAACAATACTTCATCAGTGACACCACCTGGTACCAAGGACAATTATAGCAAAATACCATAATAAATGTTATTTAAATGTGGTCTCTCTCAAAATACCTGACAGTAGCTAAAATTTTGGACCACAACCGACTACGGTTAATTAGACCCTCAGAAAGCAAAGCAGTGGATAAGAGGAGAATACTATATTGTTATAATTGCTGTATGTTGTCATTGTCTCTTTCTGTGCCTAGTTTATAAATTAAACTTTATGCAAGGAATGTATGTATAGAAAAAATTATAGTAGATATAGGGTTCGTTAATATCTGCAGGTATGTACTGAGGGTATTGGAAAGTATCTCCAAGGACAAAGGGACATTATACTTCTGATTATTCACTTTTATTGTTATTAGTATTACCATAGGTTTTGCTTTTGTTTTTGTATATTAAGTATTTAGTTTAACCTTCAATAAGCCTTTGTGGACTGACTTAAAAATTTATCACTATTTCATAACTGACATAGCCTATATGGAAAATTTTCAGTGCCATTAACCTTAACGATGTTCACTGGAATATAGCTTAAGTTGTGTTAGAAATCATTAGCATGGTACCAAGGGGCATCCAGGGACCCCAAACTGTGAGGGGTACAGGCCTTAAAAAGGATTCTGCCATCTGCATGCAGAAAGGCAAAAGAAAGCATACTTTGAATATGAAAGATTTTTAATAGAATTTTTTTTTGGGGGGTGAGAGAGAAGGATTTCAAATAATACTTTCCCAATAAAACATAAAATTTACGGATCCCATTGTGGGCAAATGCCGAGCCTATTTGGCTGGCCTGGTTGGCTTGGAAGCAAAACTTGCTCTAGTCTAAGTCAACTTCTGGTGGGAAAAAAGTTTTGCTCGGAAGCAAAACTTGCTCTAGTCTAAGTCACCTTCTGGTGGGAAACCACAAGATTGGAGTTATGCAGTTCCCAGAGAACTGGCACAGGAGAAACTCAAAACTCAGTATGTACTACATAATCCAACACTTCATGTTCAAGGTAATAGTTGCCAAAGCTGTCTCTGCCAAGGCCCAACAGGAGGATGCTTCCCCACTTGTTTCTCACCCATGTGTCTCTTCTAAATATCTCTTTGATATATCTCTATATGTCCATCTGCCACATGTCTCTTCCAAGTCTCCTTTGCAGAACTGGGATGCAAGTTGAAGCAAGAGAAGCAGGAGAGCTGGCCCACCTGCCCTTCATTTTGAAATCTGATAACAAAACCAACAAAAACAGAGATCTTAAATAAACTTGCAAACAGGAGTAGCTGGTCCTTTAAACCTAGCCACTCACCAGGTGCATCCCAGCCTGCACGAGCAGTAGCAAGACCATGCTATCTTAAAAAGGGGCAAGAGTAGATTTACTTATTAAAAGACAAAATAGACAAAAGTCACTGAGGGTACAAGGGACCCCTTTGGTAATCTTACCACATAGTTCAGTCTCTTGTCCAAAAAGCTACAAGTGGGTCCTTCAGCCTGTGTGTCCACAAGACGGTGACTGTCCCACCTTCAAGCCAAATGAAGAAACCAAGACGGCACTGTTGATCTTCCTCCAAAGGCACAGCTATTCATTTCAAGCCAAAGAAGCCAAGATGGCACTGTCAATCCTCCTTCAAAAGTGGAATATTCAAATCCAATGAAGAAACCGAGATGACATCGTTGATGCTCCTCCAAAAGACGCAGCTCCAATATTCTTTCCGCTTCAACTCTAAGGTGGCCTGAAACCAGCAAGACTCACTTGATACAACAGCAACAACCACTTCAGACATCCCACAATGAAAACAGCAATGCTCCAGGTTCTCCTCAGGTCTCCAGACAACTCCAAAGCTCCAGTTTCAAAGTTAAAACAAATTTTCAAGTACCATGTTTGCAGTTCAGCTTACATAGGTCACAAGTTTCTCCAACATCTTTCACAGGCTCCTTACCAGCCCAGGCTGGTAATGGAAGCCCACAGTATAGCTTCCTTCTCTGCCCTGCTGCCGCACTTGCAGTGGCAGCTCCGAGGCCTCCAGCCTTCATGCTACTACTCTGCTCTCTCGCTCTCTCTCCAGCTGCACTCCACTTAAATCCTTCTTTCTATTCCTCTCATGAGAAGGCTTGGCTTCCCTTCTCCAAGTCTCCACCAAGTGCATAATGGCTGCTATGTTAATGCAACATTACCATACTGGGGCCATGTCCCCCCAATTTCACCACAGCACCCCTATCAACCTCTAGACTGATTACGGGTTTTGGGTCTTTCTTCCCATCCATTCTTGTACTAGAAAAGTATTTAAAGTGATATTTTTGATGATACAGTCATTTAGTTTGAATTCATTAGTAAAAAGGCGGAATCCAAAGAATAGCTGGAAAGTTTTTGGAAACCTTCAGTAAGAAATGTTTCCATAGAGTAATGTGAGTAAAAGCTAGATAATAGCTAGTTATTGGAGGAGCTCTACAGTAAGAACTTTGACATGGATATGAAAAAGACAGGGCATAGCTGAAGGGTAGAAGAAAAGTTTCCAGGGCAATAAGGGGATGATCCGGCCAAGGCAAAAATCTAAAATAATGCCGAGAGTCCCCTGGCCAAACTGGTTTAAATGACTCAAGGTGACTGGGTGGAAACTAGGGTAAACTGAAAAGCCTCTGTTCTGGCTAAGTGGACCGACATTGTCATTCAAGAATGTGAGTCTATGGGTTCTTGCAGAGAAGAAGCAAAGCAATGGGAAATCTCTAGGTTTGTAAATATTGGCAAATCATTTGACAGTTTTAAAAACCATTATGGGAGCCAAAGGCAACCACCGGGCAGGAGGCATTGTCCACCCTCTATCCTTCAGTGTTCTTTTGGCTGGAAAATAATTAAACTGACATGAGATGGAAACAATTTAATTTGGTATCTACAGTGATCTCACAACGACAGGAGAAGCCCAAAGAGGTGTGTATGCCATCCTGAGCGAAAGAAAAAGGGGGTCTGTGACTCGAGAGGGAAGGAAAGTAATTCACAGGAAAATGAGAAGATTAAATATTTGGTCAGCAAATGTTTGCTGGGCCATGCAGGCACTGTGAGACACAGAAAAGACTTTGAACATAGGTCTTTCAAAGTTTCCCCCTAGTACATTTAGCTCCTATTCCTTGGAATTCACTCTGGTGATCGCTGGTTTCCTGGAACAGATCATCTAAGTTCTTTTAGGTAGGAAAACAATATAATTAAATTATTTTAGATAGTTAACATGGCGGGAGGTAAAAACTCTTCCTTTAGCTTAAAACTATCCACAGGCCAAAGTGGCATATTTTGGGGTCACGAACTCTGCTCCCCCACACAACCAAGCAAACAAAAACTAAAGCTAAACCTGGTTTATAACCTCTGATTTGTTAGCGGAGTAATCATTGAAAGAGATGGGGGTTTTAGGAGCAATAATGTATGTTGAAATTGTGGGAAGAAGTAAGGTGGAGAATTGAGCAAGCTGAGAAGAGGAGGCACCGTAGGAAAGTGGGAATTTAGGAAAATTTGGCTGAGTCATTCTAAAACTGAAAAATGACAAAGATGAGGTTAGAATTCAAAGACAGGAGGATAGTTCCAGGTTTCTCTTTCCATTATTTAAGTATGAAATCAGCTAACAAAACAAGCAAAGCAGGAAACCTTACAAGCGGGAGCAGCTGGCCTTTTAAATGCAGCCACCCATCAGGTCCGTCCCCAGCCCGCATGTGCAGTAGAGAGACCACACTACCTTAAAAGGAGGCGAGAACAAAATGTATTCACTAAAAAGACAAAATAGGCAAAAGTCACCAAGGGTACAAGGAACCCCTTTGCTTTTCTCACCAAACAGTTCAGGCTCTTAAGTCCAAAAAGCTGCACATGGGTCCTTCAGCCACATATGTCCAAAAGAAAATGGCATATGTTGCACCTTCAAACCAACAGCCAGAGAGTCAAGTCAAAGTAACCAAGATGATGTCATCAGCCCTCCTTCAAAAGGCACAACTCCAGCACTCTTTCTGCCTGAACCACTAAGACTCACTCAGAACAGCAGCAGCAACCACTTCAGACTTCTCTTGATGAGAACCCAACACTGCAAGTTCTCTTCAGGTCTCCAGACAGTTCCCAAGCTTTGCAGCTTACGTTGAAGCAAATTTCCAAAGCACAAAATTTCCAAGCCCGGTTACACAGGTCATACGCTTCTCCAACTTGCTTCCCCAGGTCTCTTGCCAGCTCGGCCATGGTTGGAAGCTCACAGCATGGCTTCCTTCCCTGCCCCACTGCTACACATGGCAACTGTAGCTGTGGGTGCCCCCCCTCACCTCCTTGCTGCTCTCCTGCTTTCTTCTTTCTCCATCTTTCTGCCCCTGCTCTCCAGCTGTACTTTTTCCTAAATCCTATCTCTCTGCCCCTCTAATGACAAACCTTGTCTCCACCCACCAGTGCGCAATGGTGCAATCCTAATGCGGTACTATGAAGGTGAGACCATGGACCCCCAATTTCACCACATCACCCCTATCAGGTAGATTTCAAAAGTTACCCAATGGGAAGAAAGAATGGTAGCTCCAAAATAACGCCAACCATATACAAAGTATTTTTCCTCCAATCCCAACAGAATGGGATGCAAAATCTTTTTGAAAATGATTTGTGAATTTGTTTATTTGAAAAGCTCCCTAAAGGTATACAAATCAAGTCACATTTGGTCATTTTCAATGAGTCACTGTTATTTAAAGAATAAAACTGAATTATGCTGTCTCAGCTCTGGAGAACCTGAAATGTATGGTCACTTTTGAAGAGTAGGCGTGTTAATGAAATTTAGAGTTGAAGTTTATAAAATGCCTGTAGGTCTGTCAGTAGTTGCATTGCCCCCATGAGGACTCAAGGAAACAGGAGAGCAGTGACTACGAAGTTCTGAGTCAAAGAAAGGGAATCTATTGTTCATCCTAGTAATGAGAGTGGACCACGTGACTTGGTTTGGTTGGTGTGGTTATAATTGCAGCGTGGAGAAGCTGACACCTAAGATGATCAGAGATTGAGGACCAATTTGGTGACCTTGTCCACTCAAGTTCCTTTTGATGATAAGGTTGGGGAAAAAAAAAGCGTTGAGGTAGAGGAGGCTTTTCAATGAGTTGGCAGAAAGAAGAAAGGCAGACCAAATAAGGAAATGGGGGGTGGAGGATGACGCTAAGGCTTTACATCATTTCAGTACATGACTGGACACGCAGCAGTGCATCTGCTTTCAGTGCCTGGTCTCATTCTCAGGTTTAGTTGCTCCTGATGCCAATATACCTGAAACTCCTTAGGAGATTCATCCTTGAGCCTTCCGTCAGCACAAAGCAGGAGGTGGTTTGAGTTGGAGTTGGTGGTTCTTTCGCCTCGCCACCAAGCCTTGTATTTTCAATTTCATTACAGCCTACAGAGGAAGCTGGGGCCTCCAGTTTTTTACACGTTAGCTGTATAATTTGATGTGTTTCCTGTTAGTGTTGTGAAACGCCCTGTCCTATCCCATCTCTCAAACACCCCCCCCCCCCCCCGCTCCAAACACAACCTCATCCTTTTATCCTTTTCCCCATCACCTTAATTTAGCTTGGGGATTTGCCTGGTCTCAGTTATACCAGATTATCTTCTTAGCTTCAAGAACCTGGTGCTCTGATCTCTTCTCATCTTCTCTCCAGTTTTGTTTCATCTCTTTGGGGATCCATGCCATTTGAAACCATTTTCTGACCTGGGAGAGTTTCAGGAATAATGAGAGAAATGACCCTTTTCCATCTGCCATGTATGACTGTGAGTCCTAAGACCTAAGACTGTAGTGTGATGAGTTCGGAGTCAGGCGGCAGGCTTCCCCTGCCTACCTATTTAGGCCTTTTCTGGGCCTTTCTTCCTCCCAGCTTGCTGTTGCCTTTCTTAGGATTCTTCATGAGTTGACCCTCTTCTTGGCTTAAGGGTTCTCTATTTCATTTCATTTCATTATTTTATTTTAGGTAAATGTGCTGACCTTTCTCCTGCTGTGTTTCTCCCTTCTCTTCACTTAACTCCCATCACCCTTTGAGATCTTTGCTTGAACTCACTTTTCCAGAGAAGCCTGCCTGGCCTGTGTTCCCCTGTGGGTGCCCTCCCAAGGAATACTGAAAGGACAGTTGCAAGGGGCATGAATAGGTGCATGCCTTTTAAAAGTAATGAACCAATTTTGCCTGAAGGGTCTTTTTAAGTCATCAGTCTTATTTTCTATTTTTTTTTTTTTGGTGCTTTGGAGAATTAGAGCCCAAATCCTTTCTGTCTTAAAGCTTAAGTAAAAGGAAAATGGCAAACCGATGGATTTCAGTTCTTTATTATTGAGGGAGAATGCCCACCTCTGAACTGGTTATTGAAGATACAGTTCTCCACCCCCCCCCAAAAAAAAAAAACAACCCTGTACATTGGCTGTTTGTTGCGGACGCTGTTTTCTCAAAAAACTTTTTACCAGAGCAACCAGAAAGAAGGAAACTAATTTGAATTTCAACTCTTCCACACTAACAGTGTTGCTAAGAAGTAGTGAGATGCTGCTGAGGCAGGCCAGGCAAGAGGAGGGAGCCAGAAAATCCTTGAACAACCCACAGGCAGGGTTTTGTACTCTTTTATTTCACAGTTGAACTTCTCAACTTTTTATTTTCAGTATGCAACCTATTTCTTCCACAGTTCCAAGTCTTCTGCATTTTTGTCACTGGGGTTACTTTTTTGCCTCATTTTTGGGAAGAATTTTAGGGTGTCACTGGTGGCAAATAAGTAATATTTCACATCTGGAAGCATAACTCGATGTAGTAATTATAAATTCACACACTCAGCGCTCTGCAGTTCATTGCAAGTATAAATGTGTAATTCCTATTTATCTCTGTGTAGGTTTATTTTTCCCCCATTTAAGTAAAGCTCTATTTTGATGATGAGGTTTTAATGAGTTTCGGTATTAAAAGGGCTCAAATATATCTAAAAAATTATAGACCAAGTCTAATACGTTAATATACCTCTTCTCTCTCAGTTAATTCTTTAAAGATAGGTTGCAGAAATGTTTCCCATCCTTGCAGTTCTTGACAACTTCCCAGGAATTCTACATTGTATTCTAAAACTTCTGAAGCCTGGACATCTTGGCTTCATTTGCTTTCAAGCCAGAGTTGGTTTAAATTACTCAGTTTATCTCAAGCCTCATTAAGACTTGTGGTTCTTGTCTGTTCTGGTGAGTCTGAGCTGGCAAGAATAATCCTGGCCATGTGGAGTATTCACTAGAATGCTTTAGAAAGAGTGAGTCTGGGAATCAGCGATGTATTACTATATTTTAAAGCCTGCCACTTGTCTGTAATAGAGGGGAAAGGCAGGGAAGACTGCCTCGTTTGGGCTTCTTTGTAGTAGTCTAAGCCACTTTTTGTGCCAGGCACTGAAGCTGGAATTGTCCCAAAAATATACTTCCTCTAAATTTTATTTTTCACCCATGATCACCTGAGTGATTTAGATTAAATTTCTTCTGGGAAAAAGATTGCTGGTAGGAAGAAGCAAAGACCACGACACTCGTTTATCTGTTGGAATAATCTTTCAGCCATCCAGCTCTTTCCACTCATTACGTTTATGAGGTCATTATCATTCTTTCTACCTAATAGATAAACAGGCTGAAACTTTGGACCTTTCCAAA
>PVHY01000512.1:183565-223480 GCA_004024945.1 Uropsilus gracilis
TTTTTCTGTGGAACCGCAGGCTCTCGTTGCCCGGGGTACCACAGACTCAAGCAATCCCCAGCCTCAGCTTCCCAGGTAGCTGGGATGACAGGCGTGCACCACCACGCCCAGCTGGTTTTTTTGGAACTAGGTCTCGCTGTGGGCCCCAGGTGGGACTCGAACCGCGATCCCTAGCCCCGGCCGCTTCATAGGCTGAAGCTTACAAGCACGAGCCACCATGCCCGGCCTTAATGTTTTATTTCTATAATTTTTTCCAGATCTAATGACTTTGAAATGCTGGGCGTTTTTCACTAGTTTTACAAGACTGTGTTCAATATATGTTCATATGGGACTCAAACTTACCCATTCCTTTTTCCTGGTAAATTTGACACCTCCCACCATAACCTTCCATAGGACGAAAGTGAAAATCGCACAACAGAAATGTTTAAGTCAACAGAGATTCCCAGGTTAAACAAAGGGGCAAAAAAAATTCTACTACTTGTCTCAGGGATCAAAGTTAACGCCAAATGGACATCCTTTCAGGAGACGCATTTGAAAGGAGAGGGCAGATGGTTTGATATTTGCCCTTGTTCTTTAAGTTTCTGGATTTCTTTATTTTTAGGCTAAAGCCAACCCTGGATAAAATGATTCAAGTCATGAAGTGAGAGGAATGTGCAGTTCAGCATTTTTATCCTTCTGAAGTGCACTTTTAAACCAGCTGCCATGGAAACATTGTGTGACTCGTTTCTTGCCTAGTCTCACTCCTCTTGACTTCCGGTGGTGAGCTAGCAAGCTCATAACGACTTGGATCAGCATCCTGGAAAGGCAGCTGCCAGGGAAAGTGGAGGCCGTTGTCCCGTGGGGAATGGCCATGGGGGCCATTGACCCTACTCTGCCACATACTTGAGCTGTAAGGTCAGCCCCAGCCTCAGCCCAGGACAGTGTCACGTTGTCGGCAGCTGTGTTGCATCTTGGGCTTTTTGTGAGTACCCTACACACTTTCACAAGGCAGAGACTTATCTCTTCCAGCTGTAAGCCAGAGGGAGCGGTGTTGTGGACTCCTAGCAACACATGCAGACACTAACAACACAGATCATTAACTCTGGGGCAGGACGCCTAGGCCACCAGAAGTCAGCTGAATTCGCTCATAGGAGCTGGGAGATTTGGATGGAACTGCTGACCTCGTTTAGACCATTTGTTCTGATAGAACCAGCAAGACTGGGAAGGAGGCTAGAAGTGGAGCCAGGAGAGAGGGATCTTGGTTTTATGAGCAAAAGAAGAGAGTGGGAAATTTTAGACCAATGAGTTAGGCAATTGAAAAGGAGGATTAGAAAGAAAGGGGAAAAGAAGAGAACGTTTTTGCCACAATCTTGTGCCAAGATGTTTGACCAGCACTTACTTCGTAGCCCACACTTCCATAAAAGTAAATGCATGCAAGGAAATTGACCTTGATGGGACCTGGAGGCCTATCCCTTGGAAACTGCTCCTGGCTGATGCTAAGGGAAGAGTGCTCCTGATCTGTACTTGACTAGAGAGATGAGGTGCGTTTCTGGGTGTCTGTGCTGCTTGCTTTATCTGAGCCAAAGAGGCTCGTTTACAAGCATTGTGAAAGAACTCTACATAAGACAACTCATGCCATGTGCTGACTGAGACCACCCAAAAATGCTGACAGTGACGTCTGAGGAAAAGAGACAAAGAAAGAACCTTAACTCTTAGGGGAGAGAGAATGAAGGACAATCCAAGAGGGACTTGGATAAGTGAAGTTCTACTTACCAGAGAGCAAGGTCCAGGGAGAAGTTGATTTGTTTCAAGGAGAAGGAGTCTGTGCCTTTAGCTTCTTAAGACACTTTTAATTTATTGAATACATTTTACTACTATTCGCCGTAAGCATCTAACCCAGAGGGGAGTTTTGGGGTTGGTGGAATATAATAGTCATTAACTAATCTCTTAAAAGCCCACAAGATGGATTGTAGAGAAATAAAAAGGAAAAGACAACACAGGTCTTTATAAGGAGTTTATACTTAAACGTTAACATGAAATGTTATTAAAACATGCAATTAAATTCTTGATTATACTTGGATATCCATGTAAATCATCTGGGGATCTTGTTAGCCTGTTGATCCTGGTTCCTAGATGTGGGTGGAGCCTGTTATTCTGAATTTCTAAGAAGCTCCAAAGAGATGCCAACGCTGTGGGTCCTTTGACCCACACTAGCCAAAGAGCACTTTGGCTAGCAAGGATCTAGTGCTTTCCCTTTAGTAGGTGTTGGTAGCCACCCATGGTGGCTGCAATCAAGGGCTGCCTTCTTAGCCATATCTTGGCTACCAGTTTACAATCAAAGCAAATCTCAGAACCAGCTCTGTCACATACCTGAACACTGCTCTACCACGGGGCATGGTGCCATCTTAGAGCCTGGGCCAAAGACACGGAGAAATCACAGCTCTGCTTTCTTGAGTGTTTGACATGAGAGACCCACGGCGTACAATGACCACAGTCCTCTAAGTGTGGCTGTCAAAGTGTGGTCCCAGGACCAGCAGCACCACCTGAATCTGTGTTCGAGATGCAGATTTTCAGTGCCCTCTCAGATCTAGACTCAGAGAGTAGGCCCTTGGAATCTGTATCTTATCCAACCTGCCAGGTGAGTCTGGTGTACAACTTTTAACAGGTTGTTGAAGTTCAAGTATAAATTCTTTGTAACGACCTGTGTTGTCTTTTTGTTTTCTGTACGGAATCCTGTACAGCAGGATTCTGTGGGCTGTCTCATGGAATTCAGGTAACCAAGAAACTCAATGAACCACAGCCGATTCATTCTGGAATCCAGCCTAGGGCACCGTTTTATAGGTGGAAGGCACCCTGGATTCTCCTTACACACTGTTAATGTAAGGTGGGAAATGTTTCTAAATCTTTTTTGACAGGACTCATATTTTGCAAACCACTACTATCACCAAGGCAAGTCCATCTAATGTTAATTAGGATAATTAATGAAACCCCTGGTGTCATAGGAGCTAAAGATAGCTGAAGCATTTACAGTGGCTGCCTCTGGAGAGAGGCTTTTTGATGAATTGCTAGTCAACCACCCCTGGAGTCTGCACGCTTGATTAAGACAACTGACCGCCTCTATAGTATAGCTTAAACCAACTCACACATGCATCTTCTGCTACTGCCCACGGGAGGGTTGTGTTAAACTCTTAAAATTGACTTTATGAAGGCATAATTTAAACTCAGTAAGCAGCATCCATTTGATGTGTGTAGTTTGAATGGTGACAAACACACTCATGTAACCTCCACATCGGTCAAGATAGACAACATTTCAAGGACTTAAAACACCCTTGTGTCCTTGGGAGTCAGCAACCCACCTGACTACACTCCAGCTTACTATCTATAGGTGAGTTCTGCCTGTTCCAGAATTTCCTATAAATGGAATCAAGCAGTCATTATGTTTTTTTATGTCTGGCTTCTTTTTACCTGGCATAATGTTTTTCACATCAGCTCACAATTGTTGCATTATCAGTCCTTAATTCCTTTTCATTGTAGAGTATTATCCCACTGTATGACAATAATTTATTCATAAACAAACTCCTGTTGGTTAGTTTCCAGTTTTTGGCTATCAAAATAAATAAAACTACTAGAGACATTCATCTACACATCTTTTTGTAGGCATATGTTTTTATTTCTTTGGGGCAAATATCTAGGAGTAGAATATCTGGAAGTAGAATATCTGGGTCATAAGATCGATGATGTTTGATTTCATAAGAAGCTACTACACTCCTTTTCCAAATCATTCTACTTATACTATTGTACATTCCCATTAGTAGTGTATGAGTGTTCTAGGTGCTTCACATCCTTGCCAACATTTGTTATTGTCATTCTTTTATTTCTATGCTAAAGATTTTAAAGTAAATTATAAACACCGTTTTCTTCTCCCCTAATTTCAGTGTCAGGTTTTTAGATTTGGTTTCTGCAAAGGCTGTAATGCTAATAGTGTTGACTGACCTAAGTGACTTGTGTATGAATTAAATTACCATCTTTCATACTCATTAAAATTGGTCTTGTGGGTATCATTTGATTATGGCAGCTTGTCATGTTTACCACTGTGCTTTTTTTTTCTTTCATTTTTTGTTCATTTTTTTCATTAAGTCTGTCAGTCCCTGAGGTGTTTTAGAGCTGCTTTTTCATTGATTAAGTTGCTAGGAGATATGACTGAAGTAGACAATAGGGTTCTTGCCTTCATGGAGCTTTGGGGAAATGGGGTTTGAAATAGATATGCTAGAAAAAAATTCAGTCATTGTGTATCAAGACTTGCACAGACTGGAGTGAGGGCAGCTTCCAAATAGAGCTTCCTGAATTTGAGATGAGTTGGGGCTTAATAGACAGGTGACTCTAGAACAGTAATAGAAATTGTTGAGTTTTTAATTTGTGCTGAGTATTAGAATGGTTGCACCTTAGAATATAAAACTCAACAATTATTTTAATTCAAACTATAATTTAAAATACTGCTGATACACATATGTTGGGCAAGAAATACTCAAAATGTTAACAGTGCCTGCCATTGCATAATGGAATTATGGGCGACTTGACTTCATGATTTTTTTTTTTTTTTGAGACTAGGTTTTGCTAATTTTGCCTGTGGAACCGCAGGCTCTTGTTGCCCAGGGTACCATAGACTCAAGCAATCCCCACACTCAGCTTCCCAGGTAGCTGGGATTACAGGCACGCGCCACCACGCCCAGCTATTTTTTTGGAACTAGGTCTCGCTACGGGCCCCAGGCGGATCTCGAACCGCGATCCCTAGCCCCGGTCGCTTCACAGGCTGAAGCTTACAGGCACGAGCCACCGTGCCTGGCCCTGGCTTCATGATTTTTTTTTATTTTCCTTTACTTTCTAAATTTTCCACAGCAAGCATGTTCAACTTTTATAATCAGCAAAAAATATTATATCGCTACCTGATTGTTTGCTAAATCCTCGCAGCTATTTTGTTAATATATTCCTTATCCTCCTTAATCTGGGGTAAATTCACTCCAAGATTCTGTCCAGTAGAATCAAGATTCCAGTGTAGGGGAAAAAAAAATAAACAGCTGATCTTATTCCTTTGGGGAATAAGGACTCTATGTGCACCCAGCAGGCTGTGCCACTGTAATCCTTCATAGAACTTGGCTTCGCTGATTGTCAAAGAGCAAAACGATGTTTTCTTCTTTTCCCACAATGACAGAATTTCACCTTCCAAAACTTGAGGCATATACAAGAGATTTTTCCTTCCTAGCAAATTTTTTGTTTATGGGCAAGTCACTGGGAGTTTTTGTATGTGCTTGCTACTGAAATAACAAATGACCTTTGTTCCCCTCCCCCCCCCCTTTTTTTTTCTTCAGCTGACCTGAATAATGTCAGGTTCTCCGCTTATAGGACTGCGATGAAGCTCCGGAGACTGCAGAAGGCCCTTTGCTGTAAGTATTAATCAGTGTTTGAACACCTTGATAGCTAATCTTTGCTTACAAAAAAAAAATTGACTCCTGCTGTTTTCATTTGGAGAGGAAAGAAATAGCAATTAAATCCAGTAATAACACAGAATCCATTTTTTAAAGTACCATTTGATTTAATATTTACCTAGATTCTTGTTATATGATGGTTCAAAATTATTTCTGTCACCCTTCTCAGCTACTGAGGTTGAGTTATACGCTGTTGACCATTTTTATTACTCAATTAATGGCATTGGCATGGAGAATTCTTAGACGATTGGACTTCTCTTCCGTCAATTCTATTTTTTATTTCTTCTCCTTACAAAACATATTTAGTATTAGGAGTCTGTGGCTGCCTTATCTGAACCGAAGTTCACAGATGTGTGTGGTTGATTAGCTTGAATGCTAATGTTCAGATGAATGTTGTGGGAGAAGAAAGATGACAGAATTGGATTTTGACTTTTACTAAATATTGTACATGAGTGGGAACATCCTGAAGTGTCAGGCAGCTCTATCTTTTCATCGGCTAGTTTACGTAAGCGTTATCAATGAAGTGAATTGTCGTGTGACATTGTTTGTGTGCTTTCATGCATTGGTACGACCATAAAACAGACAGAACCCTACCCTATTGGGTAGTGGGAGCATATAGGAGTCCATGAGGGGAATGTACGTAAGGGTTTCAGGAATGTCTGCAGTCTGTATTTTTTAAAAGCGGTATCATTTCTAAATCTAGGCTTTGTGGACACCCTGAGGGAAAGTAAAGAGATAATTTCAAAGAAGAGCTCACTCTAGGAAGAAGCGTTTTAGTCAAAAGGAATAATATGAGCTGAGACCTAGAGTCCCGAGTTTTGTTCTGGAACTGAAAATACTGCAGGATGGCTCAGGCAGAGAGGTTCAGGGAAGAGCAATGGTGAAATGTTTTCCAGAGAGAAGTAGGAGGCAGGCTGGGAAGAAATAGGGAGGGACCTGCCTTCAGAGTCAACTTTTTTTTTTTTTTTTGAGATACTAGGTCTCGCTCTATTGCCCCGAGTTGTCGCAAACCCGGGGCTCAAGTGATTCCTAGCCTCAGCCTCCCAAGTAGCTGGGATTACAGGCACCCGCCATCAAACCCAGCTTTCAGGGTCTCATTTTGCTAGGGGAAGGGGGTCAGCATGAAGTTGGTGAAAGTACCTACTGAATTTGGATACAAGGAACCACTTAGTACTTTGGTGAGATTTTAGAGGCAAGGTAGAAATGATAAAGTGGGATTAAAAATTAATCAGATGTTAAGTTGAACAACAGCAAAAACCAAACAACGCAATTAATAAATGTGCAGTAGATAAGAACATGCAACTCACCTGAGAAGATACACCAAGGTCAACAGATACATGGGAAAATGTTCGTTATTACTTTTAATGAGGGAGATGCGATTCTGAACCACAACAAAATCTCACTCCTGTGAGAATGGTATATATTAAAAAGACACCCCAAGACACATGCCGGAGAAGATGCAGATCAAGTGGGAACCTATTACAATGTTGTTAGGAATCTAAATTGGTGCGGTCATTTTGGAAAGGGATCTGTATTTAACTTGGAAAGCTAAAAATGGAAATAGAGTGTAACGTGACAGTCCCACTTTTGGCTATCCAAAGAACATGAAGCTATGAACTCAAAATATGATCTGCTTTACCATTGTTGTTGCTGCTTTATTTACAACAGCTAGAACATGGAAGCAACCTAAATGCCCAGTGCTGGAGTCTTAGGTCAAGAAAACGTGGTCTATCCACACAGCGCAACACTAGTCAGTCATAAGGAAAGATGAAATGTGACCTTTCACAGTAAAATGGAAGGAGTTTAGAAGCAATTATGTGTAATAAAACAAGTCAGAAAGACCAAGACAAGCATTGGACATTGTAGGTGTCCAATGCACATCATTGGATATCGTAGGTGAATCTGCAAAGCAAAATATTTATAAAAACTACCTGAGGTTGATAAGTGAAGTTACGTCTCTGATGTTAAGAGGGAGAAAGGGGGAAAAGAGAAAGGATCAAAGGCAGCTTACGGTGTAGTGGTGAGTGGAAAGTAAATCAAATGTAGGTATATAAAAATGGTTGGTCTGGCCAATTGTTAGGGAAATTTGGTAAGGTGAGGGAAGAAGGGTTCCGAGGAATTAATGGAGTAAGTATACTTAATGAGTTGAGAAACGTTCAAGTCTACTTAAATGAGTAAGAGAAGGAGAGGATGGGATTATAATTATTGACTCAAGAAGAGATGGTCGAAAATGTGAGTTTTCAGAGAAGAGAGGTGATAATCTGGAATCCAAGAGAAGGGAGGAGCATCTCTCTTCTACTCTGATGGGTAAGGTCGAGGCCCAGGTAACTAAGGAGACCTGGTAGGAAGGTGAAAGATACCCTTGTCGGGGTTCCTGTGTGAAGGTGGAGGAGAGTTGCTATGCATTTAACAGGGGAAGGTGATACCAGTGATGTTGGGTCTACCTTTGTGGGGAGAATTGGAGGGAGGGTTAATTTGAGAAGCAGCACTATGGAGCTCAGGGTTGCTGGGTGTTTTGCAGCAGCTCTGATCTATTTCTCCGGGTACACTCAGCGGTCAGGAGCCAGATGGTTCTGTCCCAGGATGGGTACAGGACAGCTGGGCAAGAGAAGTAAGGATTTCGGCAAAAGACTGGCTAAGTGCTGAGAGTGATACTTACTAAGTCTGTGTTAGGTGGTTGAATTCAGTTGCAGCTAGTGATAGGTGGCAGTAGAACCAAAGGGCAGAGGTAGAGGAAGAGGTAGAGGAAAAGGTAGTATGGAAGTATCTGGAAGACCAAGAAGTCGTGATGGGAGAATGACAAATGCAAACATGATTTCAGAGGTGAAACAGCACCAGGTGAATGAGCCTGGAGCCTGGCCATTTGAGTGTATGGCACAAGTGGAGTTGATGAGACTTTTCATGGAGATGAAATAGGAAGTTAAGGAAGTGAGAGTTCACTACCAACGTGAAATCATCCACCGTGAACTCTGTCTGCCAAGGCTTTAAGAATGGAGCCTGACCAGGGGTTCTCAGAGGCTAGGGGTCATTGCTAATCACTGTGCTTCTTTTACCTAGAAATACAGAAGAAACACCCTAGAGGTGGAATCATTTGCAAGGAGAGGGTAGGCTTTTCCTTTTCATCTTGGTCTCTCCAATTCTTAGCAAAAAGCTTGGCACAGAGGAGGCCTTAATGTGTGTTCATGGAATGGATGCATGAATAAAAGTAAATTTAGGTTTCCATTTCCTTCAAGCTTATAGTCTGAAATGCTCAGATTTCAGCTACATAGCTGCCAAGTTTAAGTGGCTTTTAAGGGAGTCCCCAGGCTGAAGATTTCCTTAGGGACCTGTTAATATTAGCATAGCTGGAAAGAGGCAGTATGGGATGGGCAGTCAGAAGGCTGGATGGAGAAAGTCTTCTCTTTTTCTTCTCACCTACCCCATCCCAGAGGCATTGCTTCCCACTGAAAAAGGGGTAATTATGAACCGTTTTATCATGAAGTGCTACAGTAATGTACATTCTGTGGGATCCTAAAGGTCCCAAGGAGGTAATCACCTGTTCTGGATTATACTGTAAAAAAGTGCGGAAACAGACAAGATGAAGGACTTTTTGATGACTGCCCCTTTCCACAATTCTCCTTTTGACTTTGGATTTTAGGCACTATTCAGTCCTGCAGTTAAAAAGTAATTCTCTTCACATAGATCTCATTGTCATTTCAATTTATGTTAACACTTCTGATAAACCTTGGGGGAATGAGGAAATTTGATATTATCAACAATTTTGGTCATTTAAGGTGAAAAACCTCATCATAAAGTTAAGCACGGTATGGAGAATGTAGGATTTCTCACTTTAAAACAGATGAAATTCTCAGCATTTCCTTTGTAACCATGGCTTTCCTCATTTGAAAAAGATTTGCAAAATTAGGATTTTTTTTTTTCAGCTAAAGTACTGGATTCTTAAGGAATGCCTGGAGGGTTTCTTAGGCAGTATGCATATAGAATGAAGAGCTCACTAATGCTTTTATTATTGAAAACATGTGTGGTCACATCACTTAACTAACTGTTCAATAGATAATTGAAGAATTTCCCCTCAATTTTATATTTGCTTATGTTTCTCTTCCGGCTTTTCCATCATTTCTGTCTGCTAAGCCATGATAAAGAGCTATTGTCTGTGGGACAGGCAAATAAAACTTGTCCCAGCTAGCTTTTTCAGCTGAAGGTAGCATCTACCAACCCTTACTTTAATGAAAATTAATGATGTTATCTTAGTGATCTCCTGATGAGTGAAGAGTTTGAATGACAGATGCCTTAGAAAATATGCAGTTCTGTGGCCGTAAAGCACTTGTTCTTATTTTTTCACTTCACCCTCAAAGCAGAAGCCCAAACAACACAATTTTATCCACTATTGAGAAGTTGGTATCGAACTTGAGAACACCGTCATTGGCATATAATGTCCCCAGTTGGTAATCGGTTTAATGTCGCATGACTCCATGCTGCCTTGGAACGCATTGTGAATGAAAATTAAACCTGACAGAAAAGCAGACACACAAAGAAAATCTTGGGAGGAAGGATTTATAAACTGGTTAATAGGACTGGTACCCCATCAAAAGTTATGAAGATCATCTAAGCTTTTTCTTCTTCCTTCTCTCCGAGGATCTTTCCGAGGTGTGTGGCATCTAAAACTAAAACTATAGCCAACTTCGAAGAGCAGAAATAAAAGTGTACTTTAACAAAGCACATGTATTTAGTTTACTAGTGTGTGGTGGGTTGGAGAGAGCCCAAATCATAGGGCTAAATATACTGCAGTTGATAAATGTGACAAATACTCTGTGAACAAGGAATAGAGAACCATTTGCCTCTATTCAGCAGCTACACCACACAGCAGAGAGATTTTCTGCAACCTGAGATGGTCTGATTAAAATCAACATGGCCAGACAACCTCACCATGGCAAACCAAGTGAAAAATGTGCTTCCTTTGTGGTGAATGCACCTTTTGAGCATACCAAGGGTGGCACTATATAGGGTACAGTTGCTCAAGAAGATTTGGGTACCCTCATGAACATGACTTGGAGATCTAGTCTACTGCAGGAAAGTGCTCCACTTAGGCGACAGTGTTAACATCAGGCTGTGGGTCACAGCTGCCGCCTGCATCATGGCCAAGAGCCGACCAGAACAGTGTAACAATTTTCTCCCTCCCCCCACCAAAAACCTACTTTCCCATATGTCATGTATTATTTTTCCCATAGGTTAGAGGCCTTGTCTCTATTATTTCAGATTTCAAAACATCTCGAGGACATAATTGAGCTAACTACACTCATTCCCTCAGCTTCCAGGAGTTGACAGATATTAGTGGCCAAAGGGTAGCGGCCCTCAAAACAACCTCCTCACTCCCCGGGGGAAGCACTGTCTGTTTCAAATCTGATACCCATGAGTTGCACATTATCGAAAGAATGGTAGACCAAGTTCCTGGTGCAGAAGCTGTTAGCATCTTGTACATACTGTTTTCTTCCATCCTGATCTGGCTGCCCTCGATGTGCTCTCTACACTGTCTTTTTCCTCCATTTATCTCCTCTCATGCGAGTCCTACTTGGCCAGATATTCCTAGCCCAACTCTCAGTTCTCCCATGGGGTCTGAGTTAAGCGGTCCCATGCTCTTTGATCTGCAAGACACGGATTTGCCCTGGTAAGCAAATATCTTTACTATAACTGGAGATGCATTCAGAATGCTAAAATGTTGACTCTCCCAGTCATTTCTAGCTGGAGTCACGTTTGGGTGTGCCTGCCACAGCCATCTCTAGGATCATCCATATCAGATTTTTACCTTTTCCATTTCATCACATTAAACGGTCATTCTTCTTCAGTGATCTAAAGGCCCAGTTGTTTCTCCACCTATTTGTGACTTTTCTCAAACAATAATGGGGCAAATTGATGTGATTTTTTTTTTGCACAAAATGTAATTGTTATGACAGATGAGAATTATAGAAAATAAACCTTTCTACCTTATACCCAATGCCCAGTGCCTTACTTAATCCTTCAGCACCACAGTTAAGGCCATACAAAGGCCATCCACAGGATTGTAAGTCTGTGCTCTCTAGAACTGACTGGGTAAGTATTCCCACAGAGGGCTTTCAGACACAGGTCCTTAAGAACAGATCTATCTGTGAAACCACCTAAAGGCGTAACCACTTCAGTATTGCTCCATGAGGTCATGGTCGCAGCAACAACCCGCATGGCTTCACCCAGTGTATTTGATATATTGGCCACTACCTAATGGCTCTTATAAAGGGCATCTGAGTCATAGCTAAGGGAGTGTATTATTCTCTCATTCGAAATCTCTTTCTAGGACCAGCATTGTTAGATGTTCCCTTTTTTATTTACACCCATTTGCTGGCCTTCTTCCCTTTAGCACAAATCTTACCTTCCCTCCCTATTAATTTTGTTGTAAAAACTCCCCCCGCCCCCCCACATAAAGTATGCACCTTGGTTTCTCAGTTTCTGAACTAGTCCATACTTAGTTGCTAGCAAGAAAGACATGGTGGGGCTTCCCTTTCCACCTCTTCCCAACGATAAGGCACCAGATTTGAGCAATACAGAAAAAATGGGTCTGTCTTATCCACTGGGCCACACGAGGTCTGTGACAGTCCCAATTAGGCGAGGTGTGGGGAAGGAGCCATCTGTTTCATCAGTCCCTGTGGAGCCCTTGCCCTTATATTCCAACTAATAGCCACGAGATCTTGTTGCAGGCCATTGCCAGTCCTGGAAACTCTTATTTGTAGCCCCAGTCCAGGGACTGGTAAGCGTGGCGCCAAGAAAGGAAATTGTGGTGAAGTGGGGGACGCCAGAAAGCTTCCCGCTTGAGTTACTGACTTGTGATTGGTCTGCCAGGAGTTGTCCATGTGTCTTAAGTGCTTGGGGCCGGGGGTTCCCCTGCAGGGAAGAGAAGCTCCAGAGGAAGCTGTTTGATATCTGCGCTTCCACCAGGCAAGCAAGGACTTGGATTTGAGGCAGATGTGCCAACAGCTTGCACTTCCCTTTTCATCCGTTTTGCCAACTCCTGAGGTTCAGGTTCGGCCACTTCCAAATTCCACTAGGAAGTAGCATTATTGAAAATGAAGTTCAAAGCCTGGGCTACTTCAACAGGGATAGTTTGGCATCCAAGCATCACCACTTCATTTGTATCCCCTTTATCCGAATCCCCTATTTCTTTGTAAATAATGCCTTTGTCATATTTATAGCTGGAAATAAGGCCAGGGTCCTCTAAACAAAGTCACACCTGACACCGGTTGCCCTCTGATGGCAGTTAGGCTCCGTTGCTAAAGAGGACTCTCAGAGCCACGTGACGGCGCTTGCAAATTGGCCGCTCGCTGCAGGAAAAGACTGCAGTATTGTAACGTGAAGCTGGAGCCCCCGCCACAGGCTGTCTCACCCACCGCGCAGGGTCTGGAGATGCCAGTGCAAGCTCCTCTGAGTAAGGGCTGCACCGGGTTGTACTTTGTCCCTTGGAACCGCAGTTGTGAGCGCAAACTGCTTTGGCAATCAGGAAGCACGTGCTGGAGGCTCAGCCAGGGTTTCTTAGAGCTTACTGATCATCTCTACATATTCTTCCTACATAGTCAGCCCTAAACCCTGTGGCCGTCACTGGTCTCACCGACACCGGAAAGAAATGGTCATTGAGATGAGGATGGCCACCTGTAAACCGTGGCCACCCATCAACGCAACGCCTCTTCTCATTGCTTTGATCAATCTCTGCATTGTGTGGCCATTTTAGCACAATGTCTCCTGCCAACTCCAGTGCCTCACCTCGGAATTAGAATTAACCCCAATGGCAGAGATAAGGACATCAAAGAGCATTGACTTTCTTGCTATGCAAATGTTTGCTTGGAAAGTTCTTCAGCCTTAGAAGTACGCTGCCTGTAAAATGGTGCAGTTTCAGTCTCCTGCTCCCACAGGCACCTTCTGGCTTGGGGCAAAAAAAAGTCAGCAAGCACAGATCAGCTATCCTGACATGCCCTCGTGCCTCAGACCTTTCTCTGCCTGCATGAATTAGGTTACTGGACTGTTTGTATATTGACAGACTCCACGTCTGCCCCTGGAACTACCTTGGTGCATGTAGGCACCGGGGGCTTTTATTACCAGCTTTTTTGGTGCTGCTTTTTTTCTCCCACTGTTTATCACTAGGAGGGGCTCCAGGATGGTTTTCTTATCCTGTAAAGTCCGGAGGGTATTTTCTGCCAGCCACTTCCTGCCTTGTGGTTGGCTGCTCCATGAGGAAAGGGCCAACATGAGTGTCCTGCCATGATGTTCAAAGCAAGTTGCCTTAACTCTGGACTCAGTGTTATCGACTGGGGAATGATTCTAAAGGTGCCTTCCGGAGCCCGTGCTTGCCTAAAGGAGAAGGTCTTGGAAAGCCAGTTATTTTGCCTGCACCCTTCCCCCTCTCCCCCCATAGTCCTCATGCCACAGGGGACTATCAAATGGTCCCTGTACTTCAGCTGTGTCAAAATCTATAGCATCCTCCACTGACTTTTTTTTTTTTTTGAAAAACAGGGTTGATTAGACTATACTTGGATTTTTATAGAGTTTCAAAATAGAATCCCTAGTGAATACACTGAAGGATATATATGGTTTTTCCTTTCTAAATGGAGTTTCTTAGCATGAACTAAAAGGGTAGTTTCACAAAATTTATCTCTTGGTTACTTGTTGAGGCTTCAAGAAACAGCTAATCATTATGTTTAATGTTTCATCAAAAAGTCTCGAAGTATGCTTTAAGATGCACATTTTCAACAGTAAGCATAAGTCTGCGTGGCAATTAAATTGTCCCGATCGATTTCCCTACCTCTTTTGAAGTTCCCCGTGTCAGTTAGGTCTACCTAAATAGGAGTCTTTGAAGAATGGTTCCATAGAAGTGGAGTTCCATTTGACATGTCTGTTTGGGGGAATGCGTTCTCCACTCATCTCTGTGGGATCATTCTGGTGCTGAGCCACATCCGGTTCTAGCAGAGCACAGTAGTTCTCTCTGAACGGTGTCATCTCCTCCTGATATTTTAGAGCCATTGCTTGGCTCCTCTTTGCAGGTATTTATACTCCGGATTTTCTCTTTTGCCCGTTCCCCATTCACCTGTGCAGAGATAAGAATAGACCTGATAAAAACAGACTCCTGCAGTTTTGCTGTTTGTTTGTCTCCACCGCATAGGGAAATTAGACACTTAATACAAAAGCAGTCTGAAAATGCTCATTTCCTGGCTCTTACATCCTCGGCTATAGAGCAAAATGTTTGCGATTGAGGCAGTCACAAAAAAGAAAACAGCAGACAAGTGGCAAGCCACCCATATTCCTTCAGTATATCAAAAAATACGTGGGGACTGTTAGTATTTGGAGAAATCCATTCCTGTCTCCCGCAGACGGGGCTATGTGGCGTGCTGGGTGAGTGGAGGCCCTCTCTACCTGCACTTGAAGTTGTGCCATGGAGCAAGCCAAGCACACAAGACGGACTGAAAGTTTGGCTCTCCTGCATTTCGCCTGGACCAACCGTTCCTCACATTTTTCTGCCTGCTCCTGCTCAGGCTGTTTTTTAGGTCTTCATTCCTTGTCCTTCTCCCCTCCCTCCAATCAAGTTAGGTGCCTTTCTTTCACATTCTGCAAAGTCTCAGCTTCCTTGTAAAGTGGTGGGTGGGGTCTTTGTGCTCAGAGTATATTTTAAGGACAAATAAAAGGGCCTTTATTTTAATAAGATGAATGTGATTAGTCCAGGGCATTTTGGGGAAACAAAGCTTTACTCTTTGGGATGAAAGACAAAGGGAAAAAGCTTCCCACTTCCACCACTGGGTCTCCTTCATGCTTCCAGGGAGACTTTAACGGTTATTGTTTCCCTTTATTAAAAGAGAAAATGTACACTCTATCGGTATTAACCTTTAGGTCTTCACTGCTCTTTTAGTCGCTGTTGTTTTCTGAATGTTTATTTCAAAGTAGCCACCAACAATTAGTAAAATCCATGGAAGCTTTGCATTGGCCTCTGTTTTTAATTGTTGGTAAGCTATTTTTCTGCAGTTCCATTTATATTGTATTGCTTCCTTCCCCCATGCTGTGTGAGAGATTTACTTAATTATCATTGAGTCCTTCTCTCAAAGGACTGAGACTTCAGACCAGAGCTTAGGTATCTAAGGTGTTAGGGGCGAGGGTGTTGCACATCCAATTTGGCTAATAAATTGGCTTTAGAGAAAAGCTACTTTCCATGACACTTGGGAGTTTGTAATTTGCTGATGATGGACAAGGTTGAGATTTCACTTTTGCTAAATTTTTGTCTTTTAGCGTATGTGGTTAAATAACACCTCAGATCAAGGCAACTCCTCTCTTCCCCAGTTTTAGAAAATTCTTAGAGGTCTCAAAAAGTATATTGTAAAATACAGTTTGAAGGTGAGAGGAGAAAAAAGTGAGCCCAAGGTCTGAAAACTACTTACACAATTACTTTAAATTGGCGGTAGAAAATTTTAGTGAAGTTCATTGTTTTTCACCTAATGCTAAAGTTGCAGCGAGATTGTGAGCTGATATTTCAAGGAGAAAAACCCTTAATGATTATAAATGCATAGCTGGATTTAGAGTTTACACAGTCCTAACCATACAGATTAGTCTAACTGACCTCTAAAACTAATATAAGAGAGTGTTGTCGGGAACACTTTCAAAATCTCTAGTAACACGTTTTGTTTTCTCTCACGTATGTGGAAATGGCTCTGTTCACAAAGAACAAATGATTAAAGGGTAGAAGGCAACCTGACGAGGATTCTCAAAGGAAAAGCATAAATAGCCAAAGAAAGATTTTCCCCCCTCTGAATCATTTGTGGTTTCATATGACTTTTGCAGTGGATCTCTTGAGCCTGTCAGCTGCGTGTGACGCATTGGACCAGCACAACCTCAAGCAAAATGACCAGCCCATGGACATCCTGCAGATCATTAATTGTCTGACCACCATTTATGATCGCCTGGAGCAAGAGCACAACAATCTGGTCAATGTCCCTCTCTGCGTGGATATGTGCCTCAACTGGCTGCTGAATGTGTATGACACGTACGTATGGCAAGCTTTTTGCAGACTCCGCCACAGAAGGCTTAGTTTACAGAAGTGGCAAAGGTGTAATTAGCATCACAACGGGGCCCCCATGTAGAAATATGGTCCTCAGAATGAAAGTTTCACGAAGCTGTGTGACCTAATGCCATCCCTGTGATACATCATTTCTGCATTTATTGGAGCTGAAAATATTTTGATAAGCTTAGAGGGAAGCGCTAGAACATAGATTGCTCTCAGATTAGAAAACAAGCAAGACCTTGAGATACTCATTTTTCAAACAGTAGAATGAGTCCATGCCTAGGCCTTGGTGGTTTCCCTTCTGGCTTGTATAATTTGCATTCCTCATCTACTCTGGGGGCACCTCCCTCTCCTCTCCCTGGCAGGAATGCACCCATACCCATCGCCAGATCTCAGTAGTCGTACCTGATACTCAGGAGATTTTTGCAGCCGATTATGAATTGATAAACCCAACAAAATGAAAACAAGCCCTTCCGGCAGCAAATTCAGCTCCTCAAACTGAACACTTTTTAAAATAAGGTTTTATGAAGTTTCAGTTTGGCACCTCTGTTCATCACTCTGGTTTCCAGAGCAGTTGTTCATTTCTTCTGGCTTGCACACCACCGTCTTCCTAGGTCTATTTTTTTTTTTTTTTTTTTGGTCTTGAGCTTAATGAAGTCAATGGAGGAAGGAATGGATGTTAATTTTGATCAAATTCTCCCTAGACCTCAAAGTTATTGCATGGTATGTTTCATATGCCAACAGAACATACCCCCATATGGAAATCTGGGGAGGTTTTCTGAAAGACGTTGCCTCCGGCCTTTGTCATAAACTTGTACCACCTCGTTGGTTAAAAGTATACCTTTTATTTCATTGCCATTTTGAATAACGTATGGTTTCTAAAACCCCAAGAGCACAAGAATATTGAATTCTGATCGTTACATACAAAGCCCTTGAATACACGGCTTGCCAGTGGAGGATTATACTTCTCTTTGCTATGATAAGGGCTTGCGTTCAAGTCTTCCCCCAATATTTTTTGGTGTCATTTTCTTTGCAGATGACATGTGAATGGATTCTGTGTAAATATAACTTCCCCCTCTTCTATCCCAAAATTATTTGGAGACAATTTTAACTTTATGAAGACCTGAGTTACTCTACTCTAAGATAGTGTTTATTTGTTCAATTTTGATCTGCCTTTTTTAGAAAAAAGCTAAGAAAAGCCTTCCCATCGTTTAGTAATTTTATTAATGCACTCGGATCCACGATTTCTGCCAGATTAAAGGATTTAGTAAATTGTATCAGTGGAAACTGAGCATATTGTTCATTGAACCCCCACCCCAATTTGGAACTGTTCTTTGCAATTCTGAAGTGCTAGATGGAAGAATTAGTCTGAAACCTTTCTAACCGGACATGGAAGGCTTAGTTGCTTCCCAAAACAAAATAAAAGCTAAGATCACGGAAAGACATTTTCTACAGAATGAAAACATTTTCATCCTTACCTGAGTATTTTCCTCCCTGGATAGAATGGACTTGTGAGTAAATTCGTTAGGCAGAATGCTTTATTTCTGCTTTACATGTAAAGGAAGGCATACATGTATTGAAACTTTGATATAGCAATAGGTTACTTTGACATTGCCCGGTAAGCTCATGTATTTGAATGCACACTAATACGGTATATCATTTTTCTTACGGAGATAACTGTTCACATTTTCTATTTTGCATCATGTGGCCTGAAGTGATTAATTTTCTTCTCAATAAGGGGCCATCTGATGAACATCTAAAAGAATGTTGAGAACAGAGCAGTGAGTTGTTGGGAATTTTTTTTGGCTTCACTAACCAAAGTAGATAATTTGCCTCAGTCACCAAAATAGCTTAGTGCCAGGTAACAATTCTTCCCCTGACCGGCTGAAACCCAGGTGGCTTGCCATGGATGAATAGAAGGTGATTCCTCTCCCCCCTCCCCCACCCCCACCATTTCATATAGAGCTTCTCTTGGAATGCAAGTAAGAACTCTTAAGAATTGAAAATTTGGGAAATATTCATGGATCGAGTTGATCAAATTTTCATCTCATGCTAGGTCATCAGCCAAATAGACAGCCACGCCAGAAAAGCCCTTAAAGATCATAATAAAGTGGCGGTTAGGAGAGTCTCCGTTCATTTTCTTTTTTTCTTCACTAGGAGATGTTTACCATATGCTAAAGTATCGGTAATTGTTTTTTGGTTTATTCATAATAGGGGAAGAACGGGGAGGATCCGAGTCCTGTCGTTTAAAACTGGCATCATTTCTCTGTGTAAAGCACATTTGGAAGACAAGTACAGATGTAAGTCATGTATATTAACTCTGTATTCTTTTATTAATGTTGGCTAATTACCTCAGTTCTAGATGGGGAATGACCTAGTGTTCTTCTTTGACAGAAGGTTCTTCATATAACATGTAGAACTGCTTTTAGAGTATCATAAAATTTGGTTTGTGTCATTCCCTGTCAAGCATTAAATTGCAGGTGTTTAAATAGAGAATGAGGATTAACTTCTCCAGTCCGAGTATCATTTTACATTACATTGACTGTGTCTGAATAAAACACATGTTCCTCAGGGATAAAGTCTGATTTCCTAACCCTTTCGTATAAGTCAGAAAAATAAATAGGAAGGTTTAATCCTTGCTCTTGCCTAGTCTTTGGATTCTTAAAGAATGCTATCTAGCGTTCATGTTCAAGAAAAATTGTTTATTTTTTAATCATCTTACTGCAGGTTGTACTAACATATCCAATGCTGTGACATGCCTAAAATTTGATTCTTTGAAAGACCGATAGCTTGCCATTTCCTACAGGGCAAGTATCACCTTGCAGAAGTTCCTTCTTATTGGCCACCGGGTTCTTCCATGTCGAATCTTTAGATCCAAATTAAAAGCAAGTGCTAGAGGAGTCAAGGTGGAGATGAGCAAGCCACGTTCATTTCCTTTGTGAAGAACTGAACTTGTTTTTCCCCTAGAAGTGCTTGTAAGAAATCTTTTCGCTAGGAATATTAAGCAAACCTACTCTATCTTGTCTCTCTCTCTTCCCCTAAGGCCTAGCCACACAGGGATGAGGAGGTGTGCTGAGCTTAAGGATGGGCAGGAGATAAAAGAGATGGAGTTTCTCCGAAGCCACTCTGTATGCTGTTGCTCACCCCCCCCCCCAGGAGTAAGCCACAAAATACAGAAAACCTGTCAGCGCTCCCTGTTTTGTCATTTCCACTTGAGTCTTCTCATGCTAAGAACCAAAGAGAAAATAACTGAACAGATTTTGTAAACCATACAAAGAGGTGTTTTGGATAACAGAATCTTTCTGTGGCTTTCCTCCTGGAAATAGTGTAGTGACTTAGTGTAGAGTACTTTATCAATGGAGTGGTACTAGCCCATTGTAACACAAAATGGAATAATCAAGGGAGCTTTGAGCCTGTTTTTCAAATAACTATGGAGAGGGAGCACATCCGAAGCTGGAGAAACAAAAATATTGATTCCATACTGAGATATGTGAAAGCAACTCATAATTGTACAAAGAAGACTTGTGTGTGTGTGTGTGTGTGTGTATGTATGTAGGGCAGATGGCAAAAGGGTGTGTGTGTGATCTCATTTTTGTTCCTGCCATTTTAGATATCACATTTCAGAATATTAAATTTTATGGAGTTTAAAGACAATGAGTAGGAAAGGCTTTGTTGAATTTACCTTAGGGGCAACTTTTATTTGAATACAAGGTAGGATTTGAATGATTTTATTTCTTTTATTTGAGTACAAGGTAGGATTTGAATGATTTTTTTTTCTTTTATTTGAGTACAAGGTGGGATTTGAAAAGATCTTATTTCTGAGAACAAAAATGTGGGTTGCAAGTGTTTGGGATATTCAGTCTGTGAACCCACGTGAAATGGGCACCTGCTAGCTGCCAGGTACTGCTTGCTGTTCTACTCTGGACACTTCTGGCACACGTTCATCCAAATAAGGCCTCTGCCCTCAGAGGAGATCATTCTTCACCCCCAAAGATAGATACATAGGAGTATGTTCACACCAGCATGTGCCACCAGTGTTCGTGTGTAGTTGTCCTTATGAGTGGTATGTCTGTACACACACACACACACACACACACACACACACGGCACCAGTGGCCCATGCATACCAGGTGAGCTTCAGTAAATCACTTCATTTAATTGAATTTAATTTCTCCCCACCATCCAGTGGTGGTACATGTAACAGTGACAGCGTAAAGGGATGTGAGCTGTTTACAACTATGTACAGCAGCCTGTGGAAATAGCAACAGCTCTGAGATTCTATGATTTCACAAAGTCCCAATTTTGCTCCATTGTTTGAATCTCCGGTGTCCGAAAAAGGTGATGCTTTGGGCTAGTTCCATGAAACATTTATTTTATCATAAAGATTACATCCTACATATAAAATATTTCCTCAGTTAAGAAAAGATTCAAGTGTCAAGACTGTAATTTTGCATTTATTGTATGACTGTAGTTTACAAGCTGTCACATTTCATACATACTTGGTAATTTCGTGCGTGTGTGTTTGTGCATATAGTTAATTTGATCCATGAAAATAATTGTCCTGGATAGCAGAAATTTAGAAGTATGCGCTCGGTGTCATATTGGCTCTTCTGGAGTACTGGTCCTGGAACTGTTGTTAGTAGGTGCTGGTAGCATCCACATGGTACCACTTTTTGATCGTGGCCATTCTTATCTTTCTCCTTGCAGATCTTTTTAAGCAAGTGGCAAGTTCAACAGGATTTTGTGATCAGCGCAGACTGGGTCTCCTCCTGCATGATTCTATCCAAATCCCAAGACAGTTGGGTGAAGTTGCATCCTTCGGGGGCAGTAACATTGAGCCGAGTGTCAGGAGCTGCTTTCAATTTGTAAGTGACTCACCTTTCTACATAACACATCTGTTCTTTTGCATTTTAGAAATGAATGAGAAAAGAAACATGTAGAACTTCAGTTTCTTCATGTGAGTTCTCTGGTAGGCAGGTTCACACAGGATCTCTCTAGATGATGACTTTTGGGACTCTGGGTTTTGGAAAAGAGGAAAGTCCGAAGGAAGGAAAAGAAATCTCCGTGTACAGCAGACATCCCCGTCTGAATAAAGTACTGGGAGGAAAGGGAATCTGCAGGAGTTGAGTGAGGGAGAAACTAGATCTCCCAGCTGCAGGAATTCTTTGTAAATCAAAAAATGACCTTGTTGGTGAGTCTCTTAGTTTTCATCTTAATCTAATTCTACCATGATAGCCTCCTTTTCAATGATGGTTGATAAACAGCTAAAAAAAAAGTTCCTGTTAGAGCTCAGGCATGCCCCTGTTATGCTAAGGTCTGAGTGGTGACTTCCTGTGTCTAGAACAGCATGGGGAGTCTGCTCTCTCTTCATTCATCCACCGGCTTAACCTGCTCCTGCCCCACTGCCTTTTCCACACCCTCCCATGTGCCTCCCTCTCCCTCAAAATGCCCGAGTTCTCCAGTGACAGGCATTTAGGTGGTGCCTTCTTTAGTAAGGTAAATAGTGCGGCAGTGAGCATCTTGGTCCATTTAGTTCTTTTCCGTGAGTGAAGTTTTTTCCTTAGAATAGATTCTCAGGAACGGGATTACCAGACTATAGGCTCAAAATAGTTTTGTGTCTTTTGCTATACATTACCAGATGGCTTTTCGTAAAAAGTTGTTTCTATTTGTAATGCCACCAGTGCCACACGAGTGAGGTATATCCAGTATCATAGAGTTCACAGTGTTCTTAAGAGTTTATTTTTTTTTTATGCTAAGGGCTGTTTTTCTTATATGTGGTTTTTCAATCTACACTAATACCATGAATAAATAAAACTAGCACTAGAGGTCACTGGGTTAGACTTTTGTCCTTGGCTGCAGAGTAGAGTCAAACTATGAGACCTTCTGGTTAGGACATGGTGCCTATGAAGAGGTTTAAAACAGTTTGAGTGTTCACTTAATCACTAATAAGGCAAACTAACTAAATACACACATAATAAGCCTACTTACGTAGAGTTGGATATACTGCTTGAATTGTTTTACCGAAATCACGGCAATCTACCTGTAAGCATAAAATAGACATGAAGAAATAAGCGCACTTTTGCTGTTCTTCCTCACCCTGCCCTACCATGTGAATAGGCTGGGTTTGACATGTACCACAGTGCACATTTAAGGTGCACAACACATTGATTTGCTTCCTTATTGTAATATGATTGCTGTTGTAGCAATAGCGCCTCTCAAGTCACACAATCATCACTTCTTTTACTTGTAAGAATATTGAAGAGCTAGTTGCTGGTTTGTTGGAATTTGGTTTTTTGAATGGGCTGTGGAACAGAAGCTCTTCTTTCCCCACTGCTATTCCCTCATCAAGAGTGCAACCTGTTGTTCCGTGTCCACCTGTTGCATCCTTCAGCTGGGGGACCCCCTTCCATCCAAAGCCCATGTCTCTTTCTTTCATTACTTCCTATCTCTGGAACAGCAGACCTCTCTATTTGGTGTCCACACTTTGAGTGTCCATCCTTGCCTTTGGAGTGGACACATCCTGGGGGGGGGGGTCTGTCCCCAAGCTCTTGGGAATGTCTGTGGTGAGACTGGAGGGGAAGAGGAAGGGAAAGGGAAAGGGAAAGGGAAAGGGAAAGGGAAAGGGAAAGGGAAGATGGGAAGATATCAACAGTGCCAACAAGTCGTTTTAATGTCTTCTATTATTGGGTATTTTCAGAATTTTCTTCTTTGAACATTTCAAGTTTAACAGAAAGTAGTAAAGCACGTTGTTTTTTTTTTCTTTTCCAGGAAAAGGACAACTTTATTTTGAGTCCTTTTCGTTTACCCTGACACATTTTCAGGCCTCACCAGGTGCATAGATCACGCTCTACTGCCCACACTGCTCCTTTCTGTGGTCTTATCTGGTTTTGGAGGAATGTCTTCACTGTCTACACCATTCTGAGAATTCATCAGTTTCTTTCCGCCGTCCACAGAAGGCATCCTAATTTCGCTCTTTAACATCCAATGCTTTCCTGATCTGTTTCTCTAGCCACCCAGGTCACTTCTATGCAACAGCTTCTTGGCCACGTGTACCCACTGTGCCTATACATAACATTGTCACCGTCGTTATTGATAATACTCAACCTTTGTTCACACGAGTTCTCTCATTAATCCTCACCAGCTTTTTGAGAAGACTGGAATTGGGTTTTGTTTTCAGCGTTGTTTACATGAATGAACAGTTTCTCTATGCCCCTAAAGTCCCTCGACTGCTGGAAGACTTGGTACGCTAGTCTGCCTCCTATGTACCTCTTCGTTCCCAGATAGGCACTTCGGGAGCCTCCCGCGGTGCAGTAGCTGGCATTTGTTGTGGCTTCCTGCTCGATTATGAGCCGCTATAAGCAAGCAATGGGTGTAAGAGAAGATCGAAGGCAGAAAGGGGAAGAACCTTTATTTTAAGACGTTGCGTTTTGCCAAGTCAGCGTTCCTCATAGGATGTTGTACACATTCTGTGAACAGAGCCAGGAGAGGCTTATGTGTTTTATGACTTCGGTCTGGGGAGCCTCTCCGCTTGGTAGGGATTTGCAGTGGGGTTGAACAGATTCATGGTGAACCCCGACTTCCGAATCAGCACCCTGGCCTGGCAGCCCCCCTGCTTTCCACTGTGCCACATGTATGAAAAACGCCATGTTTGCTGAAGGCGAGGCAGCAGAGGTGGAAATGCCCTTTACCCTTTGTTCTGAGTTGTAGACCTTGGGAACAGGGCCTGGCTGGTGCCGTCGGCAAGTTCGTGCTCAAAGGCTGCCAGTAGAAACCAGCTTCAGGAAACAGTGGAGCACTTGTTTCTTCTGGAGATGCATCCCTCGCACTGCCACGCTTGATTTTAGACCGTGCTGCTCTGATTTCTTTTGTTTCTCACCACCAACTGGGAAACTCCCTTTCAAGTTGGTATAGATGGGACATTGTTGGTTCAGACTTAGACAAGAGGCTACTGGGGAAGGGAGAAGAGGGTGTGCTTTCATGCGCGGTGTTTTTGGAGGATCTTTGGAATCTTTTCTCAGCCTTACACTTCTGGGTCTGGAGGTGGATGGTGCTGATGATGACATAACATGAATGTACTTGACACCACTGGACCGGACACTTTAAAATCATTATGATAGTAAATGATGCCATTGTATTTTACCACCGTTTTTAAAAATTGTGGGAACAATTCAGAAATGGAGAGGAAAGAGAGAGGCAAAGAGGAAAACTGCCCAGTAGGTTCAAATAAAATGTTGACTCTTTAAAAATCAGTATAGGCTCTTTAAGGATTTATCCATGGAGCCAGGAAATGAAGTCATATCTGCGGCTATTAAAGCCGAAAATCCCACTGTAAATTTATGAATTTGATGGTGGTATCTTCGTTGGTAAGGCAACGATCTTCGTTCGTTCGTGAGGCAAGAGGATTTCTATTTCTGCACTAGAAGAGCAGTCAACACATTTACTGGAAAATAGACACTTATGGGTGATACTGGAAGTAGCTTTGAAACGAACATGTTTCAGAAAGACAGCGCCTATTGATGCCTCATCAGGGTGGTCCTCTTTCTTGGTCCACGAGACACCCCTGCTTACATACTAGATCCGGCTATGAGACCTTGGTAGCCGGATCTGCCCTGGGAATGAGTCACAGAGACTGCCTGGAGGAACCTTGCAGACTGTCTCCTTCCTTCCTTTCTTTGATAAGAAAACTAAAGCCCAGGGGTGGAGTGAGTATATTCTACATGCTGCAATTATGTCAGAACGAGACATCAGTCCCAAACTCCATATGTTCCAAGCCAGTGTCTCCTTCTGCTAAACTGCTTGAGTAGAAATAGATGACTTTAACAAGTTAAAATACTAGACGGCTACACTAAGAACGTATTCATGTGATGTCTTGTATGAATTCCTGGTTGTAAGATGACATGGATAAATGAATACCGACACCCCAAGACATGCAGTGATCTTTATTTCAAAATTATTTCCCATAGCAGGTGTCCAGTCTACCAGCGAATGAAACCAAGTGATACATCCTTTTAGTTGGGAAACTTTTTACACTTGTGACTCTAGAAAAGTGTCATGTAACTGTCAACTGGTATTTGGCAGTATTCTGAAAAGTGTCCCTTGCCCTCCCTCACCGAGAGTCTTTGTAGTGTTTTCTTCTGTATAAACATTTTAAGGATTTGATTGTTTAGATAGAATTGAGTCTACCAACTTTATATCCAATATGCTTCACCTACAAGAGTTGGGTGTCAAAATCTGTTTATTTTACATCTGTTTTCTGCCTTCTGTTGTATTCATGCATTCAAAATGAGTAAGTTGCTTTTTCATCTCTCTTCTGAATGTTTATATTCATATGACAAAAATGAGTATCATCTACGCATGGTTGTTGTGATATAGAACGATGTAAGAAATGAGAATAAATTACAACCCTGACTGTGGAGAAACAAGCGCTACATTCACACACATACAATCACAATCATTTCAGAATATTGGCTATCTGGAGTAGTGAGTAGCAGAGTGGTTAAACACGTAGGCCCCGAAGCCAATCGCTCTGCTGTTTGCTGGTACGGCCTTGTGTGCGTTTCTAACTGAACCTAGACTCTAAGCTCTTGGTGGGGAGGATTGTGAGCCTGTAGGGGCCAAGTACTTTGAGTTGTGGTGGGCACACAGTAGGTCCTCTCCGAGTAGTAGCTAAGATTATCTGAATTGCATTGTAACATGACAGAATCCCATCTACATGAATGGTTCCTTTTATCTATAACCAACCCTCTCTAGGTAAGATGTTGAGAGATTTCTTGGCATTCTGTTCTCGACAAGTGTCTAAAAGACCACACCAGGGTACTTCCTAATCAGTTTGACAGCATCTCCCATGCGGAGTGATCATAATTTACATATTCTGTCCTTGAAATAACTATTGGTAACCCCCCTTTGCTGAGATTTCCTTTTACTTCTTGCTTAGCAATCAAAGTCTGGGCCTTTGGGCTCCACAGATGTTCTTTTTATGACTCTTTGGACTGACGGACTCTCACCAGTAGCTACAATATTAGTAAGGCACTCCAATTTGATGTTCATAAACAGAGGACTTCTCACTGAGATCCTCCTGAGCAGCTAGTTAAAATTCCTGTAATTTTTGGGAAAAGATCTTTTATCAGAGTATTATCAGCGTTTCCTTGAATTGGCTATTGTTTTTGAATTACTGCTGGGTTTTTTCCTTTAATTATATGCTATGGAGGGTTTAGCTTCATAATTATCCATTTAATTTGTTGTGATTTGTTCGGTTAACTTCCCAGTGTGACCGTGATGGATTTTTTTTTCACTAGTATCTTGAAGATAGGATTGTGTTGTCATTGAAATCTGTTTCACTCATACATTTATTGCTTAGGAAAACAATTGGCATTCTCTTTTCCCTCCTTAGCCTTCTATAGTGGCAGTTTATTGTTATGACTGAATTTTCCTGCCCACCCCCCTCCTGCTCTCTTCCCTTCCAAATTTAGGGAGAAGATGCTATTGAAAAGTAATTCTTGAGCACCATGTTTTGAGGAGAAAGAGTATTCTGAACTCCCTTTCATGAGTTCACCATTAATTCTAATTCATATTGAAACCTAACCAAAAGCTAATGAAAAGCTTGAGTTCATGAGGGAAAAAATGCTCAACATTCTCCTACTTTTTCTTCTTTTCCATATTTGTCACTGACTTAAGTTCAATTTTTTTTAAATGAAAAGTTCTTTCTATAGATATTAAGACAAGACACAGTGCAGAACTTTGTCTTGAGATTCCTTCTTTTGATCCATGGCCCTTAGTATGCCTTGATCTTCCAATCTAACTAGAGGTTTTTTTCTGTTTTGTTTTGGAGTGTTGCTGTGTGTGTGTTTTTAAGCATTTGTTAATATCTTTTTTAATGTCTTCCTTCTCGCCCCCTTTAAAGCTACATTTTCGAAACCTCCAGTGAATTTACTGTTCAATTCTAGGAGTGTAGACAAATGTGTATCATTTTCACTACCACTAAAGCCAAGATACATAACATTTCTGTCACCCCTAAAGATCCCTCATGCTTTTTTGTCATCCCACCTGAAAACCACTGCTCTGTTGGACATTTCCACATGTTTGCCTTTCACTGAACTGGATTTTAAATGATTCTAGGCACCAGTGCAATTCATAACTTCCTACCTTAACCTCCAGCATAGTATGTCCTGATCATAGACCTGAGAAAGTCTAGCCCATGTTAGCTAAAGGACAGATAGCTTTGCCAGGTATATGTGAAACTTTTCTGTTAAATAAGAATTCTCCAGCATAAATAGCACTGGGTATACTTATGGATTTGCATAGATTTAAAACTTGTGATGTTCCCTGGAGCCATGGTGTTAATTGGTTTATTAGTCAGGTGGAGTGGAGAGGCTGAGGTCAGGACAGCTGTCCTTGAACATGTAAATGAAGAGTGGATAATCACCCCGTGTTATTGTTTGGGCTGATTTTATCTTTAATGGATGTTTCAGAGTCCTGATTAATATTTAGAGCAGTGACTGCTGGCCTCCCACCTGCTCATTATCTTAGAACTTTAAATAAAATACTTGATTTCTACCCAAGACAGCAGTTATGGGAAGACTGTTACTTCTTGTTTCACAAACACAACTCTTGACCTCTCAATCCTTAACTCAGACATGGAAAACTGCCATAAATATGGCGAGTCTTAAACTCATTTTTATGCCTAAACGACACAATTAGGATTCATGGGAAAGCCCATGTAGGTAGAATGTATCGGGGCATGCTTTAGGGGCAATGAAGTTATAAGGGTAAAAAGGAGATACGTTTGATGTTAAGCTTTGGGTGTTTCTGAGAAAATTAATCCTGAGGAGCTTTTCACATTTTATGCCGCTGATATTCTTGCCATCCCCCCGTCCTCTTTTACGGTTGTTAAGTCAATTTTACCCACTCACTGCCAGCCTTGTTTACCCCCATGAAGGGGTGATTCGAAAGAAACAGTAGCTTCCAAATAGTGGCACTGTATTTTGCAAAGGTACTGCACTTGATCTTAGCCCAAAGGCCAGGGAGTGGTTATTATTTTGGGATGGTTACACGAGAGTAGAGTTGAGTACATAGTACAATGAACATCTGTACCTCTCAGACATCTATCCCCTCCTCCCCTGCTTAGCAATTTTCTCCACTGACACTTTCGTCCCTCCCGACTCTTCCCAGCCGTGTACACACATAGACACATTTAAAATAGGGCATCACAGGATAAACCATGAACCCCTAAGCACTTCACCATGCATCTCACTTGAAAAGAATGTGCTCCTATGTCATTGCCACGTCCACATCACAAACACACCGAATATTTACTCAGTAATATCCTCTTGACATGCTGTCCAAATGGGCAGGAACTCCCTTTGGAAGGAAAACACATATGTACACATGTATGTATGCACATATTCTCTCTGGCATTAGCTGATCTGCTTCATCTGACTTGGGATAATTATTTGCCATGTTTAAATTTCCACATGCAAATTTCTCCACTGCCCCAGAATGTTCCTTAAAGCTACCTCTTTTTTTTCCAGGATCCAGTCAAGTTTCTTGCATTATATTTCGTTGTCATGTGTCTACTTAATCAGGACTGTCTCCCAGTATTATTCTTTATTATTATTAATGACACTGACACTTTCGAAGAGTCTAGGCCAGTTCTCTTGAAGAATGTCCCATTTTCTGGATGCTTCTGGTTGTTTCCTTTTTGGATTCAGGTTGAAGTTTCTGAACGAGAGGAAGCTATAGAGATGATCTTGTAAACTTACACTACGTCACATTTGTAAGCACCAAATAACACTATGCTTGCTGGTAGTGAGAGCAGTGTTTAGGTAAAGTCTGCCAGATAATTCCATTGTCATCCTTTCCTTTTTTGATCAGTCTTTGTGTGTGTGGGTTTTGAGACGGTGTGAATGTCCTATTCCTCTCTTGCCTTTCACCTTACGGTTTAACTTTCATTGGGGAATCTTCTCTAATTAGTATATCGGTGCTTGTGTAATGGTGAGTTTCTACCTCTATGATACTTTCTGCATATATCAGTCTTTTGTAAAAAGAAAAAAAAAGCCCAGAGTTCCCACTTCTCCCCTCTGTTTTTGGGTATCACTGTCAACATCTCAGGTGATTTTGCATATACAGATGATGGGACTTTGGTTTAAACTGCCTTTGGATACTGTTTTTGCTGTTCCATTGTCTTAAAATATCAGTACATAGAATTGACAGTACTTTTTCCCCATAGCAATGTAAGCAGATGCCTGATAAATACTTTTTCAAATTAGCCAACTCTTTTGTGGAACTGACAAGTTGAACAAAACATACAATGCAAGCAAGCTCTGTTTTGTTTTATATATATATATATATCAATCAAAATGTGTGTGTATATATATATATGCTTTATAAGAAGAATTGAGAAGTTCATGGGCTTTGCTTTTCACTACTTCAATATACTTGCATTCATCAGTCCCTGTGGCTCAAATATGCTGTAGCATCTACCAGTAGGAGGAAGGGTATAGTATGCCAAAAAAGGAAGGGGGGAGAGGAGGTGACTGCAAGAGATCAGAGTTTGCATGCATCACAGTAGTTTTTGTGGGCTCGCACCTTCTAGCTCCAGCTAGATCTGCAGAGATTTCAGTGTAAGGGTTGGGCCCTGGGCGTTGACCCAGGTAGGCCTTTCTTAGATGTCAGGACCTCTAGCGTTCCCAAGCCAGTTAAAGACTCAAGATTTTGGAGAGCGGCCTCCCTGCTCCCCTAGGAAATGACCCCTTTCTCTAAGACTACTTTAAACACACCTACTTAAGTATTAAAACAATAGATAATCCCGAGCTGTTTCCTTAACCTCTTTGAATGCTTTTTTTTCATCTGCAACATAAAGTTCAACAGATTGTGTCAAGACTTACTTCTCCCCAAGTTTCTTTGATTATATGCCAAATGTTATAAATGGAAAAGGCAGAAAGGGAAAGGAATTATTGTACTTATTTCAAAACCTGGTCATTATCAGCAGAGTCTTCCCTGATCTTCCGCTACCAGCTATTACTGAGATATAAGATAGAGCAAACAGTCTTATAAATAAGAGTGTGGCCTTTCGCACGAGACCAACTTCTGTGCTCTGAACAAAAGGAGCATAAGGCTAAGAACAAGATGTGAGAAAATGTCCTGTGGATCCTCGTGGCAGTGATCCCATGTGCCCCTACTATAGTTTGCTCAGCAACTCAAGGGTAAAACATAGGAAGCTTATGCCTGAGGGGATCAAAATGCCACCTTGCTGCTGTTTTCAGTTGTTACATGTCGCTTTCAAATATTTTTATGGGAGTTTTTTTTATCACTCATTTGATTTTCATAAAAATTGGGATTGTTTGGAAGAAGAGTCATTAATATTCTTTACAGCTTGTTCTTGTTTCTCCTTTTAAGTTCGTTGCCAGTACAGACTTCTCCGTTACGTAAAATATTCCACCGATGCCCTTGGTAGACTTAGAGGTTGTTAAAGAAACTGTAATAACAGCTCAGGGAACAGTCAGGCACTGCCTGTCCTATGCTGCCTGACCCTGGCTAGCCATTTTCCTTGTAGTTTTCAATCTTTGTGTACAGAGGACAATTCACAAAGCAGTTTTGAGAAATTTAAATTCAGCAAATCTTTGCAAACACCAGGGCTTTTTACAGTGAGGGCCAGAAAAGCTATGTTGCCATCTCTTAATGCCATTACCTATTAAGAAAGACAGCAATATTGAAATGGTTATTTGGATTTATGAAGGAAACATTTTACTAGTGAACACAGCAAATGAAAATGGCTGGAAAGGAGAAATTAACCTGTTTTAAAAATCTATAATTTGTTCCCAGTGCTTTCCATAAATTTGCCTTTTCCTGCCAATAAGAATGCTTAGAAATTCTATTCAGGAATATGAATGTATTCAATATGAATATATTTAGCAATTATTTTGCCTCTAAATGGGCAGGAACGCTTTGGAATGAAAACGCACTCACATGTACATGTACACACGAACGTATGCACTCATATTCTCCCTGGCATTAGCTGATCTGCTTTGCCTTACTTGGGATAATTACTTTCCATGACTTAATAAATTTCTGCTACTACTTATCCTGGCATATATTACATAGAGTTGTCAGTTTGAGAAGCAGCTTGATTTCCCATGGAACTTCCCGCTTGGGATTTGGTTTTACTCCCCTTTCTTCCCTCTCTCCACAACATATTAACCAGTGTGGCCTTTCTTTCCAATTAGTAGTTGGCGGGGCCTATCAGGGTTTCTCAGGTTCTGTGTTGTGGAGAATAGCTAGCTGCCTGCCTGCTAGGTGCCTTGCAGGGCTCTCTGAGAAATCTGTTCTTTAGTTACTGGAAATGTACGCATGTTGGTTTCAGCATTTTGACAAATGAACCATGGCAATCAATGGAAGCTGGTAACATGAGGGCAGAGGTCCTCAATCTTGCCACTGCTGACTCTGATCTGGATAATTCTGCAGTGTAGGGAGCTGTCCTGGGCACACGGGCTATTTAGCAGGGTCCTGCTACCCATCTACTGGACCCCTAAAGCACCCGCTCTCCTGGTTGTCACATGTCCTCTGGGGTACAGATTTAGCCCTGGTTGAGAACTTCTGACATAAACCTGGCTGCCTGCCTGTGGGGTTCCCTTCAGGGTCCCCCAGTAGGAAGGTTGCATCATCTCATATTTTAAGCCTGATCATTCTAAATGTAGTCTCCAAATCTAGAAATAGACTATCCACCTTCAACACGTGATAGCGTTACGGACAAACCAATGAAGGCATTTACTTTTAAAAACTATTTAAAAAGTTAACTTTGGGAAGTTGTAGCATGTGTTCATTTTGTCTCCTACCCCTTAGACGAGTCTTCTAAGACTGTTTATGCACTACGATAACTGAGCAGGTTTTATTTTTTTCATCTGAACCTCTTTCAGTTATAATCATTCTTCCTTTCATTTAATGTGATTGTACTGTAGCTTAATTGCCACCAATCATTCAGTTCAGCCAGCTTCTATGGTGGATATCGAAACCTCTTTCCTGGTTTTAAATGATTGACAATCTAGAAGATTTAGGCCAAGTATTATTTCCCGGACAATAATTCTCCTTATCATCTAAATCTATGGAAGTGTGATCTTTTGTCTCTACACTCATTTTTTCCAGTTTATTAGGATTTGACACAATTGGGTAACACACACACACACACACACACACACGAAACCAGAAACCTGACAGCTGAAATGCCAGTGGCCTCCTCTTAAAAATACATGTATGGTAACTGGAGCATGGAGCTCGGGGAGAAGGCTGCCCATTGCATTTCTTCTGCAGTCATGCATCGATACTGTGATACTTAGAGAAAAACAAATGAAGTTGATCCCCTGGCCACTATTCAGGGCATGTTCCTTCCATGCTGGAGGACTTATGGGAAACAGAACATGAAAACACCCAAACGTTACTCTGAACGCTGGTGAATTCCTTAACTTCAGACTGACCGGGTAGTGTCCTTTGAAGTGATGATGTTGGCAATTACATCCCTTGGCTATGAATTGTGGGTATTACAATGGCTTGAACTGTCTTTAGACCTTATTAAATGACATCGTACCAAGCCACACTGTGACCTGCTGTAACAGGGCAGCAGTAATGAACAGAGGGGAAAGATCCCATCCCCAGCCTTCATGTGTGGATGCCATGGAAGGTGGGGTGGAGCTGTTGGCCAGTAACATAACAGTCAAGCCAGGGATGAATAAGAGTTTTTGTCCAGATGGGCTACAACTGGCACACAGGGTCTGGACAAGGTCACACATGCTCCTTAGAGATGTCCAAATTAGCAAATAATGGTAAATGACAGATGAGGAAGATCTTAGCCCAATGCCATCATGCCTGTCTTTTGACCTCAGTGACTTCCTACTGTTCCAATCCCCCTTTATTTTTCTTAAAAATGATGGACATATAATTTTAGCTGGGTTTTAGGTCTAGGTCTTTTCAATCTTCATAGAAGCTTGCCTGGTTTTTAATTCTTGCTTTCTTTATTGCCAGACAAAAGGAGGGAATATACCATTAGGAAATATAATGGTTTGTAGTAAAAATGAAAGATTGAAATGGAATGAGAAGGTGAAGCCTCATATCTTGTCTCTAGTGCTGTCAGGTGGCATAGGCAAGCAGTTTTAAAAGAGCCCAAATGATGGATCTTGCTTCTCAGAAGGTAGAAAGAACCTTGAGGATTTCCAGCATTTAAGCACAGGAGAATCCACAGTACTTTGAAAAAGATCGTATCATATAGCTTCCCTCGCTAATTCACACTAATGCTTTAACAACCTCCAGCATCAGGAAGTTCCTCCGTGTGAATCACGGCCTAAATTCTTCATGCTGCTTAAGCCTGCTCCTTCTTGTTCTGGCCTCAGCGGAGGGATCGAACAGCTGGTCACAGGCCCCTATGCAAGAGCCATTCACATAATTGAAAACTGTTATTAAATCGCACCTTCAGCTACTCTTTCTTGCTCGTTCACTTTTTTTTCCTTCCACGGCTAAATAATCCCAATTCCCTTAAGCTGTTCTCATAGGTCTTTCAAACCCTTTAATTATTGTTTTGCCTTTCTGCCAAGCCTTCGCTGAGTTCTGGGTCAGCCGTAGCCACCACCACTAGGTACAGTTTTCTGAGAAGCCTCTGAACAGCACTGAGGGTAATTGGATCACTCCCTCACCCTACTCTTGGCCGTGCCTTTAGTTATACATCACAGACATGGTGTTTTAGTCTTCTTTATTTTTTTTCTTGACACCTCCATTTGTTGCTGACTCGCGGTCACAATTTTTCCCGCCGTCTTCCAGAATGAACAGAAGCTTCTTGTTCTTCTGTATTAAGCCTCAATTCTTGCTCTGCAGCATGTCTTCGAATTCATCATTAAATTACCACTTAGACCTAAGGAACAATATTCAGGCTCAGATTGAGCAGTACAAAACCCATATTTTAAAGAGAATGAATCCATGGCCCTTGGAATGAATGAACTTCTCTCTATAACAATTTGTCTCCTGGTTAGACTTATTTTGATCAGGTTGGTTTCTAGACCAGTGGAGCAAGAGATTACAGGACATATTGTAGCAGAAACCGTATCTTTTCTTCTGAATAGTCTCTCTTGTGTACAAGATGGAGAACAGGTGAAACTAGGAGTTATGGGTCATCCACCAGAGGGGACTGAATCCTGACTGTGTTGGTGGCAGGTGATGGCATGACTCATGCTCGACCTTGGCCTGTTTGATACTTTCACCAGTGACTTTTGAGGCAGATGGAATGCACACATTTTAAAATGTGAAAATTATACAGAGTAGCTAAGAATGGTCAATACACTGACTGCCCGGGACAGGATTCGTACAATAGTGATGAGCTTATATAAACAGGGTATCATTGGTGGAACTGAAAGGGAACCAATCCCAAGTTTATAAGTAAGAATGGAGGAGTCATTGGCAATAGTCAAGAACAGCATTTCCCATCATGCCCAACAGGGTATCAATGCCTGTGGTATTCACAGACTTTATAATGGGGTGGGGGGCAAGAGGGGTAGAAGGAGAGGTTTTGGGATGGGTGAGTAATTAGTGTGGGAAATTCAGAGATTAAGGGAAGTTCAATGTCTTTCTTTACTGTCAACCTTCTCAGCTCTTACTGTGTTAATGGGTGCTAAGGATTTTTAAAGGCAGATACAATGTGCAATATTCCCTTAATTAATTTGACCTTCCTTCCACAAAGCTTTTTGCCCGATGATTGATCTGCTAGCCACACTGGGAAACACTGACCCAGGGACTTTTAGTGGAGCAGAAGCCCGATGGGAGCCTGTAGTAGAGAACAAAAGAAAGGCATCCTATTATAGTGCCCAGAGAAATGGAGGTAGCATTTCCAGCAGATCCTATTCGGAGAACAGTTTTCTAAAGGACAATGGCAAATCAAGCCGTGTACTGTGAGGAGATGATGAAAGGAATGGTGATGAAGAGGCATGGCACACAACAGCTCTGATCAAATACCAAAAGGGCTGTGTGAAGGCTGAGCACTTCTGGGTTTCTGCTCAGATGCATCAGGCTGACGGGGCTCTTGCTGTGTGCCCTCTGCTGTTCCTTTCATTTGAGAACTCACCTAAATCTTAAAACAACCCTGTGAGGTAGGCACTATTAATAGTTCCATGTCATAGCTGAGGAGCATGGAGACAGAGAGAGGTATCTTCCCCAGGTCGCACAATCAGCAAGTAGCAGAGGTGGGCCTGAAGTGTCAGGCCTCACCCTGGAGCCTCCGCTCCTGTTTGCCATGCTGGCAGATTCCACCTCAGTGTGGTGAAGCCCTTGTGACGGGGCTACCTGGACATGGAGGAAGTTTGCTCCCTCATGTGGGTGGTTTTATCTAGTGGCAGTAAGAACACACCGGCACTTGAGTAAGAGTTTGGACTTGATGACTGTGGAAGGTCTGAGAGTTCTGTGGTGCCATTCAGAGAGGACGAACTCACGGTCCCTTTCATCTTGAGGTCCTGTCATTCTTTTTTAATTTTTAAAAAATTTTTCCACAAAGTACTTCTGTGACGGTACTCTACACAGAAAAGTAGTCCAAAAAAGCTTTTGATCAGTAGCTTGAATGGATACCATTTTGCTGCTAGGACAGCCGAGCTTAACCAGCTCATTATCATGTTGTTAGATTTATGCTCCGAGGTAAAGACTGGGGTTTCGCTGATGTGGTTAGTGTGAAACCCAAATGACCTGCGGGTGCAAAACCTATTGCCTTTCTGTCCGAAATGGGAAGTGAGTCTTTGTTTGTTAGTGGCCACAGTCCACGAGAAGCAACATGCAAACACTCAACACTGGTTGACTCTTAAGTAGCTTGTCCTATGTTCAGTTGGAGTAGCTTCAGGAATAGGTAGTGCCCTTTGGTTGGTGGCAGGAGTAAATCATCAATGGAGAGGGCGCTGCCACTCTAGAGCTGTTAAGTCTCTCCGGAAAATATGTTAGGTACGTACATTGCCCAAAAAAAAAAAAAAAATCAAATCCACAGAAAGCTGTGTGAGAACCAGCAGAAATGACAGATGCATACCCACTGTAACTGGTCTGTCTTGAAAACTATATTAAACGAGTAAACAGAAGACATTGAAAAATATTTTCAGGGAATGACAAACTTAAGTCACCTTCAAAATGACTAATTAGAATTCATACACACACACAAAGTATAAGAACCTAAATTTTAAAGCTTATTGTATTGTTTGGGCTTCATGTGGACCGCATGCTGCTTATGACAAAAAATAGATCACCCACGCAGTCAGGCAGAAAGAATTCTTAGGAATAAAAAACGGAAGGATGCAAAAAAAAAAAAATGTTAGGGCAGGCCTGTTCAGAGAAATGGCAGCTAGACTGAGAAAGACTGTCATGTATCTAATAGACTTCTATAAGCAGAGGGAATGGAGAAGTGGCACTCCTTGTTGAGACTGTGACAGAGAAGATTCCAGGTTCAAGAGCGGTGAATCCTAAGAAGCATAAACCAAACCCTGAAAAGACAAGATAGGAAAAGGACAGCTTACCTTCCAAGCAGCAACCGCTCTACTACTGACTCTTCACCAACAGCAAAAGAGAAAGCCAAGGGAAAGTGGAATAATAGGTCAGTTATACTAAAGCAAAAGTAAACAGAATAACACTTTTCAGTCTAAAATTCCGTACCCAACCAAGACTACTAGCTAAATACGGCTTTAAAAAAATATTTTTATGTGAGGCCTGAAGAATTTGCCACAGAGAGACGCTCCCCAAAGGAAAATCTGAGGCGGATGGGATATTCCACATGGAACATACTAGATGAAGGGAGCAATGGAAAATGAAGAGGTCACTCTGCAGGCCAATTAGCAATATGAAAAATTAAAACATGGCCTTTTCCAGTTAAAAAATAATCAAAATGCATGACTGCAGTAACATACTAATCAAGCAGTGGGTCAATCTATTTCTTACTTGCTGAAGTAATTGTGCTGTCTGGGCAGAATGGTACGTATGAAATCAGTCAGCATGAAGGAGAAAGAGAAGCAGCAGGCCACCCTGAGCGGGCACTGGACCAGAAGGGTTGGCTTCTGGCGTTCACTCCATGACAGTTGGTGGTGTGGTCCCTGCAAAGCCACCCCTCTCATCGCTGGCTTGGTGTTCTCGTCTGTGAAATGAGACGTTGCCACCAGATGCCTTGTAGAGCCTCCGCATGACACTTTCATGAAACACTGAGAACTAAATGGTCTGGGCACAGCGGGAACCGGGAGTTCCCGTGTTGTTGTTTTTTGCCCCCTCCTTTGAAACATCAATAAACGCTTACATTTTACTTCTAGCGGCTCAAAAGCTGGAGCTAAATATAGTTTCGCTCGGGTGTGTGCTTTCCCTTACCTTTTCCATCTGTTTGTTTTGCCTTCGTGTCATTGAGAAGCCAAGCAGAGTCAGAGCAGTCTAGCCCAGCCTCTGGGGGGTAGGGGGTGCGTGGCTGTTCCCTGAACGTTTCCAGACACGGGGCCCTCTCTGTGCAGCTATTGTTCTCTCTCTCTCTTCACTTGACCTGAACTGACGTGTGCCTCCTTTCCCCTCTTGCATTCCTTGGCCCCTCTTCACTCTCCCCCCTGTCTCTGCAGGCTAACAACAAGCCTGAGATTGAAGCGGCCCTCTTCCTCGACTGGATGAGACTGGAGCCGCAGTCCATGGTGTGGCTGCCCGTCCTGCACAGAGTGGCTGCTGCGGAAACTGCTAAGCACCAGGCCAAATGCAACATCTGCAAGGAGTGTCCAATCATTGGCTTCAGGTACTAGGAACCGAAAGAACTCACCTTTGTCCCGAGTGTGTCTTAGCTGGATATGGCTTGCTCTTTTGTCTCCTGAGCCAAAAGTGGCTGTTGGCTCGGCCTCCTCCAGAGTAGCTGAGGTGGTGACCGGGCTGGAGCATCAACCACTTCTGTCGCTCTCCTGTCTGCTGGGTTATTTGGGTGACTTAATCATTAGGCAGTGTCCCTTTCCACCCTTCCTCTTCAGAGCCACATGCTTGGTGGAAGGACTGCCTGCCGGTCTCCACGCAGATGTCTGTCCTTCAGGGGTCTACAGAGGAGCTGAGCCTCCTCCTTCCTAGAACCAAAAACCTTCTGACCACCTTGCTTTTTGCTGTGGTTTTTCCTGTTTATAGAAATTCTCCAAAAATCAGTTCTGAAACTAGACCCGATTCTCTTTGGGGAGACCCTTCACAGTAGCTCCGTCTCCTTACCCTCTTTGCATCACTTGCTTTCCCCCCAAAAAGAGCATGAATTGTTTGAAGCCTCCTAGATCGTCTTCCTCCGTGAATCTGATTACTCTCTTTACATAGTATCCTAATGAACTTCTAAGGGAATATGAAGTATGCAAATAAATGAAAGATTCACAAAGCAGCTAAAAAAAGAAACTGTTCTTCATAAATTGAAAAGTGAAAGAGAGGCAGCCTAGCAGGTTGTTATTCTGGTATTCTTAGGATGTCCTGGAAAACAATTGGCTCTTAAATCTTCAGCCTGGTTGTCCAGTTTGGGGGAAGAGGATATTTTTAAATGAATTCATCTTATTGAATTCTTGAATCCAAATTCTGAACGATGATGTATTTAAACATCTGGATCAACATCAAGGTTTCCATGGCGATGAATAAGCCACAAGGCTGTAAACTAGCTATATAGTCCATGCCTGTCCAGAATCCACTTAGCAGCTAAGTAAATACTCTTTTGTAGTTATGCTTCGACTTGTTTTACTACTTTGTCTCCTAATAACAGCTTTGTACCATTTGTGTGGGGGGGGTTTTTTTATTGTGCTTTTTACTCACCGAACTCTTTCACTGTTGGTGCGTGTTTGTCTTCTCATACTTCATGCTGTTTACAAAGAGGTTTCACAAAGACCTTTAGCCATTTCTAAAGTCTAGATAGACAACACTGAGTAGGCAATGAATGCGAAAGGATGCCTGCTTTTCCTTCCTGGTTTATGGCAGGTAAGGACGATGCCATGTGGAGCGGGGAGGGATGACCACAGCCCTGCAGTATATTCCTGACCATTTCTGTACCCAGCTTGTGGGATTTTTAAACCAGGGCAAAATCAAATGAAAATGGAGAATGGGTCGGAGGCGCTAAACATTTTCACATTCAATTCTTTGGCCCTATCACGTTACTTCAGTTTAGGATTCAGCACACACACACACACACACACACACACACACACACCCCAAGCCTCCTGCCCGTAAAAAGATGGCTGGGATCTAAAAATAACTAGGTAGCCTCCCCTCCCCCATTCCTCTATGTACCATAAGGAAAATGTTTATTTGACTTGGCTATGGTTCTTATCTGGAAAAGTAAAAGGCAGGCAGAGTATGAAACAAAGAATACAGTATTCTGAGATGGGGGGGGAGTGCAGGGGTGGAATGTGTCTACCAGTACGCACA
>PVHY01000513.1:0-223351 GCA_004024945.1 Uropsilus gracilis
TATTTCATCTCAAATATCTTTCTAATCCTAGTTGAAATAGTGTAATGAAATCTATCTAAATGTAATAATTTATCAGCATTATTTGAGTATGTAATAATATAACTATCTTTTTTTCCCTTCCCTTTATTATCTTTTGGCTCTGAGACATTATTAATACCTTCCATCCTGGCAACATTCTACTCTGCTTAGTAAAACCACTTCTATTAGCATGAACACATGTTCTTAACAAGACATTAAATGACATCACCCCTTTGTGTTTGAGCTTTATAGTTTATCAAGTGTATTCATAATTATTTTCTCATTGGATCCTCAAGAGAAATAGATAAATAAGCTTCTTCATTTACTTCTTGGCAGAAGTAACATGTCTGAAAGAAGAGATTGAGGGACTTACTGATGCCCATACTGAAGTGAAGTCAAACTTGGCTTTTTTGTCTTCACAGAGGTTCCCCCCTCCACGTGTGCAGAGTGAAGGAGCAGACGTCAGAAAATGTCACAAGGCCATTGGGATGGACTCCATACTTTGGGATTTAGCAGACTGTGAGGTGAGGGATCTTGATTAAATCATAGTTGGATAGCTGTCCTGATATCTAAATGACTAGAATTAACTCTCACTGCTTCTGAGAGAGAATTAGGAGAAATAGCTTATCCCTGAAGCATGGGGTATATAAAGCATGGGGTATATATAAGTTTAACTCTTTAAAAGTATACAGAGAATAGTCACAATCAGAATGCTGGAGTTTCCATTCACCCAGTGACTATGATAGGGAAAGAGGCTTGTTGAAAACAGTTAAGGTGCTGTGCATGGAGTTGGGTGCTGGATTTCATGTGTCCCATCGACTGTGTGGTCTTAGACATGTTAATTTTAGACTTTTTGGTACTCAGTTTCCTCTTTGCTAAAATAAGGGAATTGCATTAGATGATTGATATTATATTGATTCTGATAATTGATAGGGTCCATTCTAACACCCTCACATGCTCAATATAAAGTCTCCCAGGAGATCAGCAATTAACAATGGGATGTCACTTCTCTACTTTTAAGAGTCCCTTGACTCTGTTTGTGTTGTGACCTTCCCAGACTTCATATCCCTCCCACCCTTCCCCCCCATTTCACTCAGCTACACACTGTTCCTCTTCTGCATCTAACTCTCTTCATTCTGATGCCCCATGACCTCAGAGAATGGATTATGCCAGTGGGCTCCTCATAATAACAACTCTGTTAAGCTGCCTTAGCTCTCCCATATGCCCATATGTGGTGGTGATGAAGAAACCTGATCTGAAGAGATACATTGGAGTCACCACACTTTTATTTCATCTCTTCTGTGTAGAAGTCTGCTTAGAGACATGGGTTTTCCAGCTTAGGTTTCTGTAAAAATAGCCATATTTGTAGGAAGTGATGGTATCATTACTTATTTTCCAGTATGTCTTTAAGTCATGTTTCATTGGTTTTACATGCCAGAACATTTAAGACTAAATCTTTCAGCTTCTAATCCATCTCATAAAGTTCTTTAGTTAATAATTTATGCATTAACATCAAAGGGAACTAGCATGAAGCCAGTAGATATAAAACTAAAAAATTATTTTCTGAAATCTCAGTTGGTATTTGTGGGCTGTAAGACTTCTCTCAAGTAACATATTGAGGCATTTTTGCATTCCGCTCTCTAAACTAAATATGACCAATTAAACCATCTTCTAATTGTTTCCTCTTTTAAATACTTCACAACAACCCCATTTTACTTTTTCACCACTCATGTAGGTCTTTCATACATCAAGAAAATCTACTATATCAGTTGAGTTGTATCTACTCAGTTGTATCTACTCAGTTGCATCTACTTAGTAATAGTATCACATTCTACCACTTAAAGGTACAAATCTTCCTCCTCCGTACAGGTTTTTATGTGTGCTACTGATTGATCAATTATAAATCAGAAGTTTCTATTGCCCCTTACTTGGATTTGATTAATTTGCTAAGCAACTGACTATTCAAGAATTCTTATTAGAGTATCAGTTAATCATAAAAATTATAATTCAATAAGAGCCAGATAGAAGAGATTCATAAGTATGTATGGGGGAAGAGTGCAGAGTATCTTGCCCAATCTGGGTGTCTCATTCTCTTCCACTGGGAAGCTCTCTGAATCCTGTCCTTTTGGGTTTTTATAGAAGCTTCATTACATCACATAAGCATTGGGAATGCAAACTGGTCCAGCCACTTTGGTTAGCTCTGTGGAAAACCCTCAAACTACTGAAAATGGAACAATTATTCAATCCAGCAAGTCCACTTCTGGAATTCTACCCAAAGAATACAAAAACACTAATTCAAAAGGACACCTGTACTCAAATGTTTTTTGCAACACTATTTATAATAACCAGGATATGGGAACAGCCCAAATGCCAAAAACAGATGAATGGGTCAGAAAGTTGCGTTATATGTACACAATGTAATATTATTCATCTATCAAAAAAGACAGTTATGTCATTTACAGCAACATGGAATGAGCTAGAAGGAATCATGTTAGCGGAAATAAGTCAGAAAGAAAAAGGGAAATATTGGGTGGTCTCACTTATATGAGGTACTTAGGGAAAACAAACTAACAAATGGATAAGAAATATTTAAAACTGTCAAGAGAACTGAAGCATTGAACAAGAGAGGGGAAGGAGGGTAAAATCAGGGGAAGGATGGGCACAAGAGATTAAGAGAGTTCATGGGTGATAAGGTGGTGGGAGAACCTCAGGGTAGTCAATGATGTAAAAATACATATATGTGTTTGTGTGTGCAATTAATTTAAAAGAATAAAATTTAAGAAATATATAAACAATACAAAGATAAGCAGTGTGACAGCTTGTTGGCCACATCTCATGTGGAGTGAGGATGTGACTGGAGAGGGGTGGAGAGGAGAGAAGGAAGGGCATGGATAAGGAAGAACTGCTGAGGTGACTTTTCTTAATACAAAACCCCCCACTACATAAGCATGATTAATTGAATCATTAATGAGTGAACTCAAACTGTACTAACCAATCCTTTTCCTGAAGTTTGGGAAAAGGGGGTGTAAACATTCAACCCTTAGATCACCCAGTTGGTTCCTTTGGCAGCCAAGCTCCATTTCGGATGCTCTCCAAGAGTTACCTCATAAATGTGAACTCAGAAGTAGTTGGTGGTTTGTTATAAATATCAAAAGTCACCTTCTTATCACATAGGAAGCTCCAAAGGAGCTCTGTGCTAGAAATGAGATGAAAGCCAAAGGTAGTTTTTTTTTTAATTAAAAAAATACACAGTGTATCAGAAATTCTTAAGGAATATTAAAAAACACAAATTACAATAAAATGATGGGTCTGTGATAAAATATTTCAGAAGTAATTAAACAAATTGAAATAAGAGTTCGTCTGCAGGATTCCGTTCTCAGAGGCTTCAAGAAATCATTATACTTTGTAAGCTTTTAAGGAAATGTCTCTCCTAGTTATTACCAAATTTACTTAACCATCAAACTGATTTTTCAAGAATTATCTTTCTAAATTTTTAACTTGTCCAGAACATATTTTTAAAGATATCTTCAAATTAAAGAAGACTTTCCTATGCTATGTGAAGTTGATTGGTGGGGAGGGATTTTGGGCTAGGTTGGGTGCTGATATGTTCCCAATTTTCCATTCTATGGGTGATCTATTCCCAATCAGTATGTGCTCATGGCAGTCTGATCCTGGGTTTTGTCTTCAAGGGTTAAATCTTGCCCCCCAGTGGGTTTAATAAGATCCTGAATTTTCTGGGCAGTTATCCTAAAGTTGGGAAATGTCCTTATCAGTCTCTACAAAATAAAGTCTTAAAAGTCAACAAAAAGATAATGTTGTTCATATGTGATATCATTAAAAAACCCTTTATTACATGTGGTCTTTTTTTTTTTTTTTCAGAATGAGAAAATGACGATAAACAAAATGACAATTAAAAAAAAATCCCATAATCTTATTGCTCAACAACTATCACCATTTCAACATGTATGACCTTTTAGTCGTTTCTCTCTCTCTCTCTTTTTTTTTTTTTTTTGAGACTAGGTTTCGCTATTTTGGCCTGTGGAACCGCAGGCTCACATTGCCCATGGTACCACCAACTCAAGCGATCCCCAGCCTCAGTTTCCCAGATAGCCAGGATTGCAGGTGTGCACCACCATGCCCAGATATTTTTTTGGAACTAGGTCTCACTACGTTGCCCTGGGTGGGACTTAAGCCGAGATCCTTGGTCCCCACCACGGCTTCCTAGGTTGGCACTTACAGGCACGCACCACCGTGCCTGGCATTTTTAGTCATTTTTAAAATGTATATGAATTCATACTTCCCCTGCTCCTTATACTAACTTTTTTCCAGTTCTTTTCCCCCAGTATATTTCATTTGAACATCAACGAAAATTCTACTCTTGAATATTTTCAGCTCTTCTGAAGTGGACAGGAGAGAGTGGGTGACGTTTCCCACTCATAACTTAGGAGCTTAGTAACTCCCTATGTTTTATGGGTAATTGCACAGTCTTTTCCAAGAGGAATATATATATATTCCAAATGGTGTCCTGTCCTGACTGACTGCTGTCATACAACATCACCAATTTAATGGCTGAAAGCAACAAGAATTTATTATCTTATAGTTCTAGGTGTTGCAAGTTCAAAATCAGCTGCAGTAGGCTCTTAGTATTAGCAGGGCTGGAGGTAACTCAGGGAAAAGTCTTTTACTGGTGTTTTTCAGCATCTGAAAGTAACCTGCATGGATCATAGTCCCTTTCTATCACATTAACCTTTGACTTCTAACATCTCGTCCATGACTGACTGACCCTCCTATTTCCCTTTAAGAAGGATGCTTGTGATAACATGTGCCCTTGAATAATCCAGAACAGTTGTGTCAGCTTAGGATCCTTAACTTAATCATTTCTGCAAAGTTCTTTATACCATGTAAGGTAACATAGCCACAGGTTCTGGTGATTAGGATCTGGGGATCAGGTAAGCCATTATTTGGTCCACCAGACTGGCTTTTTTCTTAAAAATGAATTTTAGGTGAGAATCAGTAGTTCATTATCTGGAAGTCATAGTCTTTAAAGGCTCTGGATTAACCTGGTATATATGAGAGCAAGTCAGGTGGTGGCAGAAAAGTCAGAGCACACTTGCCTCACCACCTTGGACTGAAGCTGTACTTCTGAGCTTGGCACAAAGGGTTTTGGCCTTCTACTGCACCAGAGGTCAGTCGGGCACTCCTGGCATGGCTCAGGGCTGGACTCCAGGAACTGTGTGCCATGCTTTCCATTCTGCATTTGGGAACTTAGCACTTCAGAGTGTTCCCTCTGTGTCTCTGGCTTGGCTATGTGCCTCTTTTGAAGTGTTGCAGCAGTTGTTGTCTATAAATAAGGCATGCCCAGTGCCATCAAAGCCCTGAGATGAAGGGCATGGCTCACTTACAAGAACATTCGAAGTGTGCAGGACAAAGTTAGGGAGAAAGCCTGGCTTCATGCTTCTTCCCCCACCTCTTCTTAATCTTCCACCTCCAGTTTCCTCTAAAAAATACATGAAGGTCCCAGAGAGGATAATCAAAGCTCTGCCACACTTGGCAGACTTCAGACTTTTCCTTACTTCCCTTTCACTAGGAGGAAGAAGGAAGAAATGAATTTTGGAAAATAGCCCAGTAGCTCCCACGAGTTCAACATTTCCCTGTGCAGCGATGCCTCCTGGATGTCCCCTTGGGTGGTGAAATTAATGATCACTACATTTTCTGGGACTCGCTCTGACGCTGCTGGGAGAGCTGTCTCCCCTCACTCTCATGGCTACCCCCCTATAGTCAAAAATCAGGCAGGCCTTGATTTTTGAAGGTTTGATTTTTTTTTTTAGTTTATGATGTATTTAGTACAAACCATATTTTGAATTTTGAATTATGATCTTTTCCTGGGCTAGTGATACACAATGTGAAATTTTCTGATGATGCTGGGCAGTCCATGAAAAGTTAACAACTCAACAGAAGCTAGAAACTGTTCATTATTTGTATTAGATATCTGACATGGTTACATATAAAATGCTCAATATTCTAAAGCCCCCCCCCTCCTCCAATGGTGTCTTGTGTCTTTTCAGGCTTGATTGATTAAGTATGACTGAGTAGTTCTTACTAACCTGATGCTTCTAAGTAACTGACAGTGGGAGGAGGGTCCTCGGCATTATTCACCAATAATAATTGGAGTTATCACTGTGCCTTTTTCTCTCCTCTGCATAGCACAGGGGACCCCAGTAGAAAGATAACTTGGGAAGGAATGCCAGGAACAAGGGATGTGGAACACTGAGACAATAGGTTAGGGAATGCCCGGGTAAGGAACTGTGCAGTGGATACCTCACCTAGGACTCTATGAGAGCTCTCAGCTCTTTGTTTATGTCCTGCAGAGAGTAGCAAACATGAGTCAGTCACAACCAGAGTCAGTGACAACCAGAGGCAGAGTTAGTGCCACGAGAGAGGAATCCTGCACCTCAACCTCCTCCTCACCCTGACTCAGGAGAGAGAGAGAGAGAGAGAGAGAGAGAGAGAAGCAGCAGTGAAAGTGTAGAACATTCTCTACCTGTGAAGCCCAAAGCCTCACAGGCAGGGAGAAGATAGAAACTTTAAACTCGAAAATGTTAGGATGGTCTGGATTTTTAAAAGCATATTTTTATTTGCATATAATTTAAAAAGTAAGAAATTGCAAAAAATCTAGCATGTCTAGGGTTTCCCTCATTAGGGAACATCTTATATAACCACAGTAAGTTATAAAATTAGAAAACTGAGGTGATAAAATACTGTTTACTATACAACTTTCTCACATTTCACCTCACCTAGACCTGTTCCAGCAAATAGAAGTTGCGAGTTATGTGATTTGCTTGAGGTGTTGTTAATAAAAAACAAAAAGGTGTTTGATGAGTCTGAGCCAAGACAGGGATCAGAGGAAGAGAAATCCAATTCACCCACACCAATAATAATGCACAGAGTTCAATACCTTGGTTAATTATTTCAGTGCAACCGAGTTAATGCTACAGTGGAGAAAAAAAAATTAAGTAAGTGTTTATAGTGGGGGAACCTTGTCTGGTCTATGAGGAAAGTGCTCCATAGGTCATTCTCCCTGAGGGAATCTCAAGATGAGTGGAATTCACAACTAGAACAGGAATGCAGGTAGTTCTTAGTTCAGAGCTTAGAGGCTCATGGAAATATTAGTTCTCGGGCTCCCCTATCTCTGAGCTTTCAGGGCTGATTATCGTTACTCTTGCTGAATAGCCACCCTCTCTAATCAGTGGTCCTAATCAACAACTATTTTCTTATACTCACAGTCTCCATGGGTCAAAGGTTTGGAGAGGGCAGAGCAGAGCAGGCTTTGTTCATGATCTATTGGGGAAGATAGAGAGGCTGATGGTGTGGATGCCTGAGGATGCTGAGATGGTGGGAAGGAGCCTCTCCTCACTGCTGTGGTGCCAGGGCAGGAAAAGCCCTGACTGACTGCCCTGGGGGCTCTCACTGGAATTCTGTCCACAACTTGTGCTTCTCTCACAGCTTGGGGACCTCGGGGCTGCTGAATTTCTCATAGGGTGGTGCAGAGCTACACACAAAAGTGTTCCAGATCACAAGGTAGAACTGAATTGTGTTGGAGGTCAGGCAGCTTCCTTCCAAAACCTACTGGTTTGTTAGTGAGTAGCAGTTTCTTCAGCTCCAGGAAAAGGGATACGGGAGACCCCTTTCACTGGGATAACTAATAAAGAATTTGTGATCATTAAATAAGTGAGCACGCTCTGTACCTTTGTCAATAAGACATAACCACAGACATAAACACACTCTGTACCTTTGTCAATAAGACATAACCACAGATATATTACCAGATTTGAGTCGTACTGAGCACTTAAAAGGCACTCAAAAAGTCTTTTGTTTTCATCTTTTCACTCTTGAAGGCAATCTTATTTCTCTATTTTTGGAGTCTCTTCACCTTCCTAGCCTGTATGTCCCTTCTATCAGGTATCTGACTGCTGTTTTATCAGTGTACAGCATTTGCCAGAGAAAAGGCAAACACTTCTTCCCTTTTTAAAGGTAGTTTCTTCTAAGATATAGAACTTGACAGCATCGTAACATTTTGCTATTAAAGCAAGCATTTTACCAGGCTGCAACAATGTATGGCTTCAATATCACTCATAATTTTAAGACTAAATGTGAGATACACCCAGAAATCTCAGTTGGGCTCCTGGACTCACATAGTAACATGGTATCAAACTAGAAAAAAATTAATTGCTTTGGTGGTGTTGCTCCCTGCTGGTATGATTTATTCTAAATTCTATTGAGCCCAGGGAGAAGGAGCTGTGCTGTAATTGAGAAACTGACATATGGTGTTTTGTCCACATCTCTTAGAGATGCTACAATTTCCAAGAAAAGGATTTTTCTGTGGCCTGGAAGACATAGACTATTGCAATATCTAATTTATCTGACATGGCAGAAACTAAGTTTCTCCAATCTAGTGAATTTGATGAGCAACTGACATTTACCTCCTTTGAGCACACACACAGTTTTAGAAAATATTTGTTTTCTCTGGGAAAAGTTCTGTCTAACATAGGTTGCATTCACTTCCCCTGTTAGATATAAGATGAACAACTTCTCTGGTTTCCTTGAGGCTCTGTTTTGCTACTGCAAGTCAGAATGCTGGGAAAGTTCCTAATCCAGGCAAACTGGAACATTTGGTCACCTTCCAGTCACTTCTGGACTTGATTCCACTATTCATGACTACTCTGTGTCATCAGAGTAACATGATATGGACCTAGCTGTGTTGAATGTTGTTATCCACTGGTATTCTAGGCAGGAAGTAAAATTTGTTTAAAGACACTATGAAGCAAATAGTTCACCCATGATTTAGACTCTGGAACAAATTCATTTTGCCTCCAAACTTGAGTCCATAATCATTACCCATAGGATCTAAGTTTAATCAGGACTATGAGACTATACCAGAGAGAACATAACTGCTTTAGTTTTGCCTCTGCATGAAAAAGAGTGAGTAGAGATACTTGAGGAAAAAGAATGATTAGTTGGGTCAGTCCTATAAAGGTGATAAGGGAATCATGTGGAGATGGTTCTGACAACACAGAAATTATGAGGATATATTTTCTGTATATGTATATACATGTAGTTTCTATATATACATATGTAGAACTTACACAGAACCCATATATGCAGTTGTATAGATTATAAGATTTAGATTTATTATAAATTCTAAATATAGTAGATATTCTAAATATAGTGGAAATATATAAATACACACACACCTAACTAAGGCATGTATAGGCTATATATACACACACACTATATATATATGATGTATACCCATATATAAATATATATATATATATTTAACTGGGACATATGTAGATTGTGTATATTACATAAAACATATATAGGTATATATGTATTTATAGGTGTATACACATATAACTGAGACAATATAATTCTGTGGCTGGTCACACAAGAGATGCACCTGTAGAGGGAGAGCAAAGATTGTCCCAGAGTGCATCTTGCCTGATATAATTTTTATTTAGACAGAAGGGCCACATTATTGTGTTCTCTCCCAGTCTGACTTCCATCATAAAGATGCCTATAAGTTGAAAAGAACATAGTAAAACAAATTTGATGGATAAAATTCAGAAAAAAATAAGAAAAAAATCCACATCATACACATACATCCTTAGCTTCTAGAGAGTATGCTCTTAGGTTTTGGGTCTCTTATCCACTTTATAGTGTCCTTGCTCAGATGATTCAAAGATATTCCTATCCATTTGTCATGTAATAGCTGTATATTTTTTACAAAAAGAATTACCAATAAAACTGAAATTTCCTTTGTTGTCTCCCAGAGTGATTTAAGTCAAGACCTACAAGTTGAAACCTAAGTCATAAATTGATCCAATAATAATAATTGATCAACGACAGTCTGTTCCCTCCTCCCCCTTATCCCAGTGCCAGGCACACAAACATAGCTCTTGTGTTGGGGAATCCAGAGTGGAAATTAAGTTTCAGTGGTCTGGCAGGATGGCAGGGCAATGGATTTTCTACTTTCTCCACTTGGCACCCTTCTCTACACTCCTGAATGGAGAACTGGGAAGATTCATTGTCAGTAACTGTCAAGTTGTGATACTCGGTCAAGTTGTGATACTCAGTAGATTAGGTGGAAGCTCTCACATTTTGCAAAAGGTAGTTGCCTTTTCTCATCAAAGTTGTATCTCATCAAAGTTGACTTTCTCATCAAAGTCAATGTCCTTGGGTTAGGTCTGCCTTTGCTGGGAGTGCTTTCCAGGTCTACTGATTGTCCTTTGGAGTAAAGACTCAGGGCTAGTACATTCTACTGGAAAGGGTCCTCTTCCTAAGAAGGGTGGGATAAGAAGGTGAGAATTTATTTAGGTCAAACCCCCCTCTGACATGGACTGACATGATCAGGAATCAGTGACATAAATTGGAATTGATGGTGGGACAGAGAAGTTAGGCATGGACAAAGTATGAAGGTAGTGTTTGTTTCCTAGGTCTGCATTTTCTCTATTAAAAATCATTTTTTTTAGTATTCAGGAGACCCATAGAAAAAGAGGGTATAAATCAAGATCTTCCTCTCAGTCAAGAAAGCAAGTTTCACAGGCAGGGTTAGGGGTGAGGGAATAAATAAAGAGAACACAGAGGTCTCGCTCTCCCTTTCTTTTCAAGACTTCTGTTTCTTAGACCCACATTCCTACAATGAGAATGAAAGCCCACAAGAAGGTGGTTAGATCTCAATCTTCCAGAAAAGCCAGTGATGCTTGTGGCCTCCTTTCCTGGGCACTGATTTGATGGCCAATTCTTTCAATCATGGAATGCCTCTTGGTTTTACGCTGGGTGGACTTATGCTTAATATTCTTCTCTGGGGCACATGTAGTAAGTGGAGAAAAATCTAAGACTCTCTTTCTTTGATCATTAATCAAAGATCCCGAGGAAAAAGCTTAAGCAGCCAGTGTTAATCATTAAACTTGCCCTGTAGTCAGCTCTGCACTCTTACTTTGGTGTACCCGTAGCTGGGACATACCCGAGTTAGGTGAGTAAGTTACCTGCCAGGTAGCTGTAGGCTGGAATCTAACCAGATAACACGATAGGTTTGTGGAAGTTTCCTGGTGGAGAGGAGCAAGATTATTTAGAAAGGAAAACATTTCTTCCTCAAGTAACAACGAGACTGAAACAGAAAAAGGTACTGTTTGATTCAGAAATATCTCTGCTGGCTTTCAGGATCTGCATCTCTTGTTAGTATCTCCTAAACAAAAGGGGCTCAGTAGAGAGGAGCTGGCAGCTCTGCCTCTGAGTTGCAAAGGAGGGGAGGTTGAGAGGGAAGGAGGGAAAGAGGAAAGAGGGGGAAAAAAGGCAGCTAGAAAAGTGTATAGGTCTTGTGTGACTGAAAATTTTCTGGTTTAAGAGGAGGAACAAAAACTGTTCTTAGGAAGAATTGGTGAAATAGTCATATGAAGAAAAATTGTATTTTTTAAAATTTCATTGATTTATTGGAGGGAAAAAAAAAAGGCATCTGAACATAGGACATAAGAAAAGCAATGTGTACATGTGTACTTCCATTGTTCCAAGTCTGGAGGCAGGCACTGAATGAATGGTAAGCCAGGTAAGCAGACCCCGACCATGAGGAATTCTGTTGGCTATCATTAGTCAGATCCCAGCCTTTGCACTAAGTAACGAATACTCCTTTCTCTATGTAGGAGAAGCATAGATGAAAATTGAAAAGTTTGAAAGTCAAATTCTATTTCAAATAGATGCCAAAATGCAGGCAGTTTTGCAATTTGAATGCTTGCGGAATTGAATGCTTGCGGAATTTGTTGTAAAATTTTAGAACTCCTTTGATAAATGACAGTAGCCACCATCTTTATCCCATCTGCTGGAATTAGAAGGCAAATACATAGATTACTTGTTTTTACTTCCTCAGTTCCTCATGTAGCACCAGCATTGAATAGGCATATAATAATTTTTGTGGGATTGACTTAAATGTAAGTGATTTCCTATATTGGATTATCTTAATTGGACATTTCTGCAAGATAAGTTTATTCTGAGTTTTTTGTGCATAATTTTCTGGCAGTATATTGTAGCTTTTATATTTTTGGAAATGGTAGAGCTATTTTTGCTAGCCTTAGTGTCTTCTTAAAAAAATAAAATCAATGTATTTTTAGTTATATATATGTATACACATATTTGTGTTTAATTTTATAATTTTTTTAACTTTCAGAAAATATCTGAGTTAGTAATTTTCAAAGGATGTGTCCCTGCCCTCTGACTGGCAGTGTCAGAGAGAAGGCAGCAGGGGCTTCCAGCTTTTCAACTAGGCTGCCTGCATTCTGCCTACCCCACACCTATGAAAACCATTTTCTTTCTAATTAGGTAAACCCTGGCTTAGATTATTTAAATATGTGTTCACTGATATTAATTTACTGAGCACAGGGGGGGGAGCTTTTGTTCTAAGAGGGTTTTGAGGTAGAAGTCCCCGGTCCCATTTGGGGAAAGGAATATATACAAGAATAGAGAATATATACAAGAATATGGCATGACTGTATTAGGTGCACTGGACACAAGCTGGAGCTTCCGGGAGAGAGGGAGATAAAGAATCTGGATTGGGGTTAGTGGGTGGAGAAAGTCTTCAGGAGGGTGTGACCTCTTTGACCCTTGAGCTGAACCTGGTTAACAGGAAACTCCTCAATGCCTCCCCTGTCCTTGAAGTGTATATTCTGCCCTCAGTGGGAACCATTTTTAAGGATGCAGACTTGTGAGGGAGCACCTGGGGATTCATGGAGATGCCTGAGCTGGGACCTGAGGCATGGCACCAGGGAGTTTGAGGAATCCCGGAGTGATCCTCAGGAACCAGGCCAAGGCTTGTCCGAGGCAGGATGGGGAGACATGCTCCACTGCAGTGTGGGGTTCACATTGGAGAGCAGTTCCCAGGAAACTGAGGGGGGCAGTGATGATAAAGTTGGAGAATCAAGGAGGCCTTTCTATTTGAAATAGAGAGTCTGAGAAAAAGTGTGGAGCTCTTGTGGTTAGACTCCATTGTGCCAGGCCCTATGGTCATTTCTTCATTAGATCATCCCTGTTAAAACCAATAAAATCTTAATGAGTGTTCTTGTCATTATTTTACAAAGGATGGTGTTTCTGCTTTGAACTGGCACAGTGAGGGCAATGCTTGTGCTTATTGAAGCAGGCTGGGATAGCCCTGTGATAATCTCTTTGAGGGTTCAGCTTTTCCAGCCTGTTCCCCCCCCCCTTCCATTTCTCATTTGCTGTGAGGTTAATAAGACATTAACTCTAAGTGCTTGTTAGTAACATTTTTTTTAAAAACCCATCACCATACTTAATATTTACCTTGGTAAATTCTTTCCTTTTTTGTATTGATTGGTTCCTGGAGGGTTTTAACTCTTCTGAAACAAAACAAAATAAAGTAACCTCCCCCTTACTCCTTATCCCACAACCACCAGGATTTATTTTGATATTTGGAATTTATTTTTAAAATTCAGCTGTAGGGTAAATATTGGATGGTTTCACTTACATAAAGAATACTGAGATCCCAAACAAAGTTTCAGGAAAAAAAAGACAAAACTTGTAAGCTGACACAGATCTGAAGCATATAGAAGGGAAGGTGGAGGGAGAGGGGTCAAAATTGAGGCAGGAAGACCATAAAGGACTGTGAGGATGGATCATGGGTTAGTGCTATATGGGAGAATTTACAGGGATATTGGTCCCTGTAATAAACAAAATATTAAAAATAAAATGAAAATTCAGCTTCATCAGGAGTAATATAAAGCATGGGACAAGGGTTAAATAAAGATGTTACTTTTTTAATTCTAAGTTTATTTAAGATTTTTATAAAATCCTTTTTCTCAAGCTTAGGAAGAAGGTGGGTCCCTTTGAAGATCTTAGGACCATGTTGATATCATGTCTTTAACTTCTCATATTTTTACAGAGCAAAGTAGTGGTGTTAAGCAAGAAATGATAGCACAAAAGCTATGCAGCTCCAATAAAAATTGAAATGCTTTCTGCATCTGATTGATTTTGAGAAGGTTGAGTAAATGGACAAGCTGTCTATGTGTCTGATCTCTGTGATAAGTTTGGAAATACTATTTTTGTCAGGTGAGTTGCATGTGTTCTGAAGGCATTGTAAATAGAAAATAGGTTCTCTTCAGATCTAGCTCATTGATATTTAGACTATTATTTTGGAGGGCAAGTGGTAAAGTATCTACTCTGAATTTAAATTTTCTATGCTTAATAATGACTTTTTTTGTTTAGTAATTAAGTTTCAAATAGTTATGAATATGTGTTTTAAGTTTTTATTGATGATTAAAGGTTGCTGTTAGAGTCTAGAGCTTTTAACTCAATAAAATTCATTTCATATTTCCTTTTTGAGCTATATAATGCAATTTTAAAAAAGATTTTTAAACTCTATATTCCCAAAGGATTAACTTACTGTGTCTTAGCACTTAATGAATTCTGGTATTAAAATCTCGTTTCCTCTAGGAATTTAATTGTCCTCTGTAAATTTTTATAGTATTTGCTTCAGTGTTCTTTAGGAAGAATTACCTAATACACCTTTAAGGTATAAGTATGGGCTGTTATATTGGTGCTGCTGTGGATGGTTGTGTACATGCAAACACATGCTTAGTTGTGCAGTGCTCCTCTTACTCAACTATACATGGGAGTTCTGGGTGAATATAATGAGTGTGACCTGGATTAGCCTTAAAACTTTCTCACATAGAAAGTTCTGTGAGAGCAGAATATTCTGTAGCTGACACTTTTCTTGTCTATGACCTCAATGAGTTGCTGACTGATTTCTCTTGGTTTCTTTAAATTGCCTTTACCTTGGCCAATACATATCCAGCAACATTTTCAAAGATGGAGGCATTGACTAAGCTCACATTTCACTGGTGGTGTCAATGAAAGAACCTACTCTAGTCTAGCCTGTGAAGACTATACTGTTTTTTTATTAAAAAAAAAAGAGGCAACTCCAGCACTGATTTGTACTTCAGCCCCTCTCTAGTAGGCAAAGCAAAAATTGAAGAAAAAGTATCCATTTGGGAAGTCAGTCTGATCATATATTCAGAAGGGGGAAATTAGAATATAGTATACTGAGCAGAAAGGTTGAAATGGGGTTCTAGAAGTTTCTCTTCCACTCTGAGAAGTGAAAATACACTAAATAAGTGGTGGTCTTATAATTAAATATGACCCCCAGGTTAAAGAGTGGGAGAGAGAAAAGAGATAATGGGTTCAATTAGGAACCCAATATGTCTTTGACATCCTTTCCAAGTAGACTTTTTTGAAATGTTTTGGATGCCTAGGTAAGAGCCTGCCTTAAAATGGGAGTTTTGCAGGTGTGGTCCTCAGACTAGTAGAACTAGCAGTACCTGTTAAGAACTTTCAGTTCTTGGGGTCTATCCCAATCCCACTTAGTCAAAAACTCTGGTAGTAGAATCACACAATCTGTTTTGTCAAGCTTTTCTACTGGTTTTGTTAAACATCAATGTTTTCTTCATAATATGCAGGAAGATGGTGGATAAAACCTGACCTTCACAACGAGTATTGTTCTCATTGTTTTATAGAGACTTGCCTGAGCGTCCACATTGAACCCAAAGAAGGTAGCCTGGCGGGGGGAACATGGATCACAGTTATTTTAGATGGTAGGTGTGGGTCTTTCCAAATGTGAAATTCTTGTTTTTTTGATCTAAAGACTCCTAAGGAATATGAGCTTCTGGTTTTCTCCATAGTCTCAGGACTGGTGTAAAAGAGGACCTGAAAGTTGGTAAAAGAGCCAGTTCACCAACTTGGCTTTCCAGATACTCACTTGTTAGTATCATGGAGATAGAGCACTTCACTCCATTACATGGCTGTGTCCATTTTCTTATCCCTCACTGTGAAGTGGAGTGCTGGGACCCTCACACAGCATGATATGGAAGTGTGTAGCACTGTGCTTGCTGTGCACCTCCCGGAAACTTGGTTATCTTCCTTGAAGACAATACTGTATATGAGCTGTCTGACCATGACTTAGAACATGTGTCTTTACCATGGCAAAGGCTAAATTTAAGGGTTGAAAATTTCTCTCTCCTGGATTTAGGTGAATGGACTCGAAGAAAAAAAATTTTAATTGAATTTATGAGAGCATTCATTTAGAATGCAGTCATCAATGCCCCTGGAAATGAGGAATATTAATTTATTCCTTAGGCAAACACACTACCCCACCGTGGCTTTGCCTTTACATCATCTTGTGTGGATTACAAGCCTGGATAACCCTTTTTCTTGTGTGTAGGTTTGGAATCGGGTCTGCTTTATCCCACCAACGGCTCTCAGCTGGAGATACACCTGGTGAACATAGCTATGCCTGAGCTGCCCAGCATCCCCTGTGAAGTGTCTCCTGTCTTCTTGGATTTGCCAGTGGTGATGTGCAGGACAAGGTAAAACTGGCCAGGGATGACAAGAGCAAGCAGGATGAGTGCTGTGCTTATTTCTCTAGTTCTTGGCAAATTAGAGCCACACCTGCTGTGAGTACAATTACCAGATAGAATGTTTAAAAATGTTCCTTGTGAATAAACTTCATAAAAGATCCTCATCAGAGCTCAAGGACTAAAGGGAAGAGGAACTATGGGGAAGAATCTTGAGATATTTATAAGGAGGAACTGGATAATTTTCCAGTTTTGTTTTTAATGAATTCTATGACTGCTAAGATTTTAATTAACAGTACTATTTTGCCATCTAGAGAACTCATCTTTTGGAATCGGTGAAATTGTAGTGTTTATGCAGAAAATCAAAACCAGTTTAAAAAGACTTTTGCTTTAATCATCAGTTTGCTGAGGTTAAGGTGATCTATTTGTGATTCTCAGTACTTTTTTGTCCTATTCAAGTTTATGTTGGGATATGAAGTTTGTAATGGTTCATTCATTACTCCTATCTTAGAGACACTGCATGAAAGTGAGTCATTGGTTAAGAGAGGAAAATTTTGCCATTTCATTTTGGTCTCTGCTCCCTTTTTTCTTCCTTCTATCTCTTTCTTTAGAAATTCTAAACAACCTTTTTGAAAAGCAACCTTTCCAGCTAAACACCCAAGTGAGTGTAATCTTTTTTTTGTTTGAAAGAGTGTCAAGTAGAAGCTGAAGTCCAGGTTATACTTGCAGTAGCTTTGAGGGACAATCACCTTTCATCCATCTGGTGTATGTCCACATGTGAGCACACTCATACATCATGTAAACATTCTGGGGGTGCATATCCTCCTGAAGAAAGAACCTCTATGTCATTTACACAAAATGACAGAATCTGTGACCTTAGTTGTCCTCTCAGTCCTTTGCTTCTCATGTCACTACATTAGCTGCCCATTCATCAGTTTCATCCTCATAGAATTGGGTGCTTTGTGGACAGGAATTTCATTTGACCCAGCAGTCCTTTCTGTGCTTGAGACAAATATCTTGTTCAATAAATATCCGTTGAATTGAACTTCCTTATCGTCATACTATTAGTTTTAAAATTGAATCATATATTTTTTCTTAAGTTTATGGCATATTTGGACACAGAGTTCCTTGCCATGAAACAAGTCAAAGCCATGAAGTTTTAATGTTCTATTTCCTTAATCCAATATAATAAACCAATGCACCATTGGTTTTATATCATCTTATGGAGAAAAAGAAATACTAACCCCCATAAATGCATTCATTTACTGGAAGATGAATATCAAATGCAATTAGCATTCAAATGTGAAAAAAGTCAACTTTATCAATGAAATACTATTACCATCATTATCTTAAAAAGGCATATCTGCTTTTGACAAAAGAGCCATTGTGCCATCTAGTTGAGTAATGTCCAGTCAAAATAAATGCAAGATTTTCTAATAGCCACATCAAAAAGTTAAATTTAACAGTAAAATTAATTTCAATAACATCTTCTTTAATCAAAAGTATCAAAAATATTTTCATTTTAATATGTAACCAATATAGAAATTCCTGAGATACATCTTTTTTTTTAATCTCATCTTCAAAACCCAATATGTATTTTACACACAGTATTTCTAATTAGCAGAAGTCACATTTCCAGTCCCAGAAACCATATATGGCTGGTGGTTAACACATTGTATTATTCAGATTTAAATATTTTGGTTATGCCAGTGATTTTGGTGAGATTTGGATAGACAGTTTTTAGTCTAGTTCCTTTTTCACCATATTCCCTCTCAGAAAAATCAAAATGAATGGCAGCTTCAAGGAAACAAATAAGCCAATGTAATATTTGTGAAAAAAGAAGAAAAAGCCTAGGACTATTTTACTCTTTATAGACTACTTGGATGATTTCAAAGTCAAGATTTTTTTTTTTTTTGCCAATACATAAAATCACTGCCTTTTTCAGGAAGAGCCTAGGATTGAAGTCCCACTTTGCCATTAAACTGTGGTGTTTACACACGTCTCTCTTAGTCTATTTAGATCTGTTGTATTTTTTAAAAATTGAAAACTGGATTGAGATTATACATCAGCATCCCTTCCAATTTGAGCCTGTGATTTTGAGAATGAGAACAGAATTTTACACTTTAATTTTAGAAATTTTCAATTAGCAATTACCCACTTTTCTTGTTGAAGGATATAATCTTTCCAGTTTAGTGGATGAGTGGATTTAATAGGTAAAATAAAAACTATAAGAGTGTTCGGTTAGTTCTGTTTCCAAAAGCGGGGGAGGTATTTGAAGTAGTCAAGTAGGATTCCTAGTTAAGTAATTCATGGCTTTAATTCACAAGACTTTCCACTTTTTCCCCTCAGACCCTTGGTGTCCAAAGCACATGAGGGTCAGTACTACCTGGAAATGTGCTCAGGAGGACAGGTGATAGGCGGCCCAAGTCCAGGACCACGAGACAACTATACTTTCCAGGTGAGTTCTGAAGACAAAGAAATGTGTATTCATCTGGTGAGAGGGTGATCTGGTGCTACTGGCAAGGAGACAGTTCTAAATCGGCCAGAGTCTGCTTTGTCAGGGTGAGAGGAAAGGTAAGTGGAGTTTGGGTTTCTGAGGCCATGGTAAAGAAAGGTAAATATTGAGCCTGTGCATATCTGGCTCTTGCTAAGAGATTTATGCACATAAAGCATGCTATATTCATGACAGTATTATGGGGTAGCTTTTTATAATCATGTTTCTATAAAGGAGCAACCTGAGGCTCGTGGAGATTAAATAATTTGCCCATGCCATCCAGGTAATAAATGACAGGACCAGAATTTGAATTTTGCCCAAACTGAAGCCCGTGGGGGAGCCACAAATATTACCATGCATGTTTCATTTTGTAGCTAGATGGTCCTCAGTCTTAGGATGGTGATGGCCCTCAGGGACACACTTCTACCTTCCCCTTTTCTTCATGGTTCATTTCTGCTACCCCTTTTCCAACCTTAGATTGAAAAGACACTTGCTGGTGGAATTCTTCTTCAAACACAGAGCAAAAGGAAGCTGAGAGAGTTTATGAGCCAATGCTTGGTTTATTTTAGAGCCTCGATATGCATACCAGGGTTTAATTTTATGTTGAATGTTTTGTGTTTAGTTTTATGTTACATGGGTAGGCCGCTATCCATTGTAGTTCAGTTTTACCATAAAAGAATTTCTGAGAGTACATCAAAGGGCTTTACATAACAGGCAGAGATTTGGCAGTGCTCATCAACTTAGTTATATTTCCGAAAGGATATTAGAACTTTCCAAAAGAGCACAACTTAGTCACAAGTTAATGCTTCTTTAAATAAGACTACGGATTCATTCCTATACCATCCACATTTTACATAGGCAACATATTTTTGAATTTGGAATTGCTGTCATTCCCATTTAACAACTGGTTTATCAGTTTGAAGAGTATCCATTTTGGAATTTGGCTTCTGCATGTATGCAGCAGAAAAAGAAAAAAAAATCTTTCTTGTTAAGCCCTTACCAACTTCTATAGGGTCTTGGTACTTGTAACAGAAAAGGGATGAGAGCGCATGCTCCTTTGTTCTGTGCTGTTTATGGTTTTCATCTTCCTTTCACCCCTGAGAATAGTTTTCATACTTATCTAAAGATGGGGAAAAGAGAGGGAAAGAAGAGAAATACTTCCTAAAATTGCACATTAAAGAAAACAAGTCCTTCACTGGTTCAACTAGCTTGGTGAATTGATGAAAAATCACCAGGGGTTGCAGTTAATGAGAGGTATTCCAAGCTAAATAAAACACAGCATGTCTCTTTGTTTTGGGACTGGGACTGGGGGAGTCATGAGCATTAAAAATTAATTCCATCTCGCCAGTCCACTCCAAAGAGCCTGCTGCAGGCACTGACAAGTCTAAGCATTTCTCAGGGTTATCAAGCAGCTGGTGGCTGTGGCTGTATCATTCTAATCTTCTGCTTCTCTTCTCCCCCATCTTGCTGCTGCTGACCTCACTTGAGCTCAAGGAGCAGCATGTGGGAAACTTGATTCAGATGCTCATTATTTTTTCACTTTGTCACGTCTCCAACTTGGTGGGTGACCAGGCACTCATTTCTCTTAGAAATATATCACTTTATGTTGTGTCAGCTCAGAGAGAATCACAAGTGAAACCCTTTCTGAGTTCTAACTCTGAATGTGTCTCACCACTCATTGAGGAACTGAAGACATGATAAGAGGGTTGCCTTCTTGCTCCCATACTTCTGGTGAAAAGTTCACAGTCTGAGTAGCAGATCTTCTATTTCAATTTGGAAACTAAGAGATATGTTTCCTTGTTGGGTTTGGACTTGGTTGTTCTCTCTGCCTCAGTTTCTAACCTCTGTGAGCAAGGGTCATAATGCTGTTCACTCCATGAGGTGCAATGATCAAATCCCACTGGAAATGGCTGTGGTATAAAGGAGGTCCTGGAATGGTGAAGGGCAGCAGGAGGCTGAGAGGTAGGTTTGGGGGGTGATTTGGCAGGTGTACATGGAATTGCATTAATATTTATCTTGTAGTGAGAGCTGAGCTAGTTCCCAACTAATGAGGTCACAACATTCGACTTCGACCTCTCGACTGTACATATTTTCTGTGAACTATTTTCTAGCCTTATCTATTAGAAAGGGAGGAAAATAACCTTAATGGCAGACTGTATGACCCTGTGGATCAATACTTAAAACCTACACTTGCTGAACTGCCACCAGCTTTGTTGACATGTTCATTGATTCTGCATGTGTGCTCAGGGCTATTGATTAACAACCTGGTTATATTTTGGTCATCTTCTTCCTGGGAGAGTGGATTCCTGGGGTGTTGGAAGCAGACAAAGCAAATAAAGTTGCTGTCATTTGTTTTGTAAATGACAAATGCTCTCAGTGGAGCAGAATGAAGGCAGTCTAGGCTTCTAAAGGAAGCTAAGTAGTGGTAACGGTAGCAGGAGGGGGTGCTTTTCCTTGGTGAGTCTTTGACTCAGGACTCAAACCTTGGCCTGGTCAGTTCATGTTTCTGTTTCTTCACTTTGATTGTGACTGTCAAGTGCACTATTTCCGGTGTTACCAGAGGTGCCTACTAATGAGATGAGATTCCTGGAACTGTCTCATTTCCCCCTTTGTTTTTAGGCACTGTAGGGTTCATCTCACTGGGATCATTCCATTCATTCACAAACTGTTTCCTACATGGCAGATCAGTATAAGGATGCAACAATACCTGAGGCAGGCATTGTCCCTGACTCTCTGGCATTTTATTTAGCAGTATGTGAATCTGGGGAGGGGCCATTGCAAGACGATTTGGAGTGCTGTAGATGTCTTTCAGAGGTTCCCAGTTCTCCCATCAATGTTGTTTTCATCCTTATTTGAAGGGTAATGTTGCTTCCTAGTCCTTGAATCACTTTCTTCTCAACAGTCATCTTTCAGTTTCTGCAGAAACATCCAAATTTCATTTTTTTTCTTAGCTTCTAATCCAAACCAAAATGCTGACTGATTATAATTTAATTTTCAATCCTTTCCATTTAGATAGACCTGTTCTTATTAGAAAAATTAAAAAAAAAATTCAAGACCTAAAAATATCAAATCATTGTCATGGGATAAAAAGGTTATCCTCAAGCATGACTGACCTTCTATTCCTTCTGGTACAAGGTGCCCTAAGGTGTGGAGATAGACAGGTAAAAGCAGACTTTTCAAGGTTCGGATGATGAGATGCAGGATAGAGAGCTGTATGATCTTATATAAATTCTCTTTACCTTCTCTATGGAAGAACCTAATAATAGCTGTCATCTCTGCTTCACAGAAATTTTATAAACACAAGAAATAAATGTAGAGGTTATTTGAGAGGACAAATTTGGTAGCTTAGATGAATGTTTTGGGAGAAGGATGTACTTGTGTTTGTGACTGTGATATTCTAAAGAAATGTTCACTTGTGTGATGGTTTTTTCTTGATAGTTTTCCAGCATGCAGACACCGATTGTTTACCAAGTTAACCCACCAAGTGGAGTTCCAGGTAAGATCTCCCATTCTAGTGGGAATAGCTATGAATCTGTTTATCAAAGTCACTTGTAGACTTTTCTGAGCAGGTGAGTGGAGTCAATCAGTGGAAACCTTTAAACTTCCTCCCTGATGGTGTTTTGAATATAAGCATCAAATTCTTGTTCATTTCTAATTTGATTTAGTTTCACATCTGGGCACATGTACTCTCTTACTTTACTGATAGCAAAAGGAATTCAAACATGAGAAGAAAAAAGAGGCCAGCCAAAATTCATCCAGGTGCTGCCTGAGAGTGGAAGAGACAGAAGTCATCATTGTTCTGAACATTACAATCACCACCTAATCACCTTTTTGGAGCTTCACTGGAGCAAGGCTCTGTTCTAAGCTATTAGTATATATTATTTAATTAGATCCTCACATAACCCTGACAATTCAGGAATGATTATTATTCTCATTTTGCACATGAGGAAATGAGATTCCTAAAGGTTAATCAACATCTTTGCCTCAAAAAAATGTTTGCCTCATTATACTTTTAGTAAATGGTACAGCTGAAATTTGAAACTAGAGAGCCAGAATCCAGAGAGGGTCCATTTTGTCCTGCATGGAATGGTAGTGGATGCCACTTGGAAAGCCATTCATCTGGACCTCACCCTGAGAATTTGTTTATGATTTTGAGAGCACACAGATGTGCAGAGGTAGGCAGGATAGAAGAGGAGGGAGGGAGAGAGAGAGGGGGGGGGCAAAGAGAGGGAGCTGTAGGATTTTGTAAAAGGAGAAGGGATTGCAGTGAGAGTCAGGAGCTGCTAAATCCACCTTAAGACTAAGTAGTAAGCACAACTAGTATTACTGCTGTTTGATTCTCTGAAAATTCCTATGTCTCTTTCAGATTTTTCATTTGTTTAGAACATCCAGGATGATAAAATTGTGGGAATACATATTGCTAAATTTTTATATGTAGTTGTATTTAAATGTGTAAGTTGACCTGGGTGTTTGGGATGACTTGACTGCTCAAGAATGTTATGTTATGTTTCAGAAACATGTGTGTCCAGACATGATGTATGTGTGTAGTTAACATGTATCCTGAGCAATATGTATTTGGTCTTATCTTAATGAATTGTTTACAGATTTTTCCCACTTGTTGAAATAATCAAGTTGTGATGATGTTTTAGCAAATAAAAGATGCAATCTGTGCAAATCACATGTAGGTGTGGATTCCTGCTGCTCTGTGTTAGAAAGCTCCAGTTTAACATGCAGAAGTCTTCTATGAGTAAGGGATAGGTAGGAGCCAGCCATAAAAGGTGTGAAATGGGATGTCAGCTGGCACCCAGATAGTTAAGCCAGTTTCTTCCACCATATCTGAGCCCTGTGAAGTGTTTCCTCCACTTTCTGGGGGAACTGTGGGTGGCTGGCCTGGTTGGGGTGGTGCCTCTAGGTGGGATTCACACAGCTGTGTCTTGAAGTCACTTTCCAGACAATTACTCTGATATCCTTCAGGAAGCCTGACCAGAGTAGCAGCCAGTGAGATGGGGGAGGTGGTGGGGAGAGGGAAGCTGATGTTTTAGGAGCAGCTGAATGTCTAGATGTGGTTAACAGTCCCCCATGGTGAAAAGCAGTATCCCTATCCCCAGCACCACAGTCTGGCAGAGCCATTCATCAGCCTCTGTTAGTCCTCTATGTTTAGAAATAAGATAGTAGCTCGTAGGAATTCCTCCTGTCTATAACCTGTTGTTTTTAAATTGTGCTCATCTATACCAGAAGTCATGTCCCTTAATGTCAGGGAATTGATAATTTAGCCTTACAAAAATGAAGGTAATTTTTTGGGCAGTTTTTAACAATAACAGAAAATTTGCAAATCTAGGTTTTTGCCACTTCTACAACCTTCACTTAAGTCATTAGGTCTCTCCCTGCCCACACACCTGTGAAATGGTTGTCACCCTTTCTGGAAAGTTCCAGGTGTGTGATCCTTATATCTTCATTCTTATGTCCTCAAAAGAAAGGAGTATTAAGTATAAAACTTACTACCTAATGGGAGATGGTTACACACAGTCAAGATAAGCACTTCACATTAATAGTTGAACACAAGTGTCATGTGAAGGGAAAACTTTTCCTCAATGGATTTATGTTATCCTAAGGGACTCATAGTCATATGATTTCAGCGATCTTCTGAGGTCCAGGGGTGTCCTTCTCTTTTCCATTTTTGTGGTTTTGCTTAATTAACCTACACCTCTTTATCTCCCAGTGCTAGATGGTTAGATTCTCTAAGTATTTGGAAATCACACATTTCCAGGTTGCAGGATTGTGTGGTGAGTATCACCTGAATGAAGATGGTGTGTTTGCTTGAAATCTTGCTTCATATGGTTCCAGAGAACCAAGTTCAGATATTTTCTGACTCTGGAGGACATCACTGATATAGCATCTTTTAGAGCTCAAACTCTTCCTGGAAGATGTTGCTTTAGATTTCTTTCCCAAAGCCTAGAGCAGGGGTAGTGGTGAGAGTGTACCTTGTTAAAAGGGGGGCATGAATCCTTATAACCTCACTAGAACAGGGTATTAAGGTAAAACTTGATATCCAATGGAAATTCCTGTGACTCCTACTGAGTGGGCCTAGCAGCAAAATTAAGCATTTACCATCAGGTACTATAGACATCAACTATTTGCAAAGTCCCAACTTATCTTGCCTTTGACAGGAATATTTTGTTGAAGGGACGTGTCTGTGCCATGAAGCTCTACTCTGTTGCTATTTAGCCCTTCTTTCTTTGTTTTTGTCCTATTGGGTCATCCATGACATTCTCTTTTACACTGTGAAATGCAAAAACAAAAAATAAAGTTAGTATCCCTGAACACTAATCTAGATCATGTAATATGACCCTTCTCTTGGAACCATATAAATAACATATAAGCAAGTGTCCAGAGGAAGGTTTCATGAAACACAAAGCACCCATGCTCATTCTTCTTAAATTAAACTGGGTGAGTGATGTACATGCAGCCAAGAGTGTGAACAGGCAGCATGAGGAGACCAGATTTCTTCCCTGCATGCTTTATGAGACCAGGAGAAAGAGCCATATTCTTTCTGTACTTCATATAGAGATGATCATTTCTTTCATTACAGATTGATTATTTTAGTCTTTCTGATGTGTGATACTGATCCTGTTACCCTTCTTGATGATCCCTTCCTACTGTATGGTCTATAAAAATATAGGTAATATTCTGAATCATAACCAGCTTGACCACATTGAGTAAATTTAATGAAAAAATAGTTTAATTTTTACATTTAGAGTTTGAGTTAAATACAGGTTTTCCTTGCTACTCAAAAGAAAAAAATGTTGAGTGGGCTATGGAACCTTTTGTAAGCCAAAAGTGGTATAAAGTGAAAAAACAATTACCATTAATTTATATGGAAAAATTTTTTTTAGTATTCTCAGGCCTCCCTACCAAAATCAAACCAAGTAACATATAAAACTGAAAATAGCACTAATGTATAGCAAAGTAGGAGTGATGTGATAAATACCCAGCGTGTATAAAGTAGTCTCTGGGGAAAGAGCTTGTCAGTGTCATTTATGCCTATGGGTACTGCTGCCTCTAGAACAGCTGTTGCAAGTGAATGCTATTTTTACTTTGCATCTTTTGTTGTAAAAGGGAAAAAATCCTATTTTGTATTTCTTTCAGTTAGTGAAAACTTGTACCAATGTGTCTTGTGTTTTGTAAAGGTAAAATGATATGATGTAAATTTTGAAAATAAAGGGATACCTGTATATCTTTAATTTTTTTAAAATTGATTAAAATGTTTTAAAATATTTCCTTAAAACAGGAAAATTAATAGGTGTATATGGCTGGATTATTACGGGAAAATTGGAAACTTTTGATTTAGATGCTGAATACATCGATAGGTAAGTGTGGGTTTGCTTCTGTATTCAACTAGTTACAATGATGCTAGATTGCATCCTGGGACCAGCTTCCCTGCGAGCAATAAATTATAAGCACTTGGCACAGAATTGCTATTTTGCTCTTCGCAGTTCATGGTCCCTAGTGAGCTGGGCTTCAGCAAACTTTGTTAATATAATTGTGACTGGTCGATTAAATTGGTCCATTTATTTACTGACAACTAGTCACTTTGGGCTTAGTGTGAATTGTACAGTAATTGCATCTGTGGATTTTCTTTTAAAAATTTCCCCTTTCTTCTGTTTCTCAGGCTGAAATAAATTCTTGATAAAAGGATGTGTGAACTCAAAAGACCATTGTAGCTTCCATGTTTGGTTATTTATCGTTCATTTGTGCTTTTAGAAATCCTATTAACACGAACAAAAGAAAATGACCTAAAAGACACTGGAAGCGCTAGATTTATTGTTATTGCTGTTATTGAGGTGATGTTAGCTTACAACGCTGTATGTGATTCAGAAGTAACAGAGTCACACCTCTTCAGGTGTATGTCCTCACACCAAATCCACCAACAGGTCATGGTGCCCCTCCACAATTTGCTTTCTACCCTCCCCCTTCCCTTCTAGGACCCTGGTAGATTCATTGTCAGATTTCTAGGGCTTGTTTCTTCTGTGTGTGTATTTTATGTGTTTTTTCCCAGCTCCCTTGCTGTGTTGCTCTATAAACCAAATATTAAAAATTTTCTGGGGATAATTAGTAGTACCAATATGATTTTCTTCACTGGAGATTTTTAAAATGAAAAGTGGCACTTTCAACTCATCCTATCTAGGGAGAGAAGAGAACAAGAGGGGACCACACTGAAATTGTGGTGTTTTTGGGAAATTAAGCAACTGTGATTATTCAACATATGAGGATTGTATGTAATACTGTATGTATCGTATGTTATGACGATTGTAAAGCAGTCACTACATTATCTTTCTGTGTGCTCAATTGTGTAGATTTTACACAATGTGTCCAGACAGATTGAGGTCTCTCCTCTGACCTCTTCCATCCCATTGATTCTGCTCTAGCCATAAAGAACATTTTTTTGACTATTCTCAGGATTTATAGGCTGTAATAGTCTACTTGTCTTGAAAGGAAGTTATTCTTTCCCTGGGGGCAGGAGCCCCAAGGACAGATCACATTCACCAGGCAGTCCCATCCTAGCCTTCGGCTGGAGTGAGGAGGAAGCAAAAGCATAAACTCAACACATTTGTGTAAACTCCACATAGGCAATGTGGAAATGAAGTTTTTGGGAAAGGGGAAGTGCTCCCTCTGCTGTGTGAAAAGTGTACACCACAATACTGTATTGTGCATTTCAAACTTTCTCTGAGAATTTGACTCAATATCTCCTCAGGGGACAGCCTTCAGCCACTTGTAGTAATGCCCCATAAATCATGAAAATGCTTCATCTGAGTTTGTCAGGAATGTTCTCTGAGAGCAGCTTGCTATCTCTTATCTGTTATTTCCATTTTTCATGCAGCCCATTGATCTTGGAAGCACAAGGAGACAAATGGGTCACTCCTTGCTCTCTGGTGAACAGGTCGACAGGCAGCCAGTGAGTATCTTTCTTGCCAGTATAAACGCTTTTTGGTTTATCCATAAGTGTAACATACATATATATCTATTTTAAAAAAATTATTAATCACTTGTAACTATTTACTATCTTATTTTTGGATTTACTGAAGGATTATAATAAATAGTGCAAATTGAAGTGAATTCAGAATGCTTTCTTGAAAATAAATAACTAATACTAAGTGCTTGTTAGTTAAACCCAGATCTAGAGTTTTAGATGAAAGTCATCCAATAGCCTTGTGGATGTCTGTAATTATTGGTATCACTTTACAGATGAGGAAGCTGAGGGAGAGAGGGAATAGATAACTTTCCATTCTTATAAAGAGCTAGTGGTAGAGCTGGGATGTGAATCCTGGTGGACTGATAAGTTCTCTTAAACATTGTATTGTTATCCAACAACAACAACAAAGAAACCTACACTATTTAGTTTTAACAACTAAACTTTTAAAAGTGAGTGTCTGCACACAGTGAAGATAACCAACAATTTATAGAGTTTTCACTTCCCTCTGGACTGAGTAGACTAAGCTTCCTTTAAGGCAATCACAAAGACTATATTCTATAACTTAGCCTTTTGAGGCTAGTATTTAACAGTATCAAATTCTATAATGTGGTTTCTTCTTGGTATCTTCAGTTTATTTGCTCAGGATTGTCATGTTGGGAGTTCACACCTGATAATAGATTTTCTTTTGAGTAGAATTTTGCTATCCTTGTCATAAAACAAATTTTGGAAAGAAAGATCAAACTGAAGTTAGAAAAAGTTAAATTTTATGTCTCACTGTATTTGACTGGTAGCATGTGTCTGAGATACTTCTAGCTATTTCGAACATTTGCCCTATGAGCTCACTATACTTTCAGTGTCATCAATTTCCTCTATCTGATTTGCCTTTGGTTTTATTTTTTATTTCCTTTGCTCAAGACTCAGAACTTTTGAATTGTGTGATATAAGTAATGCTCATTTCAGATTTTTTTTCTCCCCCAGCTATCCTATTCAGGAAGATCATGGTCTTGGAACTCTGCAGTGCCGTGTGGAAGGCAACTACATTGGTCTGTTCAAGAAATAACATTATTTATACTTATTTTTATTGTTTTATTTTTATTACAGTACCATTGGCTATATTATTGTTAGCATTTTGGAAGTATTTGATCTCTTCTTTCTGATGTAGTCTTCATAGCATACCTACCAGCAAGGTACCCAGAGTCCTCTGCTACAGTCCCGTGTACTCTCTCTGTCCTGTCTTCAAATTCTCATTCAAAAGGAAAATCAGCAATATTTATAATAGTCAAACTATTGTGCCCCCAAAAGATGAATGGGTTGAGAAGATATGGCATATATACACAATGCAATACTACTCAGAAATAAAGTCCTACCCATTTTCTTCTCCGTGTCTAGAAAAATCTGTAAAAAAATTGGTTCTCATGAAGAGATTAACAACCATTTGTTGAGAACTCCTTTTAACTTAATTAGATCTAATTTAATTCTTTAAATAAATTTGTGCATTTTGGTGAGCTTATTTTGTTTTATAAAGTGAGAAACCTGATGTAACCATTGTGGCAGGATTTTTCATGCTTGACGGGATTCTAAGTTTCCACTCTGTGCCACTGTTTTGTCCTTTTACTGTCAAAAGTCAACATCACTGGTGGTGCAGATGTGGGAGAGGTTCATTTTGGGAACTACTGACAAAACAATTGACCTGGATGGTAACTTGGCAGAACCGGGAATTCTTGCCTCTATGGTAGTTGTGCTCAGCCCTCGAGATACATGTAGGTCCAGTTTATCACCGTTTCTTTTTGTTACAGGTTCCCAGAATGTTAGTTTTTCAGTATTCAACAAAGGAAGGTGAGTAACTTGTAGTAAACAAATTCTTCTTTATCTTATATATTCTTTTTCTTATTTACTTTTTAAAATTTTCTGTAATGGAAGACTTCAAATATAAACAAAGAGAATAGAATAATGAAACCCATATACTGATTTGATTTCCTTTACGTGGGATAATATAATTGTATCCTATCTTGACACAAAATAAATTTTTTACTGTGGTGATGGTACAGAGTTTTAAAATTCACTTAAGTAGTCTCATAATACATTAATTTATGAAAGTACAAAGTTCCATGGAATGCATTGTATCATTCTAGGAAATGTCTTCTTCACAATGGAAAAGGATCAATTTTCATAGAGCTATGGGAGATAAGTTAGGAATCTAGATTTCTGTATATCTTACACCATGTTTTCTCGGTCACTTTCATTGTAAGTGCATAGTCTAACTGATATTGATTTATTGATTTGTTGTGATGATGGTGATGAGTTGCTGATAGTATATATTCTAAAGGTTGGAGATTCTTTCTCTGTCTCTTTGTTCTCTATTCTACCTTCTTCCCTCTGCCACAATTAAGAAAGGAATAAAACTAAATTGTATTGAGTATTTACTATAACCTGGTCAGTACCAGACCTTTTCACAGTTATAATTTTATTTAATACTGTGATATTCTGTGAAGTAGGTGTTTGTCCCACATAAAATGTTTCTAAGTAAGAAAACAAACTTTGCCTCATTGGCATCCTTTTCCAGTCACCAAAAGGAGCTGGTATCTAGATTGTTAGATTGTTCTAGAGATCACTACTGAGGTTATTAGATATGAATTTAAAAAATGCAAATCTAGATGGTGTTTTCATCCACAACAAAATTTGTCTTTTGAAGGTCAGTTGTTCACAAGACAGCATGGCTTATCAGTGCTAAACAAGACCTCTTCCTGCATCAAACATACTCAGGTACTTGTTCCCTTCACCCTGTGAACCTTATCACCTCTCTCCCATCTGAGCAAATACTGGACCCTCCTTCCTTTCCTTTCTTCTGCCTATTTGTCTATACTCATTAACACCTGAAGCTGTCCCTCCAATCATGGTGGCCCTTTGGTTTCATATTAGAATTAGTTGCTCACATATGTATCAGCTTTAATTACTGCATTAAAAGGCCTCGGTCACAGACCTCTATGCAAAGTCTAAAGAGACCAAGTGAAAGAAGAATCGCAGTTTTCTTTATGTTCTGAGAAGTAACAAAATAGAAAATGGGACCAAAAAGTCTAAAAGTACCTCTTACTGGTTACTTTAACCCCTCACCCCTGGGCATTCATTCAACAAGGTGTGACTTGCTCATACAGGTGCAAAGCTATTGTGTTGCTCTCTGATGAGTAACCTTCACACTAAAAAGCAAATGCTAAAAATCAGAAACATATATGAAATTGTGAACTCAATTTTGTAGTAAACCTTTAGCCACTAAAGCAGAGGACTTGGATACAGGCAATCACAGAGGCACTGACATTTCCATAACGTAGGTTCAAATTTCAGAGACAACAAAATCTATTTTTGCCAAGTGTGCAAGAAATTTCACAGGTCAGGAGTCAAGTGTCATTCACTCTCTAGAGAGCTTGATTCTGCAAAAGCTTAATCCCACCCCTTGCCCTTAGTTTTTTTTTTAAACAGTATAACAAGTCCCTTTTGAAGTAAGCTTCAAACATAATGGGGGTGGTGATGGCATCTATAATGACACTAGAAGGTACTCATTGAATTTGTAAGTATAATCTCACTATTTTATTAACTATGAGCTAAGTAAATTTAATATTTTACAGAGGAGGGCATAGACTTAGAAAGATAAAGTAACATGTCCAAAGATTCCAGTGTTAGAAACACAGATTTAGTTCCAAATAGTGTGGGCATGATGTATGTGACCAATATTCTATGGGGAGCTTACTCCCTTGCCTCTTATCCCAAGTTTCACAGTGAATTTGTCCATTAATACTGAAACGTGGGTACCAGAGAAGCTTGTAGCTATCTCTGATCACTTGTATTTCATATCTTTGGGGCCAACATTTTCTTGGGATGAGAATACTCAGGTCAGAACTTTCCCAGAGCAAAGGAGGCTGTGGGGAAGGATGTGCATAGCTACAAGGAGACTGAGTTGAGGTCCTTGAAGACTGGCTTTCAGTTGCTAGTTGAGCTATAAAGGGCATGAGCCTTTCTGTGCCCCAATTACATGTCTGTAAAATTGGTAAAATGATTTTCCTCTAACTCCAAAAGTTGTCAGAAGAACTGATGGAGCAAGAATCCTAGAGCTCCTCCCCTCATCTCTACATTCGTTCAAATCATTTTCTGCCAATTTTAATTTGCTAAATATGACATTATATTCTACATCTATCTACTATCTTAATTCAGCACTTGCCTGTCATAAGCAATGGTGTCCAAGAGGCCCAGGATCTGTCACTTGTCTCTACTGATCCACACACTGTGCAGTTGCCCCCATTCTCTAACTCATCCCCATCTGATGCAACCCCTGCTTCCCCTTCTCCTATCGCTTCCTGTCTCCTTTGGGAAATGATATGGATTTCTCATCTCCTCCTTGTTTGCATCTCCAGTTCCATCTTCATACTTACATTCCAGCAACACTTAAATATACCACTATGTACTCTGTGAACACACATTGCATAAATTTTAAATGCCTTTCCCATCCTGCATTTCTCCACCAGTCAGTTGAATTTCTTTAGTTCTGATATGATTTCTTTAAGTTTTCTTTTATTCCAATGTGCATCACCCCTTTACTCTATATTTTCATACTCTCTATTGTTACTAGTTCAGGTACCATAATCACACTTTTGTGTACTCACCCATTCTGATTTTGGGGACAGAAATCAGTCTTTGTTCATCTTTATATTCCTGGCACCTTGTGCTCTGAGTATTGGGGAAAAATTATAATGTTGAAAAGAAATATAAAATGGTAGATTAAAAGAAAGAATATTATTATTAGGGGTGAAATTTGAAGTTTAAGTTTGGGAATCAATCTTTACCTCCTTGATTTCCCCTGCTTCATTTCATGGGCTAAATTTTGTATAGGAAAAGTCTTGATCATATTTTCAAGTGTCAACCACTGATGATTAGCCTCTTTGTACCTTTGGTTCAGCAGAAAATCCAAATCCTCTTTAATTTCTGTTGGATGTGTTAACTACATGCAATGAAGGGCACATATTTTAAATATACAATCAATGAAAATTTCTTTAAGTTTATGCCTATGTAACTACTACCAAAGAGCAGAAGGTGTTTTGAACTCCCTTCTTCATCTCTGAAGGTTTTCTCATTTCCCCTTTATAGACAATTACTACCCCTACCCCAGACTTAGTACCTAACTTTTTATAGTAAAAATTATATGTAAATATGTATACATATATTTATTTAATTGCATTCTCATGACTCCTTTTTTTGCCCATGAGGAATGAAATGTAGAACTGTCAAAATTTGCTCAGAGGAGAGGAAACTGAAGGATGACACATGTTAAATTCTTAAGGCTGTGTGGCATATCACTGCTAGGTTTGATGCAGCCAGGAGGTGATGTGCAAGAGCTGGGCATGAGGTGGTTCATGCACAGTAGGGGAGGGTGTGCAGGATGCAGAGGAGGGGAAGGTAATTAAGAATGGTGGAACTCATCTTTGACTTAGAGCAAATTTTACTTGTATGGGTGAACTGAGGTCTTGCCTAGTGTATTCAAAGTTGATTCTTCCATAAAATATGACCTATTGTTCTCTGATTTATAAATTGACTACTGGAGGTTGAAGACAGAGTTCTTAAGAAGTATCATGATCTGTAGGGATTTTTGCTCATAACACAGTGGCTGCATTTTTTCTTTCAACTATTGATCCTGTATAGTGTCTATTAGTATATGCATTGTTATATATATAAGTCCTTTTCTTATTATGTGCATTTTTATTACTATTACATTTTTATTACTTTTACAGAAATGACTATTATATTTTTATTACTTTTACAGAAAAACTCCAGCTGTTCTGACCATAGAAAAAAGATATAAATTATTGATAACTTCTATTATATAATTATCTGGGTCACATCCTGTCTATATTCAGAAGCTTACTTTTTTTTTTGTTAAATTTTTTTGTAGAAATATTTTCTGTGTTTCCAGAAACTGGGAGCCTTGGGGGAAGAACAGATATCACGATCACAGGAGACTTCTTTGACAATCCCGCTCAGGTTACCATTGCAGGTAACTAAGTTGAAATGACTGAAAACAGTTCATAGTTTTAAATATTGTACGAGATTATGTATCTCTTATGGCATGGAGTGAGTGAATGGAAGCAATGTTTGCTTTTTCTGACTCGTCATACCACCTTGCTCCAAGGTTCCTTAAGTGTGTTTGATTGAGACCAGGTAGGGCTATCCTGGGAACACATAGCAGGCATGGTATGTCTTGTGGATTCACTCACAACTCATGGTCCATTATCTCAGATCCTTCTGTATTGCAAGTGAGAAGAGGGAAGCACAGTGTCTTTTCTGCAAGCTCTACTCCTGCCCCTTAGCTCTCTCCATTTGGACAAGCTGGAGTGGGTAGACTTTTGCTGGGCATGCTGTCTGGAATGCCTTCTTGGCATGTTCTCTTTTTTATATTAATTTTATTAATTGTTTGGACAGACACACATGTGTATATATATATATTTTCATCATCTACCCCAAAGTTCTCCCAACACTTTGTCACCTGTGAACCATCATTTTAGTATCTTATAACCATCCCTCCCCCATTTACCCCCTTCCCCTCTCTTGCTTTGCTTCAGTTCTGTTGACAGTTTTATGTTTTCTTTGTCATTTTGTGTGTTTGTTTTCCCCTTATCTTGCATATAGGTGAGATCATCCAATATTTCTCTTTATTTTTCCAGCTTATTTCCGCTAACATGATTCATTCTAGATCTATTCATGTTATCACACATGCATCAAATTTGTCTTTTTTGATTGATGAGTAATATACCATTGTGTACATATACCACAAATTTCTGACCTATTTATCTGTTTTGGGGTACTTGGCTTGTTTCCATATCTTGGCTATTGTAAATAGTGCTGCAACAAACATCTGAAAGCAGGTGTCTTTTTGAATTAGTGTTTTGTATTTTTTGCTTTAATTCACACAAGTGGGATTGCTGGATTGAATGGTAGTTAGATTTTCAGTAGTTTGAGAATCCTCCATACAGCTTTCCATAGCTCCACACATTTTGCATTCTAACCAGCAGTGTAAACATGTTCCTTTCTCTCCACATCCATGCCAGCACTTGTTGTTGCCTGTTTTTTTAATATGGGCTATTCTTGTGTAAGATGGCATCTCAGTGTGTTCCACTTTGAGTTCCACTTCCCTGATTATTAGTGATGTCAAGCATTTTAATCATATGCCTATTGGCCATTTGTATTCTTTGGAGAAGTGTCTTTTTAGTTCTTCCTGTTTTTTGACTGGGGTTTTTTTTTGCTTTGTTTTTGTTAAGCTGTGTGAGTATTTTGTGGATCTTTTTTATCAGACCCTTATCACTTGTATGGAGAGCAAATTTTTGTCTTCCCATTTGGTTGGGTTTCTTTATGTTTGAGTTATTGTCTCTTTTTCTGTACAGAAGCCTTTTAATTTGATGCAGTCCCAGCTGTTTGTGTTTTCTTCCTTCTCCTTCTCTCTCTTTTTTTTTTCAGCATCTATAGATGTGTCCTAAAAGAGGTTTCTAAAGTGTAAGTCTTCGAGGGTTTTGCCCATATTTTCTTCTATATGTTTTATGGTATCAGGTCTTACAAGCAAGTTTTTTATCCATTTTGAGTTGCTTTTTGTAGATGGCATGTGGGAGTAGTCTAGATTCATTCTTTGCATGTAGCAGTCCAGTTTTCCAAGCACCATTTGTTGAAGAGACCATCCTTGTTCCACTGTATGTTTCTTGCCACTTTGTCAAAGACTAGTTCATCATACATGTGTGACTTTTTTTCTGGACTTTAAATTCTGTTACATTGGTCTGTGTGTATGTTTTTAACCCAGTGCCACGCTGTCTTAATTATTATGGCTTGTAGTGTAATTTAAAGTCTGGGATTCCGAGCCCATCACTCTCCTTTTGGTCAGGAGAATTTTGGCTAGTCGAGGTTTTCCATTATTCCATGTAAATTTCAATAGTATTTGTTTTATTTCTTTAAAGAACATCACCGAGTTTTTTTTATTGGAATTGCACTGAATCTGTAGATGGCTTTTGGTAGGATGGCCATTTTGATAGCATTGATTTTTCAAATCCATGAGCAGGGGATTTCTTCCCATTTCTTTATGTCTTCTTCTATTTCTTTTAACATGTTTTCTAGTTCTCTTTGTACAGATTTTTCATGTTTTTTTTTAAAATTTATTCCCAGGTATTTAATTTTTGTTGGTACAATTGTAAATGGAGTGGTTTTCTTAATTTCTTCTTCAGAACTGATTTTTTTGCATATAACAAGGTGACTGTTTTTTGTGTTGGTTTTGCAACCAGTTACCTTACTGAATTGTCTATTTTCATTAGTTTTTGTGTAGAGTTTTCCTTCTTTTCATGGTTGATATCTAGTTTGATACTTTTATGGTCAGAGAAAATGATGGTATGAATTTGTTCACACTGGTCCTGTGGCCCGGTACATGGTCGAGTCTAGAGAATGATCCATGTGCACTTTAGAAATGATCCATGTACACCTTGTCCTTTTTATTTTTGTTTCATTGATCTATCTCTTGGTGAGTGGAGAGTTGAAGTCTCCTACTACATATCTATTTTCTCTAATGTCTTTTATAAAAAATGTTACCAATTTCTGATGTATTTTGGTGCTTTTACTTTTGATGCATATATTAATGAATGTTATGTTTTCCTGGTGTATTGACCCCCTTGATCATTATATACTGGCCATTTGTGTCTCCTCACCTTTTTTAGTTTGATGTCTATTTTGTCAGATAAAAGTGGGGTTGTACCTTCCTTTTTTGGGATCCATTTGCTTGCTGGATTATTTTCCAACCCTTAACTTTCAATCTATGTTTATCTCTAGCAGTTAAGTGTGTTTCCTGGAGGTAGCAGAAGGATGGTATCTGTTTGTTTTTTTTTTTTAATGCATTCTCTTACTCTGTGTCTTTTTATTGGTTCATTAACATTTAGGGAAATTATTGATATGTAGAAGTCCATACTTGTTGTTTTATCTTTTTATTGTTCTATTTACTACTTTGTTACATTCTCCTTTTTCATTATTCTGTTGATTTAAATTTTAAACTTTCCAGTAACATTTCTTGAAAGGGGGGCTTAATAGAAGTGAATTTCTGAAGATTTTGTTTGTCTGTCTGAGAAGTTTCATCTTTTTTCCTCATAGATGAATGCAAACTTTGCAGGATAAAGTATCCTTGGCTGGCATTTTTTCCTTGGAGTTTGTTGAATGTATTGCTCCATTCTCTTCTTGCCCAAAGTGTTTCTTCGGAGAAGACTGATGTGGGCCTAATAGGTTTTCCTTTATTGGTTATCTGTTTCTTGCCTCTTGCCAGCTTCATTACATGTTCTCTTTATCTTGAATTTTTTTTTTTTTTGAGTTTTACTATTATGTGTCTTGCAGTACTTTTGTTTTCACTATGGTAATTTGGAATTATTCTAGTTTTCTGGATGTCTGTTTTCATTTCTTGCTTCATATTTATGGGAAGTTTTCTTCAATTATTTCCTTGAATAGTTTCTCAGTTCCTTTGTCTCTCTCCTCTCCTTTTGGGATTCCCATGATTCTAATGTTTCCTTTTCTCATGATGTCAAATAGTTCTTGGAGTGTTTTTTCCAGTCTTCTTCCGTTGCTCCTATTCCTCCTTTTATTTTTTGGATTCTTTTTACTTTTTTTTAGTCTTCAAGAGTAATGATAAGTCTTTCATTTATTCTATTTTTTCTTCACGGATTTCTCTTAAGTTCCACTATGTTCTATTTTAAAGTTTCATTTACATTTTTCAGTTTGTTGATTGTATTCTGCATATCATTCTTTTCCTTCTCTGCCTTTTCTCTGAAGTCTTTCATTGTTTTCCTTATAGTGGCTCTGGATACTTTTTCAGTCAGGTCGATATAGTCATCTGTGTCCATACGGTTGATTTTAGTACGGTGACTTTCTTTCTGTGGTATGCCATTCCCTGGAACATTTGTTGATCATTTGTAGTTCTTCCATCTCCCACAGCTTGCCTTTGGGTTTGTTCTGCACCACTGATGCCCCTGTACCACTGATGCTAGTCAGCATGATTTCTTGGAATTCTTGCCTTGTTGTGGATATATCTGTTTAGTGGCTGGGCTGCTATGGTTGGTGTTGGCATGATCATTTGCTCTGCCAGGTGGGAGGCTCCTTTAGTTGGTGACACCAAGTTTGCTGTCCAATGTGCTCACCCTTGTGCATCACATTTACTCACTACCATGCCCGCACCCCAAATTCAGGAAACTTTTTAAACATCCTCAATCCTCAGTGAATGGCATTGCAATACTTCTGGCTTTTATTAATTATTTCTACTTTAATCTGTCCCACTTTTTTACACTTCTCTCCCATTGGGTGACAACTTCAGTTGTACAGTTAACACCCAGCCTTTGCCTTAGAAGAAATATCTGTCTTCTTCAGTGGGGCCCTGCCATCACTTCAGTATAGTTCAGCTATATCTGTATCTGAAGCATCCTCTGTCTCCAAGTATCTATATCTCATTTCAAAAATTCTCCTCAGGTATCCCTTGTGATATTACGCATGTGTCTCCCAGAAAGATTGAGTGCTCTACAAGGGCTCCCAGGGAAGGCACCAGACTCACTGCTCCTCAGGCAGGTAAGAGTTCCCCCAGGGTTGTTCAATACCTTTTGGGCGTGCTTTTTACCACAAGGGGTTAATGAACTGAAATAAAAGTTTTTGAATCTTGTCTTTGCTGTTTGACAGCAATGCAGAGCCCTGGTCTATGCGGCCGCCAACAGGGCTTTCATTTGGAGAGATCCTTAGCCTCATGGAGATGCTTGTTGATGATCTGTCTCTGGTAGACATGACCAACAGGGTTCTTTGGGAGACCGGCTGGTCCAAGAAGCACAATTATACCCCAGATATTGTTGCAGCTGCTGAAGGAAACCTATGAGCCATGAGGCCCCACTATGGGTCACTCACAAGCCCAAAGTCTCAGCAGACCAGAGCAGGAGAACAGGTTTTCTGCATATGTAATCACATCATCAGACATGATCAGGGTAGGGCATTGTGAGGTGCACATAAATGTTGCTGCTTTTTCCCTGTGGGCAACTAACTGGGCACTGTTTTGAAAATAGAGATGTATGGTGACTTTGCCTGTAGAAGGCAGAAATGAGGGAGGGAAGGTGGATGCTCTCTGCTGTTTAGAGCTCTCATCTCACAGGCTGCAAATGAAAAGTGCAGCACTGTCTTCTTTTCTCTCACATCGGATTGAAAGCTCAAGTGTGGTTAGGAATTAAGGGCATGATCCGAGAGACTCAGAACCACAGACTGTAAGTATTCTTTACCTGCCCCACAAGGCCAGACTCCATGTTTAAACTTCAGGCAGCTCATCCCCAGAGGCTCAGGGTTGATAAGTTTACAAGAAAGCCTGCCAAATAGGGAGGAAGCTTTTCTAAAGAAAGACCATTCAGGTGTGAAAATGCTTGCAAAGATTTGACTTGAGCATTCTCTAAGTCCCAGATCTGCAGTTTTTGCTCAGGCAAAGCTCCCATCTGAGGAAACAAAACTACTGAAGCAAATGATGTAGAGAATGTGTGTTTCCTGTGCCAGGAAGAGGGGGGCCTGCTCCCTCTTTGAGTGGTTCCTGCTTTAGCTACTTGGGTTATAGGTGGATAATTTCAGGAATACAGCTGTTCTGGCCAATTAATAAAGTCCTTTATGAAGAAGCTTTTGAAATTTCTTCCATGGGAGTGTGGCAAACTATTATGCTAAGCACTGATTGTCAGTGGTTCCCAGGAAACACTTGGAAACACTTGGCAATGTCCAGTTGTCTGGTTACACTGGGGATGGTGGTAGTGGTGGTTCTGATCCTTAATGGAAGACCAGAGATGTAATTCAATATTCTTCAGGGCACAGGGCAGCCCCCATACTTGGATTATTCAGTCCCAAATGTCCATAGTACTGAAGCTGAGAATCCTGGTTTAAAATAACATTCTTAAAATATGCTCTTATCTTTTCTTATTACTTATTATTTTCTCCTTTAAGGATTTAATAAAAATAGTAGTAGCTTGGAAATACTATAGTGAGTACCAATGCTATTCTTTATTGAGTCCTATAATATGGTCTTTCTTAGTCTTTTTTCCCCTGAGAATTGTCAAGATGACTTGATTTTTCCCTTGTCTTGATTGAAATAGAATTAACAGATAATTCAGGCTTCATTAGCATTTAGTGTATCAGCTCTGTTTATATCAGTTCCATTTTAGTGCATGAATAAAAGTAATTTGCTCAACATTACATACTTAGTAAGTAGCAGCATTGGAACCTGAACCTACAACTGTGTGAATCCAGAGTTGTTACTCTCCACCTATGTTAGTACCCAATACTGCTTGCACCTGTATATTTGTCTCCCCATTGCTTAACTTAAATTACAAGTTAATAAGTACAGCATTGCATACAATGCCTCATCATTGGAGCACATCATGTACTTTACAGATAGGTCCATAAATTGGCTCCATAATAGGTGAAAAGTTGAAGGAATTCCACTTTTCTGTAGAAAGGGGTTTTAGGGGTCAATTTAGGGCTGAATTGGACCTTAAAAGATAAAATTCACTCCTGGCTTTGGGAGGCACAAAGTCAGGTCACAAGCACATAGCTGCCTTGTTTTCCTATTGCTCAATTATAGTATTTAAACACTTTCCCACATTATCTGCAGGACTTTGTTCACTTTTCTAGATACTCCCGTTAAAAAGGGATCCCTGCTCTTGTCTGGTTCTTTGGGAATGTTTCCTTAGTGTTCCTTCTCAAGTCTCTTTCCAAGATGCTAAGTCCCACACCATGGATATTTTCTTCTTTCTAGAACATTTGCATCAGCTACAGAATGTCTCATGTGACCACTCTATCTAGGTCTCACTTGGGTCATCTTTTCAGATAGCACCGGATCACCTTTCATTTTATAACCTGAAGTACAGTAGTTCCCAAATTAGGGAGAATGCTTCTGATTGTTGTGATGTGTGCATGTCTTACAGGGAATCGAGGGCTCCTTTTTGAAGTTGGAGATGCTGTTGAGGGCTTGAACCTGACGGAAGCCTCCCCTGGATACAGGTGGCAGATTGTCCCTAATGCCAGTTCTCCATTTGGATTTTGGTCAAAGAAAGGACAACTCTTCAGGTATGTTGTAGGAAAAGTAGCAGATCATGTCAAGAACATCCACACAAGCCTAGCTGAAGCTAGGAGATGGATGAGTGTGGCAATGAGGATGAAAAAAGATAAACTAATGCCATTTGCAGCAACATAAATGGAGCTGAATGGATTATGCTTAGCAAGATAGGTCAGAAGGGAAAAAAACCCAAATATCAGATGGTTTCACTTACATGTGAAATATAGAGAAACTGAACAAAGAGTATAGAAAAAGACAAAACTTGCGAACTGACCATAGATCCGAGGCAGAGGGGAGGGGAGGGAGAGGTCAGGACAGAGAAGGAAAGGGCACAGGATATTGTGGCCATGAGTCGCAGTTGCTGTGATGGTAGGAAAACTACGGGGACTACACCTGAGAGGAGAAACCAAATACTATCCCAAAACTAACAATGTTGTAAGAAAATAAATACATAAATTTATTTAAGGAACTGTGGCAATGAGATTCCCAAGGGAGAATTCATAACACCTGTCAATTCAAACACAGCAGAGTTTGACCACTGTTCTCAAATGGAATTGATCATACTAGTGTGAGAGGCCCTTTATTGAGCACAAGATAAAATTTGATCAATATATATATATAAAATTTCTACTTTCTACATCCTAATTTATAGTCTGCTGTGGGAAATGATTAGATTGTTCAGCTGCATAGGTCAGGAGATTTGCAGTGAAAATTATTGAATTTATGTGGTTAGAAAGTGAAGCCAACATCTTGCTGATGCTAGAGAAAGAGATGCACGCATTTGCCTTTTGGGCATAGGTAGGATCAAAGGCCAGGCAACCAATAGTGCTGTTGGAATGACCACCAATGACCACCCTGTGTGGAAGGTCAGTCAGTGCCTGTTGTGGGGCAAGAAAAGCTCTGTGACTCTGTAAGACATTGTTTTCTCTAGGAAAGACTAGGGTGCGATTATGATTTTCCTGCTTAGTGTTTTGAATGTATAATCTCTTAGGATGTAGCCTAAATTTTTAGTGCAGGTATTCTCTGCTTTGTGAAAGTTCCAATTTTACACTTCTCTGTTATGGAAGACTTATATTAGTACATGTTTCAATAGCCCAAGGAGATCTTAATGGGATTTTTGATTTTATGAAAAAAGGTGTAAAGAACAACAGCATTCAGCATTGGGTTTTTCAGCAGCCATTCTACAAGTAGCAACACCCAGCATAACGAGTGTCCCCAGCAGCTTCTTCCCAAGAACTACTTCAGACAGACTGTGTAACATCTCATCCATGTGTTTACTATGTGTTAGTATTATTTTAGGTTTTATGTGTTATTTGGTATGATTTAATAGGCTATTTTGGGGGGGGCTGGGCACATTAAAAATTTTTGCCATATAAATTAAAGCTTTTGCTTCTTTACTTTCTGCCCTTGTGGCTTATGAGAGATTTCATTGAATGCTGTACTTTTCAAGAGTGAGGAAAACCTGTATTCTAAAATATAAGAAGTTTGAAAATTTCTTAGTTCTTAGACACTATTGTCTTGATTTATTCTTAGTTTATATAGAGAGGGGTAGATCCTTTATTATATGATGACTTTCTTTGCCTTTCTAAATTCTTCTAACAGATGTTGGTAATGACTCCTTTATGCAAATTCCAGTCAATCAATGGCCACCTACAAGGATTTTGGGCATTTTATATTTCAATTCATTTGTGGGATGAAAGGTTTTATTCCCTGTTCAGGGAATTTTAGATGTTTGTTGAAATCTGTGAACAAAGTAATCTCCATTATCCCTGAAGCTTGACTAGTAGGTATTTGACTGTTAGTTTATGATTTTAAAATAGTAATATTTTGTTGTCCCATTTAGCACAAATAGGCCATCTTTATTATATATTTTGAGGACCATTAGTAATGTTCTGAGGGAAACTTTCCAGCCATTTTTAGTGCATGTAGAAGTATTAAGAGAGTCAGATCAACTTGAAAGACAATAGTATGTTTTGTCTGTGTGGTTTAACCCACATGACATCTGCCATTTTGAAGAACCACCAGTCAAATAAGCAACTCTTTCCATCTCTCCCATTTATTTCTTTAAAATTAAAAAAAATTAAATAACTGGACTATTGATTGATTATTATAGTGATGGACCTGTAAAACTAGTTATTTCAAAAAATCCTTGATATTTAATTTCTTAAAGATCATTTAATTTCTTGGTATTTACTGAGTCATCTTAATCATTTTCTTAGCCATAGCTGTATCTCATACCTCATCACTAGAGTTCATTGTAAACATTTAAAAACATACAATCTATGTTTGAGCTGTTTTATAAAATTGTGAGCAATCTTTTTTAAAATTTCAGGCTCTGTCTCTTAATTTGAACTTGTTCACACCTTCAGTTGACTTTTCTCAGGGGAACACATTTTTTAGTTGAAAAATACTCTCTGTGGATATAGAGTGAATTTTTACTTTTTTTTTTGAAATAGCATTTAGTTAGTAAATCCTCCAATGTCTAAAAACTTATCTACTGACCAGTTATGCTAAACTATATTATTCAACAGTATGAGGGTGAGGGAAGGTTGGCATCTTCGAGGAGGGAGTAGCCCGGTCGCACACAGAGAAGGTAGGGCAGTGGCCCCTCAGTGTCACTTGACGTGTCTCCTCACTTGGCTCAGCAGACATGTACTTGCTTATTTCCATGATCCAGATCTTCAGAGACAAACTACTCCATGAGTCAATGGCTATGTAGATGAAGAAACCAGAGTCTCCAGTGGGTGCAGCATTTTTCAAATTTTAGGCAATTATCAGTGACAAAGCTAAGCTCTGAGTTTCTTCTGACTTCGAGTCTTGTGATTTCTCCAAAAGTCCACCTATGCCACATCTTTTGTTACCACAGGAGTATGGTATTTTAGAAAGTGTGTGAAGGCTTACAGAGACATATGCCTGCCTGTTATGGTGGAGTTAATCTCTTCAGTGAGGGAGAAGAAATAGAAACTTCTCTTAATAACATTTGGAGTCATTTCAGGTCCATCACTTTGCTCCCTCCAGAAAGAATTGTGAAATGTTGTCCTGAAGTCAAGTAAGATGATTTGGCAGGAAATATATTTGTAAGAGATGATTGTCCATGGACACTTAAAACTACACATGGCAAGTGTAAAATGGTCAATGTCTGACATTTGCCAGAGGGGTGATCTAATATAATACCTTATAAAGTGTGATTGTGCTTCACTGGGACACAAGAAACAAGAGTTCTATCCCAAGTCAGAGCAAGTTCTAATCAGTGATTTCTTCATTTCTCATGCTAAGTAAATAGTAACAGTAAGTAAATAACCTTTACTCTAGATTGAGATCCCACCTGGGTCTAGGCCTTGCACTCACCTGTCAGTGGGTTTTCTCAGCTGAACCTCCAGACAGCCCTGTACCCCCGTGCCCTGAGGACAGCCTCCTGCAAGTGGTGCCATGGTGACAAGTCCCAAATGAGCGTGCACCACAGGACAAGCTGTTTCTACAATATTCTGGTCACTCTTGGTAGAAGAATCAAGTGTTTCTTCCTCAGGATCATACAGCAAAACAAATACCAAGAGCAAAATGCTGAAACGTCAGTGATTTGGGCCTTGGTCACTCTCTTCCCAATGTTCCTCCTCTTTATAGTGCACGACTCAGTGGGTTCTTTGTAGCCCCAGAGACAAATAATTACACCTTCTGGATCCAGGCAGACAGCCAAGCTTCCTTGTACTTCAGCTGGTCAGAAGATCCGAACACCAAGGTATTTGTGTTCTCTCATTTTTTCTTTTCTTTGTCCCTAGTTTTTTGCTTCTGGGAAAAAAAATCAAAATGAAAGCATTAATATTCCACTAACAGTGTAACATGCCATTAAATAATTAGTGATTTGAATTTGGGGAGGGAGATGTGTTTTTTTTATTAATTTTTTTGAAGTTGAGTCATAATTGACATGATTTTAAATGTGGAAAAAGAATTTGACTGAATAAGAAAGCACCTGCATTTACTGAGCACTTAATAAAAATTATTCATCACACTACATCATTTTTATAACTTGTTTCTAATCTCATAGCCTATCTGTGATATATGCATACACACACATGCATGTTATATATGCAGACACAACATACAGGAACATACAGTCATAGTCACAAAACACACATGTATACACACCTGCATACATGTATACAACACACATATGAGTCACATACACATGTATGCACACACAAATGTGTGTATGTAACACACATATGTGTGTGTGTATATATATATATATATATATCCACTTTCCAGGCCAGTAAATTAAAGTTTCTCAGGAAGCAGAAGCTTTAATTTACTGGGTCACTTGAGTAATAAGAGGTGTATTTAGGATACAAACCACATTTGTTTGACTTTAAAACTTGTACCTTTTCCATTAATTTTGAGTAGGGGTATAATCAGTCTTATGTAGAAATATCCTCATCAGTTTTGAAGGATAAGAAAAGGTGTTTTTAATAAATAATCAAAATTCCTTAGTGTCATTGACAAAGAGCCACATTTCTCTGCTGAGATGATTAGTAAGATTCTAGGAAATTGATTTACTAGAGAAACATCATAGACTTGGTCAGGTTATTCTGATTCCTCAGAAGCTTAATAGTTCCATTATCCACAGAACCCTGTAAACCCTGAGTTATAGGTTGGCTTTTCTAGCTTCTTCTGAATACTATTTACATGAGAAAGAAGGAGAGATGAAGAATCATAAACAACCAGTTTCTAGTGTGACTGGGTGAATATGGAAATGGCAGATCAGTCCAAAAGTCCTTGTTTGTCACAGTCAAGACCCTGAATGTTTAAGGAAGATGCGCAGGAGCTTCATGGTGTTGATGGTGATGCATTTGTTTGGGTACAGCTGAGAGTGGCCTCCATCAGGGTGGGCACTGCAGACTGGTTTGACTCCTGGGAGCAGAATGGAGATGAGGGGACCTGGCAGCAGAAGTCCCCCAAGTTGGAGCTGTATGGTGGAGCCAAGTACTACCTGGAAGCAGAACATCATGGGAGAGCCCCAAGCCAGGGGATGAGAATTGGGGTACAGATCCACAACACTTGGCTGAATCCTGATGTGGTCAGTACTTACCTCCGGGAGAAGCATCAGATTCGAGTTCATGCTCATCGGCTTCCAGAAATCCAGGTCTGTGTTTCTTGTCTCACAAGGTCAGATTTGGGAATGAGCACTGGGAGGACTAAAACCTTGCAAAGTGGAGGGATCATCAACCAAGAGCCAAGAGACCTGAGTGGTGATAACTCTGGTGCCAGAGAAACAGAATATCTATCCAATAAGGTCATGAGAAATTTTTTTTGAAAAAGTACAAAATATTATTATTGAGATGACATAACTCAAGTATTAATTTTAGGAATTTAAACTCTAGGGCAAATCTGATTTTGGGCATCTATTTCTCAGAGTAAAGTCCTCTGAACACACATGTATGTGTGTGCATCACAAACACAAAATGTGTGTATGCACATCTGTATTTGACAAGAAAAAAATTACTAGAATCAGAAACAGCCCAGAATGAGGAATTTTCCCAGCCTCACTGGCCAGCCTACCTAAGACGAGGTGTGGAGGCATGGTGACCTGACCACAGCCCACCTCACCTTTCAGGAATCAACTATCAGCTACTTGGTTTCTGCAGAGCAACCACTTTCTGCTTTTCAGGGAACACTATAAACCCTATTTTCCCCCGAATTTGGGGGCTTAGTCTTTCAGGAGCTATCCCACTGTGCCTACCAGTATAAATGAATTAAAACCTCTTCTCTCCTCCTCTCTGAGTCATTGGCTGTTTTTGCCTTAACATATTCACACTTTCTCGGCCTGCTCTGTCTTGCTTGGGGCCTTTGGGTCTCTCTGTTGCACGCTATATTTTTTTGAAAATTTTAGTGTAATTTTTGTTTCTTTTTTTTTTAATGTGCAAAGATGGGTCAATACGAATTCTGTCCTCTAAAGTTTATAGTATGAGAGTAAAACACACACACAAATATTCCTAGACCAAAGGAGAAAATAAATGATATGAGAGATTATAAATTACATTGGTCCTACTCCATAACAGTAGTGTAATAAGCCCATCAAAGAATGTTCTGGAAGCAAAGCAGCGACTGAATAAGCCTGAGACAGTGTTCATGCCACATGGCTGCTCCTATCTATGGCTGCCCCTATCCATGGCTGCCAGGGAGAGGACTTGGTGGGAAGGCTGGATGTGAGTTAGCAACATTTAGTTTCCCATGTGAAAGGAAAGGAGAGGGCGTGGGCCAATAAGGAAACAGACAGATATATTATTGCAAGAAAAGTTTGTATTGGGTGATGGTGCTTGTGTTCTCCAGAAACTGCTTAATGATAGTGAATTAAAAAATTGAAATTATAATGAAAAATAAGTAAAAATCTGAAGGAGGCCTGTCTTCTCTGACTTCATGAATATGTCACCCTGATGTCCAGATGCTGACTGTGCCTGGCAGCGGGAACTTCTTCCTCACTTGGGACAATGTCCCCAGCCAACCAATCCCCGCAAATGCCACAGCCCATCAGGTGAGAATCTTTTTAAACTACTGAGAGCTGGGGGTACTAGGATTGCCATTTGTGCCCATGGTATGAACTGGTAGTTTTTCATTTTGGCAGGTTCAAACAGCCATTGAGGAGTTACTTGCAGTCAAATGCCAGCTAGACCCGTATTTTGCCAACATTCTCCTCCGACTTGGATTTGAACAAGGTGCTGTTTCCGGTCTTACAATTTTTGTCCCTCTCCTTTATGGTTGTCTTCTCCTTTTGTTTTTCCTGTAAAAGGGAACCATCTTCTTTTCCACCTTAAGGTGCTAACTGAGTCAAATAAAAATATCTAGACAGGATTTGGGAGTTGAGGGATTTCATTCTGGGAGGTGGAGAACTATTTCTTGTGGGTGTCAGAGAAAGAAAAGGCACCCCACAGTCCCTCTGAGCTGTTAAGTGGAGCAAAGTACTTCCCAAACACTTCCCTTCCACACAGTGGGAAAGAGCAACCACAGAGTGGGGAAACACAAAGCAGTATGAATCTTATTTAATTGTTCTACATACCCTGAGGTTCTCCCACTACCCTGTCACCTGTGAACTGCCATCCTGATCTCCTTCCCTCCCCTCTCTTTGCTTTATGTTTTAGTTCTGCTGTCAGGTTGTTAGTTTTACCTTTTTCTTGTCCTTTTGTTTGTTTTCCTTACATCCCCCATGTAGGTGCGATTATCTTTTTCTTTCTGGTTTATTTCCACTAGCATGATTCCTTCTAGGTCCATCTATGTTGTCACAAATGCACCAAACTTGTCCTTTTTAATTGCTGAATAGTATTCCATTGTCTAACTATATACCACAATTTTCTAATCCATTTGTCTGTTTTGGAGTATTTGGATTGTTTCCATATTCTGGCTGAGGGTAAGTTTTTAAAATGCTAATAAGGTGAACTAAATTAGAGTTGATACTTCTTTGTCTCTTTGTTCTTCAAAAGTTTTTCCATATTATAATTCACAAAGAAAATGGTAGTAGACTTGTATGCTTTAGGACAGACAATCATGGTCTCTTCTGTCTGGAGGTTTCAAGCTGAAGAGTGCCAGTCACCTCAGCCATCCCCAACTTGACCAAGGATTGGAGGACCAATAAAATGGCAAACACATGTTTGGAGACTCTGCCTTAACTTCTCTGTCTTCCTATTTTATCCATACTGTACCCAGGTTTAGGAGATTCCAGTTCTGATGGGGACCTTACCAGTGGGACAGAGCCCTTTTGTGGGAGATTCAGCCTTCATCGGCCTCAACACCTTGTCCTAATACCCCCAGACTCTGAGAGGGGCTACAGGTTGGATCAGTACACACACGTATGTAGCCGCCTTCATGTTTCCAGGAGAGGTTGGTGGGTGGAGTGGGGTTGGTATTGACGTCTGGGTTTGAGACTAAAGAAAAAGAGGTATAAAGCCGTGCGTGATTTCTATGATTTTCCCAAGGTCCTCTGGTTGAAGTCCTGGTGGGAGTGGGGGGGACACTTTGGCCTCCAGGGGAGAGTTACCTACAGAGATATTTTGGATGTCTAAGTCTCTTAATGGCTATTTCAAATGTGAACTTATGCCTCGCATCCTCCATCAGCTGTTGCTACACAGAAATGGCTTTGTATCAGGCTGTGAGACCCTTGGGAATTTTCCTATGCTCTCAGATTTTCTCTAGCTATAAGAGAGTAGACACTTTATAGTCAGACTTTCAGCTTTTTATTTCTGTCTTCACCCTGCGTGCCCTCCATGTATTACTTCAATCCACTCCTTTGTAAAATGGGAAGTAATACAACCTATATTGTGGTAAAGACTAAATGAGTTAATGTAGAAAAGTGCCATGCAGTAGCTAGAACTTAGCACTAATTTCTGTCATTTACTGTTATAGTTATCATTATTAATGATCGATTGATACATTTCTCCAGCACCTGTTAAAACCTTTGTGTCAAAGAGTCCTACTTTCATTCATAAAAGTAGAGGGTTCATTTGCCCTTTGGAGCTAGAATGAATCTTACTGGGGTGGCTGAGCTCATAACTAGGGCTTTACATCTCTTCCCAGTCAAGTCACAAGGAAGAGCTGGGACTAAATCATTCAGTTAGGGGTACCTCTTCCCCTGCAGCCTTTCCTCTAGAACATAGGCTCCTGGTGGGGGTGGAGGGACACTTTGGCCTCCAGGGGAAAGTTATATACAGAGATATTTAGGGTGTCATACTGTGGAAGTGGTACTGGCACCTGATGTATAGGCTGCAGGGATAATGCTAAAAGCCTTATTGTGCACAGGAGAACCCCACAGCAAATAGTAACCCAGTTCCTCATGTCAGTAGTGCTGAGGTTGAGAAATCTTTTTCTGAAGTTTTCTTTTGCCAAGCCATTTTGTACTTAACACAGAGTTAGAGACCAAGAATGCAGGAACTGAGGCTCAGAAAGCTTAAGTGACTTGCTTGAGGTTGCATACATAACTGGGTCAGAGTAGGAATTTTCTAATTAAGATAGGTTAACATTCTCACAACCAAGCACAGGATTAGTATTTAATAACTCTGTTGAATGAATCACAAGGTACACATTTTCTTCTCTAGCTAGACTGTTCCATTCTAGGAGGGTAGGACGAGATTCATTCCTTCCCTTACAGCGTGAAGAAGGATTCCGGGGAGGTGATTCCTCCTCACTTTGCTTGACTGGCTACTTGTTGCACTAGTAGCTCTCAATCATTTGTTTGGTGTCTGTAGCTCTGCATGGCATACAAAAGCCCCATGGAGGAGAGCCTGAGAGTGACTGTGTACTTTACAATCGACCTTCAGAACATTATTCAGGGAAACGTCTCCTGTAACTGCAGTCTCCTGGGGGCCAATCCCAAAAGGTAACTAATGTGTGAGGAGGTGTGGTGGCATGCAGCCAGCTGGGATGGTTATTCTGGGGACAGAGGAGCCCTGGGGGACTACTGTTTTTTTTTTTTCTTCTCCCAGACATGGGCTTTGGATACTGATTTGGGACTTTGAGTGTGATTTATGTATTTTATTTTTGACAACGAAGTCTCAGAATGGGTAGCTGTTGAGAATCTAATACTAGAAAGAATCTGACATTTCTCATCATCAGAAACTCTCATCATGGAAAGAGACGTTGGACCCTCTTAATCAGTCAACGAACAAAGAGTCTGAAATACAAAGTAGCTTTGAAAGTGGTTTAAAACCTGAGTCTGGTAACACCCAGAAGTATTAATTTTCTGTGTGGTTAGTGCCTGACATAAGATCTGCTTAAGACACAATTATATTGTAATTTGACGATGCTGTTGACATTGAGCATCAGAAATGCATGACTGAGTGAAATGGACCAACTGTGTCATCCCCATGCTGAGCTGAGCCTGCCTGGGATAGATGGCTGCGCACACAGGACTGTCTAGCTGCAGGGAGTCTTGGGATCTCTCTTCTGGACATGGAGCCCTCAGAGCCCTGGGCTTGTGTGTGAGGGCACTAGAGGGACTGAACAGGCCCATTTCCATATTGCTCTTGTTTTCAGCTGGAAGTTCATGTGTGTTGACCTCTGGGACACATGTGTGCACAGCTCCGAGCATCTCCAGATGCCTCTGGCGGACACTTCAGTGCTGGTCCATCGCATTGATCTTTTCCCTCTGGTTCAGGAGCAGGAAGGTCTCTACGTAGATGAAGTTATTATTGCAGACACGAACCTAACAGGTAATCATCCAGTCCACTCTCCTTCACATGCCTGTCACATGCCTGTCACATGCCGATCTTAGTGTCCACGTGAGGGGCTACTGTCCTTTCAATGGAGAGGGAACCGGTGATTCTCCATCCCTCTTTGTAGAAGGATGATAGGGTTAGGGTTGTATGCCCTTACCTTTTTGCCACCAAATGCTCCAGTATCTGGTACCTCCTAGAAGTGAGTTAGAGAGGGAAGGAGGGAGGGAGCGCATAGACATGGGCAAAGACTAGAGGTGGCTTGGGAAATATACCTTTTTTTCACTTTATACAACAATAATGCCTGGAGGATTATTTAGTGAGGACATAAATCAACAGACAACTGGGTTTAATATTCATAATTTAATCCCTGACTTGACATACTACTTTAATAGTTGATTGCATTCTCCCATCTTATATCCTCTTTGAAAGGTTTTGTTTTTTCAATCTAGTGGTAGCTGTCATTTAGCTTTCAGAACCCCCATGAGATGGTCCTATTATTTCCGCTTTCTAGAGGGAACCAAAACAAAGAGGGATTGAGTGCTTTGCCCCAAATCACTCAATTGGGATGTGGGGAAGTATGAGGTCTACAAATCTTTGACATCAGAGCCAGGTCTGCAGTGACCCCACCCAGATGAATGAGTACACGTTGGCTGAACACCTACTCTGTGCCTGTCGCTTTAGTAAGCACTGGGCATGCGAAGATGCAATCTGGAGGCATTTACTGTCTTGATTGTACTGTTTTGGGGAAGAAACTGTCTTTTTATGCAGTGCTTAGTTGAAGGAGAAGAACATACGATAATATGTTGCCCTAGTTCAAAATCTATCAACTCTCTACGCTTTCTCTGCCACGCAGACTGATGTCTGTGACAATGCTCACTTTATGTGTGGGAAGTGCCTTAGAGAGGCTAGCCAAGTTGCCACTAAGTGCAAGCGGAGAGTTGGGATTTGAACAGTGGCCTGTCTTAAACTTTGCACCGTTTCTGTATATCTGCTGACTCCACACTATGGATTCTCAGTCTCTTCCACCAGTATTTGTTCAGTGTTCAGGCGCATCAGTGAGACTGTCTTGAGTTTCTGGGGATCCCAGGAAGAAAAGGAGCAAAGAGTGGCAATTGGTGCTAGGTATTGTGTGGGGGCACCTCCATGGACACATGGAGTTACTTTTGACAAGTTTGGGGCTTATGGAACTTTGCCGTTGAGTTTTTTCTTCATTGCCTTAAACCATAACCTTGAGTTTTCCATTTGATTTGAAACCAAATAGGCCTCCTGTCTCTTTGCTCTTTTTCAGGGAGCAGATAGGCAGAAGCAGTGCTTCCCCTGTGTGGGGGAGCTAAGGAACTCGGTCTCTCCACTTGGGGTTTTCCTCACAGCAGGGCGCCCATCTTGAATTACTTGATAATAATTGGATGATTGGTTTCCAGTTTCTCAGGTTGACTCTGGAACAGCTCATCCAGGCGGGAATCTGGTGGAATCTCTCTCTGTGGTGGGATTTCCTCCAGTCTACAATGTCACTGTCTGGTTAGTGGGATGCAGCCCCGAGCTCCCACTCATCACTGTAAGGTAGGGAGCAGTCTTGGGCTTACCTGTTGTCCTTAGGCTTGCTAGTTGGTCTGGAGGACACAGAGTGGGATTTTTTTTAAAGAAAATCTTGTCTAGTTGCTTAAAGCAATGGTTCTCAATTTTAAGACTATTTTATCAGACTGAATTCAAGGGTTGTTAAAACACAAAATGGTGGACCTTGACCTTAGAGTCTAATTCAGGAAATTTCAGGCAGGGTCTGAAACGGGATATTTCTAATGAGTTCCCAGGCAATGCTGATTCTACTGGTCTGGGCACTACACTTTAAGAACTATTTTTTAGTGACTTCGTTTAAAGTAATTGTATTTTTATACTGTTTAGAGTTTCACATTACTACGGCTTTCTGTTTGCTCCCCTCAACCCATTCTCCATACAGAAACTTTTTGCATTCCTTGAGTCTAACAAAACAACTATTTCTAACAATTTACCACCAGATGGCACTAGAACACCACACGCAATGCTTCTTCATCTCAAACCTCTCTAGCCACAGTATACAAAGCAGTAACTAAGGATCAGGTTCCCCCAAGCTCCTGGAGCACATGTATATTCTAATTTGCTCTTTTAATTTTTCCATTAAAATCACAGTAGGATCGGGAGATGCTTTGCATTTAAGTCCTCCCTCCTCCTTTTCCTAACGTGCTCCAAAATGAGTTCTTGTACTTATACATGCCTGGGTAGGTGCTGCAAGCTTAACTCTCTGGTTCAGTTTCGTGGACCTCTGGGCATGGAAGATGCAAAGCCATCAGTTAGTATGAAGGTGTGAAAGAGCTTCCATGGTGGAGGAGAGGCTGATGTTAGACAGCCAGACTTCTGCTCTCCAAGTGCCAGTTGTTTAATCAGAAATGGTAGATACTAAATTAGGTTACTGTGAAATCAGAAATGGTAGATGCTAACTTAGGTTACTTAGTTATCAAGCTTCTGATAACTTTGCTGTCTGAGTTTTCCTTAAGTGTCTTCACTCATTCTAAAAGGATCTACCACTTGTACAAGATAGATGGCTTCTGACTGGCTTCCTGATTCATCCCCCAATATAAATAGTGTCACTCTGTTTCTGTAAAGTTGTTTGTATGCACATGGACAAGGGGAAATTAAATAATTGCATCCATGGATGTTACATATGTTCATTATTAAAAATAAGAAAAGAAAAAATTATGGAAGAAAAAAAAATCTTTCATAATCCTGGTTGCTCAGGAATAACTTCTGTTAACATATGAGGACCATATTCTAAGAGTTTTTTCCCAGGCAGTTTTTGTATTCATGAATATATTTCTTTTTAAACTCAAATTAGGGCCAGGCATTAATGTTCTGTTTGTATCACCTCAGAATATAACTGGACCGTTTCCCCATTACACTAACATCCTTCCAAAATATGATTTTCAATGACTGAATGATAATCCATCTCATGGTGTGTCACAATTTATTTGACTCATGTATATTAAAAGCAAGATTAGTCAGGCAGGGTGTTTTGTGGACAGGGACTAGATAAATGCTGGGTGAGATGGGGTGTGCTGAGTTTCAGCTGGAGAGCTGAGTGGGGATGTTTATGGACTAGGTCTCGAGTTCATCATCTGACTTTGAGGACAGATTAGAGATGCCCCAGCTCCCCTAATGCTCTGAGCTTCAGGCCTGAGCAGTGAGGGTGAGAGTTGTCACTCTCCATTCTGGGTCCCTGTGCTCCCAAGTATAGTGTGGGGTGGGGTTGGGGAGGTAGAGTACAACACTTGTTAAAAATTCCAGTATAGCACTACATTTTTTTCTGTTGTGGTGAGGGGATACCCCCCATATTTGGGAGTTTGAGCTCATGCCTTGAAAACATGGGTGCCTCCCTGTTTTTGGGTGAAACTCTCTATCCAGAGTAGCCCTTCTTGTCTATTGTGGTAAATGCTTTGTTTTCCACACACCACAGCTCTGTGCTCATGGAAGGAGAGGAAGAAGGATCTGGGCTGGTGATGACTCAGCGGCTACAGAGGACAAGTCCACCTTTAGGAGGATACTTTCAAATCCAACTTTCTAATACAGTGATTTCTGGTAATGGGGCATCTGTGGGTGCTACATTCTTGTTTACATTTATAAGGCCATTCCCAGGGAAACTGTCCTGTGGCATTGTCAGGCATGGTTATTATCCTAAAGTTTTGGTTCCTTTTCCAGAATTTGAAAATGACCTTAAAATGAAAGATCTGTCTGTGGGGGGGTGGGGGGGGCGCTGGGCATGGTGACGCATGACTGTAAGCGTCAGCCTAGGAAGCCTTGGTGGGGTCCGGGGATCACAGTTCGAGTCCTGTTCGGGGCAATGTAGCAAGACCTAGTCCCAAAAAAGTAGCTGGGCATGGTGGCATGCGCCTGTAATCCCAGCTACCTGGGAAGCTGAGGCTGGGATTGCTTGAGTCTGTGGTACCCGGGGGCAACCAACAGGAGCCTGTGGTTCCATAGGCAAAAAACAAAAACAAAAACAAAAAAACAAACAAACAAAAAAAAAAACAAAAAGACAGTGAGACGTAGTCAAAAAAAAAAAAAAAAAGGTCTGGGTTATAGGGTAATAGCTTCTTATTATCAACATTCCTAACCTTTTCATTTTGTAGATTGGCAAAGGGAATGAATGGATTGAATTCTTGGGGCTGCTCTAACAAAGTTAGCTGGCTTAAAACATCATTGTCTCAATGAAGTTCTGGAAGTCAGAACTCCAAAATCCAGTTCTTGGAGGGCGGGGGGCTACACCCATAGTCTCTATGCCCCCTCCCCCACCAGTCCCTAGTAAAGGATCCATGTCCTGTATCCTGGTGATACCTGGTCAGCTTGCATTAACAGTGGCAGCCTCACTCTTACCCTGACCTCTGTGGTCACCTTGTGTTTTCCTTTCCTCATTCAAAACTCTCCCAGCCTCTTATAAAGAAAAATACATATGAACCATAGAGACTTGTAGGCTCTCTGCTGCTGCCTCCTCCTTGTAATACAGGTTGAATTCCTCCTGTCAACATCCTTCATCTCATCTTCATCTTATTAGGGAGTATTCTGAGATTCTAGAAACTGTGATACTGCCATCTCTTTGGAAGAGCTTCAATCCTCTACCCTGCTCCAGGCCCAGGTTATACAAATAGTTGATGGTAGAGTCTGGTGTGAACTTAGATAGTTTTTACCTTATTTTAGTTTTCTTGAAGTTAATATTGAATTGAAACATTATATAAATTTCAGGTGTACATCACTGAAAATGAACATTGGACTTGGGTATTTTTATTCTTAGGTCAGTCTTCTTTCTGAAGTTTCGTTAGTCAAGATTCTTCATTGCTCTGGTCTCTGTGTTGAGACCATAAGCAATTGAGGATTTTAGTACTCATAATACATGTTGTCTGTGTTGAACTATCCTGCTATTTCATGCCACTGTCTGTGTCTTCTATCTGTGATGATCCATTCCATCTTTGTTGCCAATTGTAGGGCAACCTGTTTGTCTGTCATGCTCATTGTTGTACAAGTATCCATCTCACCAATCTGTGTAGGTTCTTTATTGGTTTTAGCAGTTACACAGACATACCAGGCAAGGCAGGCTAGGGCCAGGGCCAGGGTGCCCATCAGCCCCCCAGGAATCTTCACTCTTTTTCTCTGGGCTCTCTATCTGTCTCTCTCAGTGCTCTCCTTTAGTCCCCCTTTCCTAGGCCCAGGTATGCACACTTAACACATGCATACACCCACTGGACTGCACAATCATGGGAAAGATGCAACATCCCAGGTGCTGGCTGTGCAGGCCAAGGAAAATTTCTGATTAACTCCATTTACACTACAATGTACAAAGAGCTTTCAGATCCAATTTGAGTAGAGTAGTTTCTAAATCTTTAAGAACATATATATTTCTGAAGGAAAAGAGTTAGAAGTGATTATCATAGAGTATTTTTTGGGGGTAAAAATAGAGAACAACCAGAATGGAGAATCGAAAGAACTTAAGTGACTGTATAAAAATTACCATGTGACCCACAAGTCTGCCCTACTATGGAAAATGGAGTAGGTCAGGTTCTATTGTGCCTTCCCACTACTAGCCTCAAAAACCACCACCTGCGGCTTCGTTTTCCTCCCAGCTTACATTACCCACATGTCATAATGTGTTATTGCAAAATGTGCTTAGGAGTGTGAGCTCAGGGCATGTGCACCTACAATTATGAACACCTGTGCTGAGAAGCCAGAAAGCATGGACATGTGCATATATAAATATGGACACCTGGGCCAAGAAGGGAGAAAGCAAGTATAGCGATTACCTGGAGATCATGGCAGGCTGTGAGGCTCCATTGCTGCCTGCCTGTCTCCCAGCCTTCCAGCTTCCCCGCCCACTGGTCTGCCTGTATATCCAGTCCCCTGTTTCAGTATTAAAGATCTCTCGAATCTACTCAGGGCTCTAAGATGCTTTAGTATGTTTACCTGAATGGACAGTGGACCTTCCCTGCCTGGAATTGGTCCCCAGACACCTTCCAAACAGGAAGTTGCTGGATTCGCAAAAAAAAAATCTCAGATGAGAGGAAAGTATTGGTGTTTTTTAGAACAACTGAGGAAAAATTGAGGGCCCCTGGGTTACTAGAGTTAATAAGTAGGTAATGAGTGTCACTGTGCCCTGCCTTTGTGAAATTTTCCATAGACGTCTGTTTCCCTTCTCATAAGCAAAAGAACTGCAGCTTCCTACAGAGATTCTTTCCACCTCCATAATCCCATTGTGGATGTGCCTCACCACACTGCTTGCAAGCAGCCCGGGCAATCGACCTTTGACCTTTCAAAATGCTGATGGCTCTCAAGTTATACATTAATGTAGATTTTTGTTTTTAAGGATGAGAATCTTGTTTGCATTTTAGAAATCTGACATTTTATTAACATTCTCAGGAGTGGAGAATTTGAGAGGAAGTTGTTGAGTAGATAGAAGGCAGCCTGGGTCTTCATCTAAGTCATCTCACTTGACCAGCAAGCTTCTGCACCTCACTGGGTCTCCTTTTCCCCATTTCTAAAGTAGGTTTGAAGCTGTCCATGTGACCCACCTCACAGCGGCTGTCAGGAGTAGCTAATGAAATGGAAACTTTGGGTAAAGCATGAAAACATGAAACAGTTCAAACACAAGCAGGGCTTAAGTGCAAAGAGTTGTTATTTCTCTATGGGGATGTGGAATGGGGAAGCAGGTGGTTGGGCTTAAAGCAAATTCAAATAGAGAAACCAAAGTTAGATGCCAACATTCCTCAGCTGGGTTGGCTAAGTTTTTATGGGTGTCAGCTGCTGTGTGCCTCCCCACTCCCTGTGAAAGGTAGCCAACTTTTCTGTTCACAGGATTGGCTAAATTTTTCCAAGGGAAATCCAATATTTAATTAGACTTTCGGGCGTTTTCAGAGTGTCTGGAGTTCACATTTTGAGTTGACAATTGAAATATAGTTGTGATGTGAAGACTGTTTGTGCTGAAGTATGATGCTGATTATAGGTATCATGATATAAAAAAAATGGGTATCGACTTAGATATGCCTTTGGAAAAAAATGGTTCCACTGAATTGGGGGTGCTCTTGGAACTATATTTTTGAACTCGAGGTTCTCCTCAAGGTCAGTAATTTAAGCACCAAGCTGACTATCATTATGTTATCTTGGTGATGAGACTTGTGAGGTGGAGTAATGGTGCCTTGTGTTTTCTTTGCCAAATCACCTACAGGCATTCCTGTGCACATTTCAGCTAGCAACCTTTGCAAACTCTTACAGAATACTACTGATGACCTCACCTCCAGATACCTCAATGTCAGTGACTTCACAGTGATAGAGGAGCGAAAGTCTTGCTATGAACATGTGTGGACACTCTCCTGGTCCATCCAAATTGGGGACTTGCCCAATTTTGTCAGTGTATGTATGGAATTGCTTTTGGTGATATGACTTGGTGACCTGGGGCTTTTTAAAAAAAAAATTACAATTCTGTGAATGAAGACTGTCTTCAATTATTTAATTTTTAATCAGAATATTCAAGTAAAGAAGTTCTATAATTTTCTTTCTGGAAGTGCCCCAGATGTATTTTGTATCTCACACTCTTGTGAAAGTAGTTTGAGTCCAAGTTCCTAACTCAGTGCAGGTAGAAAAGTTGTTGGTCAGTCAGAGTCCACTATACGATAATTCTGCATCTGTTATTGGATAATTTAAGCAGATGTGATTGACTTAGATTATCATGGAGGCAGATGGCACAGCAGAAGGAAGTTTAGAAAAGGATTTGCTGTCTTTGGATAATGACAAAACCAGATGTTCTTGCATATTTAGGGTTTTAAAAAATAATCTAATGATCATCTAGCATTTGGTTATTATAAAATGAAGTCCAAAATGAAATTTTACCCCTGTTATGTGGTATTGTGGGTCATCTGGTTTTCAAAAGAAGTACTTGGGTGTTGATGCAAGAAGGAGGGAGTCAGCTCATTCACTTCTCTGAAATTTTGTTTTGACATTTTAGATTGTGAATATATAAACTAGAAAAGTATATAGATACAAAACATCTCAAGATTTAAAATTTTTATGCTCTTTAGGACAACTCTCCTTGCAATAAATATTCATCTAGTCTACTGGGGCTTTCATTAGGCATTATGTGCTCTTAGATTTCTAAACTTCAACCCCCTGTTACCATTTGTACTTTCTAGCTCTCTAATTATCATACATGGAATGTGAAAAGACCCTTTATCATTTGTTTAAATAAGATAAAATTTCCATGACAGAGTTCAACAGAAATGTAACCATCTTAGGTCTCTGATGAGAATCTAACTGGAGTGAACCCTGCTGCAGCCACTCGTGTGGTCTATGATGGTGGAGTTTTTCTGGGACCAATATTTGGAGACATGTTGGTGACTGCCAACCAGAACACTCAGGTGAGAGTGAATGGATCATCTGAGTGTAAGTACTGGCTTCAAGTCTATGTTAGTCTCTTCTTGACTAGTAATGTGAACTGATTCCAAGGATGAGTTTTCTAACAGAAGTCAGAGAAATGGCGACTGTTCTCTTTTGACTACCACAGAGTTTGGAAAGTACTCTGAAAGTAGAAATACTTTATAAAGATAGCGTTGGATTATTATAATCATTGATGCTATTTTTATGACATAAAAATCAGAGTATCTTTTTAGCTACATAGAATTTACACCTCTGTACTGTGGCATTGAAAAGTAGACTCTTTTTCAAAGGTCTTTTTCACTTTCTTATCCATACATATATGCGTTATAAGTCATCTGCTTTCAATTTAATAAAAATTAAAAAAAAGAGAATAATTTAACCAACACCTGGTACCCAAATTGAAGATTGACAATTTATAACATTTTGATGTATTTGTTATATATATATATATATATATATATATATATATTGCCTTTCTCAATAGAATAAAATATTATAGCTTCATTGACAGTATTATCACTTCTGTCTTCATGCATTTCAATACCACTTCTCTCTATAAGTAAAGACTATCAATTAGTATGTGTGCTTTTAATTACATTTTATGTAGAGAGAATCAACTGGGTCCTGTCTTTTTCACTTTCCTCATCTCCAAGTATCACAGAGTTCTATTAGGTTAACATTGGTCCCAATGGGGGGAAAGACATATGGTGACTTCTTGGAGACCTATATAATTCTATGTCACAAAATGACTTCAGCCAAATGTCTAGGCACATTCTAATATTCCTTTATACAGCAAAGTATGAATATAATGGTAGAAGGCATGGACCTACTTTGGTGACATTTATTAGTCAAGAAAGGGATATTCTCAGGAAGTAGATAGCCACTAGAAAATACCAAAATGAGATTTGTCATTGTGTAATTTGAAGTTTATTAAATCTGCTTCTACTTGACAGCAAGGGAATTCACTCAAGGTTTAGTATAAAATAGCAGAAATGTAAGGTTTCAGTCTACCTACAGTCAGTTTATGAAAACCTAACATGTTTTTAGTCATTCATTAAAATTTAAGGCTTTTGAAATTGGGGACTAGAAGAAAGAAAAATGGGCTACTAATACATTTTAATTTGGGCAAGCTAATACAAGTACTTTACGAACCTGTTCATAAACCTGTCTTGAGGTTGTGACAGACATATACATTTATTGCTTTTTTCTTTTTTTAAAGGTGGCTGTGAGAGTGAATGACATACCAGCTCACTGCTCAGGTTCATGTGCTTTCCAGTACCTAGAAGGGTCAACTCCTAGGATCCATTCGGTGTCATATTCTCTTGGTATGATTTGTCCTTGACAGTGAGATGGCCTTGAACTTGAAACTCAGGGTGATTTCTTAGAGGCCCCATATTCTGTGAGGGGTGTGTAGGAGGTGCATCAGCTCATGGGGGTGGATGAATGACATAGCAGAAAGTATATTTTTTGGCCAAACTAAATTAAATAGTTGTGGTTTGAAATAGTGATAAGTGGATTATGATGACTTCAAATGTTTTATTCTCTTTGTTCCTTGCTTTGAAATGATTTTATTTTGATCTCTTTCCCATTTCTTATTGACAAAGTGATCTCTTATTACTCATTTGAAAAAAATTAAGAGGGGATTGTGTGCTATAATAATAAATGCAGGTGTTCGTTATTTGAGTGGATATCTCTGGGAATTTTGGGAGAGGGAGGTGAGAATGAGTGAACATTTCCTTCTTAGGAGAGTTCTTGTAAGTGGAATGGTATCACTGAGCGATGGTTCTCTGCTGTTATTTTCTGTTCTCCTTTAAGATGGTGTCAGTAGACTACGGGTTTACATTACTGGAATGAGTTTCTCTGATGACTCTCAGTCCTTAAAGGTCACAGTCAACGAAACAAGTTGCAAAGTTACCTTCTCAAACCTTACGCATGTGGTCTGTGAGACAAACCTCCTTCCTGTTGGAGCACATCGGATCTTGATGTGGGCAAGAACCTCTGGTCTGGCCATCAATGCCAGTAGAGGTGGCCTCTTCCTGCTTGTGGAACCCAGACTGGACACTGTGGAGCCTTCCAGAGCTTCAGAGATTGGTAACCTGGGGAGGACCCTACATTGCCCTGCCCTGACCCTCTGAAGCTAGCATTCTAGTTGGTCTACAGGAATCCATCTGGTCCTACCATATGACAAATTCCATATCTACCATGAATCACAACTTTCTATTTTCTTTTTCCTTCCTTCCTTCCTTCCTTCCTTCCTTCCTTCCTTCCTTCCTTCCTTCCTTCCTTCCTTCCTTCCTTCCTTCCTTCCTTCCTTTCTTTTTTTTGAGACTAGGTCTCACTATTTTGGTCTGTGGAACTGCAGGCTCTCGTTGCCCAGGGTACCACAGATTCAAGCAATCCCCAGCCTCAGCTTTCCAGGTAGCTAGGATTATAGGCATGCGCCACCACACCCAGCTATATTTTTTTGGAACTAGGTCTCGCTACGGGCCCCAGGTGGGACTCGAACCACGATCCCTAGCCCCGGCCGCTTCATAGGCTGAAGCTTACAGGCATGAACCACCATGCCCGGCCCACAACTTTCTATTTTCTGCCATCAGCATTTCTCCTAATGAGAAACAGACCAGGCATTTGAGGCCTTTAAATAAACTTACTTGCCACAGAAAGGATCCATTTGGCCGATGGTGTCAGGCATAATTGGGTCAGTCAGTGAGTCACAGGGATAATTTGGTGCTTGGAAATAACATTATATTAGGGATTAGGACATAGGTCTGGGTGTCATCTGGGTTACACAAAGTCAGATGTGTAACATTGGGAGTTTCAGTTGTTTCTATGAAATTTAGTTTCCTAATGCTGATACAGGCAGACCATTTACTGAATACCTCTTAGGGAGTCACTTTAATGCTTACAGCTGCCTGAAAGATAAAATTATATCCACATTCCTCAGATGATATAATGGCAGTTCTAAGAAGAGAACCAAATGGAAGGAGGAGTTAGTATGCAAACTGGGACAAGACAGTTTCCTGCTTCTGTGTGTCTTGTTCTCTGATCTTTACAGTGGCAGGCCATCTCCTTTCCTCATTCTGTGTGAGATTAGAATAAGCCATCAGTGGTAAAACCCATTGAAAGATGAAAACATATGCTTTTATATAGACCTTCCCAGTAGGAACTTTGCATTAGTGAAATTTTAGAAATATTTATAATTTATGTACATTTGGCACTTGCCTAGTATGCAAAGCTAGCTACTATTTGAGTCAGGGTATATATTGGGGGTGGAGGGTATATAGAAGACTATGGGGCTTACTCCCAGCCCCCTGGATTAGGTTTTAGTGACATGGAAGCTGAGGACAACTCCATATTTTCTGAGAGACACAGTCAGTTAGAAACAACCCTCCCAAGCACAAAACAAGAATCTTAGGAACACTTGTGCTTCTATATGTCAACGTCTGATTTTTTAAGATAGAAAACTACATAATGACTTGGAGTTTTACTGTCTATTCTGTTGGCTGCAGACCTGTAACTTAGAACATTTTTTGAAAGCAAGTGCTTCCTGGTCATAAACACATTGTCCAAAGGAACAGCTCATTTCTGATTTTATTTTGCCTGGATGAATGAGTTATGTGGGCCCACTATGTCTGCCCACTATGTCTGCAAACAAGCTTTTTCACACTTCTCAGTGAGCTAAGGAAGGATCCCTGTGAAATAAGGTTCACAGAGTAAGAGATCCTATTCTATAGTAACTAAATAATTATTGGTGTGAATCTCTTTGCACTAGATTCATAAGGAGATTTTATTTTCATGTAAAGTGACTTTTACAGGTCAGATCATGCTCCTCCAGGACAGACTATATCCACCTCAAAGTCAGACAGATGATGCTATCATCCTTGATTCTCCCACACAGAATCTTGCACAGGTAGATTGACCAACTGACCTAGGACTGAGGAATATCCTGGGTCACAAGACTTTCTGATTTAAAACTAGGGCATGAAATTCAGTGCTAAAACTTGGAAAAACTCCAAGCAAGCCAGATGAGTTGGTCATCCAGCAGGGCATGCTAACTGGCTTTTCTTATTACTGGGTTCAAATTTTCTCTATTAGTGCTTCCCCCCACACCGATCCCTACTTAAGTATCAACCAAAGTCAGTCAGTCAGTCAATTAATCATCATTCGGTGTTGTTTCAGCCACCCTGGTAATGCCCTGTGCGAGGTGCTGAAGACATTAATACTCACTCAAAGTGTGGTCTTGATGCACAGTATCCATATCATTCAGCAGCTTGATAGAAATAGAGATCCTCAACCTTCCGTCCTGATCCTTACTCCATCAGCATTTTAATAGAATCATCAGGCAATTTGTATAAACAGTGCAGTTTGAGAAACTCCACCGGGAAGACTTAAATCAGACTGAGGCCTATGGACAAGGAATTTACAGAAAAGTTGAGTATGTAATGAGTGCACGTAACATGATCAGCAAAGTTGTATATCACATCATACCCATAAGCAGAAGTGCCCTTGGAAAAACTTTTGAGGAAGATCATAGCTTTACTCTCCATACTTCTTTGGTCCATGTTTATGCTGAGAAGTTGCCTTCTCCTTAGTTATGGTGCTGGTGAGGGATCCCACCTTTTAATTGGGAATGGCACAGTGCATCTTTCTACAAATCTCATTACTGATATTAATAACCATAATGATAACCACAACTTATTCCTTTTTATCTTGTGCCAACACTATTAATGCTAATAAGTTAAAACAAAGTCCCTGTTTTCATGGGGTTGATGGTAAATGGGTAAAAGAAAAAAAACAAGTAGTGCAATGATGGAGGGGGTGGGTGGTTATGATATCATTGACCTGGCAAGAATGCCATGGAAGGCATGTGAGAATGGAGACATGGAAATCTTGGAGAAGAGAGTTCTATGCCAAGGGTACACAAATACCAATGACAATTGTATCTTTTTGATGAACTGTCCCCTTGAACATTATGTAGTGCCACTGTTCATGCTGTAGCCAGACAGATAACCCAGGGCCGACCCATCTTTCCCTGTGCTTCATCTGCAAGTAACATAGGATTTCACACTGCAGAAGTCTCCTGTGCCAGCTGGATGCAACACAGCCTATGCCTTCCCTATTCGCTCCTTAGGAAAAGAATGAATTTATATGATTAGTCAGGGTTGGTATTTAAAAACCCAAAGAGACCATCTACTTTACCTTTGCTTTTGTGCCTCATGTAGGCATCATATCTCTACAGCTTAAATCTCTCCAGAAAGCACTGCTATGCTCTGCCTTCTGGTCACCATTTCTCTTTATATATAGTCATTTAAATTTTGAAATTCAGACTTCTTTTTCATAGTTTTATTCTACTTTGTTTTGATTAAGGACTTCATATATTAATTTCATTTTGTTCTCACATGTGAATAATTCACTTTTATCTGTAGCTGTGGATTCCTTCTGAAAAATGCTATTTTTGTTATAGGAGGGCTCTGGGCCACTATCCAAGGCTCTAGTTTGGAAGATGTTAGCCTGGTGTTATTTGGATCTCAGATTTGTGCCATAAACGTCACTAGAAGCAATTCGCAAAGAATTCAGTGCAAGGTTCCACCCAAGGTGAGTAGAATCCTTTGGCAGCTCCTTCTCTGTGGGTGGGTGACCATTATTGACATGTTGTGTAAGATTTTCACTAGATCATTTCTTAGAACTAAATTAACTAAATGACCTTTTCATCATGAGATAATATTTATATGGTTTATAGTGTATGTTTGGCTATGAAGTTGGAAGCTGACTGCACCAGTGGGACTTACAATTAACATTATGTAATAGCTTTAGAATCACAGTCTTAGTCCACATGCTCAACAAGTATCAGTGAGCAGAATAAATAAATTCATCTAGTGCATACTCTGAGATTGGTTTATAAAACTTATATATCCTGTAATCTCGCTTCTTCCTTTAGCAAAGAGAAAAAAATATTAGTTTTCAGTAGCAATTTTATTTTCTGACGTATAAATGAATGGTGGGACTTAGAAACTTCTGGAATGATGGTTCCATTGAAATATCTCCCTAATTATTTCTTACAGCTTCTCTTTTCTCAGAAAAACAATTTTCTGAGTTCTTGCTTTCCTTCTCAGTTGGAGTGATCTCACAGACTATTAAGAGATTTGAGTCTAGGCCCTTCCTGGTGCTATTGTTGAGAGCCAGGCTCACAGCTGCTGTTGAACTTTCTAGGAGTTAATTTAGGATTATCAACATTCCGAGTGTATCACCTGAAAAAATGTCTGTCTACAGAACAAAGGAAGATTTTTGAAAGGGAGGGTTCAGAATAATCTTTGATCTGCTTCCTCATTTTTATCTTATCCAAGTGCTAAAATATTATGGAATCTTGACTCATATATAAATTACATGAATTGCAATTTATGCTTGTATTGTAATTTGTCTAGATATTCCTATTACTGGATACTTCCATGGTTTCTAGCATTTCCTATTTAAAACAACAGATTATTGATCGTTCCAATAACTCCATTTTTTGTGTGTATATTTATTTTTCTCAGGATAGATTAATCTAAATTCTAACAGTTGAACAGTTATCTAACAGACCCAGTTGTCTTTAAATTTTAATTTTTTGTATTAAATCCCACTATCACTTTGTGAGTGTCTGACTTCTGGAGCTTTGTTCAACTCTGTAAATTTTCACCTTTATATATACTTTATATATACATACTAATATATAAATTTTAATGCGTAAAATTTGTAATGTTGGGATTTTTTCCTAGATGATAAACTCTAAAAAGGCAAAATTTAAATTTTGATCATAGTAATACATAAAAATGTTACAAAGGAATAGTAAAACAATCATTCTGCCCTACCCCCTTTCATCCTTCTTCATGTCCTCCTTCTGATACAAATATGCTAAGTTCTTTGGAATATAGTTATACTATGATTATTTTTTCAAACCAATAAACCATGTCTGTATTGTTATAATTATCATTTATGTGATACTGGAAGACTCAGGTAATAATTTTTTTGTAGTTTACTTTTTTCTTAGACTTTCATTTTTTTCTTAAACTTTCTTTCTTTTAATAAAGTAATGCTTTACATCACTTACTCTTATTCCTTGAAGGTCTCTGTTCTCCTGGATCAATAAAAATTAGTACTTCCTATGTTTATTCTATAGATTTCATGCTAGCATTTCCCTTGATTTCTTTTGAATGTAGATTTATTCCTTTTGGCATTTATAGCTTCCCTTTTCCTTGTCTATTGTTTGCTTTATAAGATCATAACTTTAAAAACATTCCATTATTATTATTAAACAATAATATGTTAGAGAAAAATTTTCAAAATATTTCTGCATTTGATAGTATCCTCAGACTTGTTAGATAGTTTAGCTAGGTATATTTAATTAAGATTACCATTGTTTTGTAGAATCTATGAGTGCATTAATTGTAAATCATTTTCATTTACTTTATGAAGCAGGTGTTTCTGTATTTGTTGGATGCTCCATTTACTTCATCTAAGCAAATGTATCTGACACACGTACAGATACATACAGATTTGAAAGGAGCCAATATATCCTTTAATTTTCTCAAATCTAATTTTTAAAAATAATTCTATATAAACTTCTCTCAAATCAGTCCTCTCTATGGAGGTTTGATCTTAAAAATTATTTTTCAGGGTAAAGATGGACTCATTGTCAATGTGACTGTGATCAGCAGGGATCATTCTGCAGTTCTCCCCATGGCTTTTACATACATCTCCTCTTTAAATCCAGCAGTCATGTCTCTGAGCAGAAACAGAAGCAACATAGCAGGTAAAATAGATGACACTACAGGATTTTTTTTTTCTAGGCTACTGATCCTATTAAAAAGGCAAACAGGAAACTGAATACATGTCCTCATATATATATATATTTCTCTTATTGGGTCCATTTCCATTGTGCAAATTATGAGGGAGTGAAAGACAACAATTAAATAAATATTTATTGAGCACCTGGTACGTACTAATAATAGTACAGACATAATAAACTTTAACCCTTGTCACTGATTCATCAGATTATTATCTTCAGTTTATTGTAAGTAAATGAAAGAATAGAACAAGTAATTTGTCTATGATGCTACCTTCAGTAAGTAACAGAGCTGAGGTTTGAACTCAACAGTCTAGTTGCAGATTTCAAGTACTTAGCCACGTAAGTATTTATTTTAAAATGCCATTTTAAGCATCATTGATATAATCAGATAATAAGATGCTCTATTAACCAAAAATTCTTATTACTTAAGACATAAAATATCAAAAATTAAAAATTCTTTCACTTCCAAACACATAATATTTTCTCTTTGACAATTTTTCCTTGATAAGTCAGATCATGACAGGACATAAATATAGGAATGCTGTACCATGTCATATCATACAGATTTGTAAGAGTTCCAGGTAACGCACCTTTCTGATTGAGTGCCAGAAAACAGAGAGTTTATGACAACCACATTTAAGGGTATTTATAAAAGACCATCAAATTTCCCCAAGAAAAAGCCTGGACTCTATTTTTCTGATATTATTTTCATTTTCTATTGTTCAAGATTACATAAATAAAGGGAAGTGTCCTTTAGCTCCTCAATATTATTCATCTCAGATAGTGCAGAAGAAGAATTTGCTGCCCCAGGCAACCAAAGTGTGTAAAATTCCTTAGTGGTATAGATTCTTCCCAACGAAGTAGAAAAGGGAGGGGGGAGCTCCATGTTCTATTCAGATTTTAGTGATTTTGGCTTTTAATAAAATTTCCTACCTATAATGAAAAGAATAAATACATTGCATCAGTGCCTTAAAGGCATCTAAGATTAGCTTGACAATTGACCAAGAGCCCAAGGACTTCATGTTATTGATATATCCAACATGATGCATTATTTGCAGAATTTACACTTGCATTTAAATCTTTCTACAGGCAGAATAAAGAAGAACAGGCTATAAAATCCACAGAGTGGTAGCCTACTGGCAAAGTTTCTTTTGAAAGTTGACAAGCTACACATCTCCATGCAATAGAGGACGATGTTGACGTTGACAATGAAGCCAAGACGAAAGTGAAGACAGGGAGGAGGAGGGGAAGAGCAGGGACAGGAATAATTTCAAATATAGGGCCACTGGATCAGGGCGACCCCCCCCCCCCAGCTCAATCATTCCTTAAGCAAGATATTTAACTTTATTTTTAGTGACTCCTACTTTTACAGGGGATTCAGTTTTTTCAATATTATTATGAAAATTGGAGAGGAGAGAAAAGTGTCTAGCTCAGAAACTACCATGCTCTACTCAATAAATGCTTAGTTGAAGAGGATGCTCTCTCTGATAGTTACTGAGTACTAGACAGGCAAGCCAATGACCACCTCTGTTTGTTCACGCGATGTTGTTTCCTTCAAAGTAGGCTCGAGCCCATGAGCTCAAAAGTCTGCCAAAAACAAACCCAAAGTTTTATAAAAGTGGTTTAAATATTGCCCAAATAAGCAGATTTTTAGCCCTTTAGAGCTGGCTGCCTTGTATCTACTGCACCTAACATCTGCTAGCCTGGGAACTATGGAAGACTAACTACTGATTTTCTTAAGAGCGCTCTGACACAGAAGCTACCCTTTGGGCTCCTGAGTGCTATCATCTAAGGCAGAAGTTGCCTCTCTTTTCCTCAGGAGCCGACAGTCTTCCTTTCGGGGTGGTGGTCTTCTTTGTTTGCCTCTGCAAGAGTTTGTACCAGAAGACTTCTCTGGACGCTAAACTGTCAAAGCACCACCCATATAAAGTTCGCGCTGCGCTACTGCCACCTCGTGGCCATGTCTTTCCCCTTGCTCAACCTTGACCTTCATAGAACTTAGTACACGGAGGCTTGACTTTTGGAAATGAACGTGTAAAGGTGTGAACTAAAAGGAGTTGTTGGGCAAGGAAGAAAAGGAAGTTAATTGAGCTCTTCTGAGTTCTCTTCTCCACCGAAGACTGTCCTAGTATATCTAATTATCCCTACAACAAGTCATATGTGGTGGACTGATAAAAAAATCCAAATTTTGAGAGCCCCCAATAAGTCACCCCAAACCACATGGCAGAGAAGATATTTAAATGTAGATTGAGACTTTTCAGCAGGTACAACCTTTCCTTCACTTTTGTGCTCCTCATTTAACTAGCCATTGTGTTTGATAGATGCTAATTCTCTATTAATTCTCAAATGTTAACAGTAAAGGAGCCTTGGAAATGCTTCAGCCCAAAGCTGTTTCTGTGAGCACACCAAGACACAGGATATTTAAATATATTTATTCTTACTCTTGACATTCAGCTCTTGTTAAGACTCTAGTTGTCTGCAGACTGGATTCTCATCCCTTATATCCCAATTGCTCTTACAGATTGAAAGAGCAGTTTCAATCAGCTATTTTCCTAGCTTAGAAATCTTTGATGGCCTTTACTCTTTGTGTAATGAATTAAGCCTTTCAGGATTGGCTTTCCTGGTCTTCAGCTACAGAATCAAAGTCAACTTGATCCCCATAAAGTGTGGATATATGTACTTGGTCTTCTTGAAAGTCACCCAATTTCCTTTTTGTTTCTTTAAGTCCCTGGATGATTAAATGAGAAATCCCCTATTCTCTATCATTTTGCCTTGGGACTTATCTTTAGAATTGAATTCTAAACACCATCATGCTCATAGCCTACTGTGATATTCAGAATATTGCTCTAATTTGGATGACCCTCCTAATTAATTTTTACCTCTTTTATATTCTATCTTGTACTGAAGCTATTTTGACAACTATTTTATTAACTTTAAAGTCTCTTTGAGAGAAGGGTTTGTGTTTAACTTCTCTTTGTATTCCTTGTGGCATATTCTGAATAGAAATCAGTAAATATTTGATGTAAAAGGAATTGAATTAGTGTATCTTTTAGTAGAGTTGCTAAACTTAAAGTGATCGAAATATAAGAATATAAAGCAGAAGACTATAGTTAGGCTTTGAAGTTGGGGAAAAGAATACTTTCTGGAACTAAGGTGTTAAGTCTTTTGATTGGGTTAGGGGAGGGGTGGCATCTATATGTCCTTTAATATGAGATTGCAGTTAATAAATTAAATACAAATTGTTTAATTAAATAAAAATTGTTAACATGTTGTTTCTAGGCTTTGAACAAATGCCTTAAAAATTATTGTACAAGCCATGTTCATTATACCAGGAAAATGTCAAACACAGTATCATCTCTCCACTGTTTCTTTTCTTTTTGGTTAGAGAGAATCGTTCATACTCGCTTTTAATTGCTGCTCTTTCTTCTCCTTCAAATGTTATTGACTACTGAATAATGTGTGAGTTAGGTGCACTGACATTCTTGAAGTAAAATATTTGCATATAACTTTTGACCCCCCCCTCCAAATTTAACTTCTAATAGTCTATTAATTAGCTGTTAATTAGTTGCTGATCCTTAGTTTCCTAAAAGCAAGATGCCAATTCTAAGTGCCCTTTATATGTCATGAGCGTAGTGTAGATGTCAAATGGGATAACTTACCTGAAATTGTTTTGTAAACTGTGAAATACTATATACACATACAGCATTCTTAGAGGGTTCAGTGCCAAAGGAGGATATAGCTTTAACTACTATCCTTAAAAACAAATTTTTAAAAGACAGATCTTGGGTAACTGGTTAGAAGATCTGAACCCTTCAAATAGTTTCTTGATTTGGCTTTGCATGGAGACAAATTAGTGCCTCTTGAACACTATTGTTCTGAAGGTTTGGGTTTTTATGTCCTTGAAGTTATACTCTACAGCCTTACTAAAAGAGTTAGAAGTTATATGAACAAAAATTTAGTTTGGCATTATAACTCTTAAATTATGCAGAGGACTGACCATGCATTTAATCCTAGCTACAAGGACTGAATAAATGGTTGAGCCATTCAACCAACATCCCAGAGGCTAATGGATTCTTTTCAACATAGGGGGTGAGACCCTTTTCATTGGAATGAAGCTGCTAAACTATACAGATTTGAGTGTGGAAGTCTACATCCGGGACACGTTGGCTCAGGTTCATGCCCAGACAGCTCAGGGCTTGGAGGTGGTACTGCCCCCGCTGCCAGCTGGTTTCCACAGAATCTCAGTTTCTATCAATGGAATCAGCATTTACTCACTAGGGTGAGTAGACACTTGGCACTATTTTAGGTCTAGCAATTCAGCTGAGGGATTCTAGTTTTGAGTCAGATGTTACTTTGTTTTTTTCTTCTTCTTCTGAAATTAGGGGGTAAACATATCATAACATTTGGACAAATCTTACTGCCCCAGGAGGGTTGGCTCCCAAGACCAATCCAGGGGAAAATTTTGGCTTATAGTAGGGGAAAGGAGTACTTTATGGAACTAAGGTGTTAAGGCTTTTGATTGGGTTCTGGGAGGGGTGGTATCTATATGTCCTTTAATATGAGATTGCAGTTAATAAATTAAATACAAATTGTTTAATTAAATAAAAATTGTTAACATGTTGTCTCTAGGCTTTGAACAAATGCCTTAAAAATTATTGTACAAGCCATGTTCATGATACCAGGATAATGTCAAACACAGTATCATCTCTCCACTGTTTCTTTTCTTTTCTTTTTGGTTAGATAGAATTGTTCAAACTAGCTTTTAATTGTTGCTCTTTCTTCTCCTTCAAATGTCCTTGACTATTGAATAACATGTGAATTAGGTGCACTGACATTCTTGAAGTAAAACATTTGCATATAACTTTTGACCCCCCCCTCCAAATTTAACTACTAATAGTCTATTGGTGAGCAGAAGCCTTACCAATAACATAATAGCTGAGTAATATAGTTACATGTATTATATTTGTATGGTATACTGTATTATTTCATTAAAGTAAACCAGAGGAAAGAAAGTGTCATTAAGAAAGTCATAAGGAAGAGAAAATACATATATAGTACTCCACTATATTTCTTAGCACCATAAGTTTATGTCATCGGTTTACAAGAAAAGCCAAGTGAAGGAGGACCCATACAGTTTAAATCTGTGTTCAGAGGTTGGTCAAGTGTCATTTATCCCTTTGGCCTCATTCCTTGCTTTCCCTCTTCAGTCTCTCATATTTGCTAACAAGTTACCCATTTTCCATAGGGTTGATCTTTGTATCCAGTACATCACAGAAGTTCTCAGCCTTGAGCCTTGCTGTGGGTCCCTGCTGGGTGAGTGTGTTACCATATCTTTTCTTTAACAAGGCTACTGCTGGATATTCAGACTTTGTTTCTGGACTAACTAATTGGCTAGGGGAGACATGAGCAGCAGAAAGTTGTGCTTGTACTTGGGTACTAAATGAAGGGTGTGCAAAGTCAGTGATACCTTGTCTCAGTAAGCTCAGGGTATTAAAAAAATGGGGGGTGGGGGAAGGAAATGTGCCTGACCTTTTACTAATAGAAGGAAAACTGAAATATTTACGGGTTGCACATCTTGGGAAGAGTTTCTTGCTTTAGCCTTTTAGATACAATCTGTGCCAGGTAAGGAAAAATGAATCTTCAATGTCTTCACTTTTTTCTGAGAATGAGGATGAAAGACTCAGAAGCAGTTTGAAGCACAGATGCTAATATGGGAGAGATAAGGACTAGACAAATAGAGAAATCTAGAGAACTGTTTATTTTCAGGGGAAAAAAGAAAGCTATATATTTGAATGCAAAAATAGTCTGTAATAATATATAAAAATAGCATATTACACTCTGAGTTAGTAAAATCCCTTTTAAAGCTGTTTGATGATATTCAATAGATTTGGTAATGGTATGGGGAACATTGTTTCAGACTTTGTCCTGAAAATGTAAATTAATTATTTTTTAACTAGAGAGTAAGTCTGTGAATCACAAACATTTTGCACTGTTTCAATGCCTTTTTATGTTATATATACACACACATATTTGATTTTTCATTAATAAAATGTTAATGTTTATATCCTACATAATACTATGAAGAATAATACAGACTAATTAAAGTTTCAGATAATATTGCAGATGATAGCATCTGACAGATCCGCTTTAAGGAATTTGATTTCTTTAGCATATAAGTTGACCAAAGTGATGACTTCTAAGATATATAAATGGAAGTGAACATTTTGTCTTCTTCATTATAAACATTCTTCCAATAAAACAGTTTGTATTGTTTACTTTACATAAATTTTAGCCAAAATGACATCTGAAAAAAGATCAGAAATGTAACTTTGATGGGGAGAAGTGAAGAGGTTCAGGTATCACTAAGATTTACCTCAACTTCACTTAATTGAGCAGGACTCAGCCAGGCACTGTGAACCCCCAATTCTGAATTTAGTTTTTGTTTTCAATATTCATGATTTAGGTGGAACCATCCTCAGCATTTCTGGAACAGGGTTTGGCAGCGATCCAGGCTGGATTTTAGTACTTGTGGGCAATCAGTCCTGCGACATCATGAACTCAACAGACACTATCATCTTGTGTGAGACCTCAGGCGCCCTCCAGCGGCCGGATGTGGACGCACTCACCATACCAGCCTCGGTGGAAGTCTGGGCTGGTGATATGTCCTTTCCCGGAGGACCTTCACTAAGTCTGGTGGGGAAGGGTTTTACCTTCACCTATGATGCAGCAAAAACACCAGTAGTCACTGCTGTGCGAGGAGAAATCGAGAACAGCAGCCTGAGGCTCTGCGTGGAGGGAAGTAACCTCTCTGATTCAGTGATCCTCCTTGGGCACTTGAACTGCCATCTTGAGACACAGTCTTTCTGGAGCAATGTGAGCCAGTATGGGTGTTCTTTCCCCCTTCACACTTTGGAGGCAGGCCGCTATCCTCTGCGAGTCCGTCAGAGGCAGATGGGGTTTGCGGATATGTCTGCGGTGCCCCAGTACTTTGTGGTGTCGCCTCAGATCACAGCCGTCTTCCCAGCACAGGGTTCCATCTGTGGTGGGACAGTGCTCACAGTGATGGGGGTCATTCTCAACTCAAGGAGAAGCTTAGTTCAAGTCAACCTTTCAGGTCCTTTTACTTGTATGATTTTGAGTTTGGGGAACCAGACAATCCTCTGCCAGATTAACCCAGTGGGTGAGCCCTTGCCTGGCACCTCCTTCAGCCTGAATGTCACAGTCCTGGTCAATGGACTAACCAGTGAGTGTCAGGAGAATTGCACTGTTTTCTTGCAGGAAGAGACTACTCCCATTGTGGACACTTTGGTCACTGCTGTCAATGGGTCTCTGACCATTGTGTTGATCAGGGGTCAGCGGCTGGCCACCATAGCTGATGAACCGATGGTGTTTGTGGATGGTCATCTTCCTTGCATCGTAACTTTCTTTAATACAAGTTATGTGGACTGTAGGATTAATGACTTGACTGCAGGACTCCATTACCTATCAGCTTTTCATACAAGAAATGGGTATGCTTGCTTTGGTAATGTTTCCAGACACTTCTACATTGTGCCTCAAGTGTTTCATTATTTCCCCAAGAATTTCAGTATACATGGGGGAAGTCTCTTGAGTATGGTGGGCACGGCCCTAAGAGGACAGAACAGGACGCTGGTGTATGTTGGCCAGCAAGTCTGCCCGCTAGTGAACATCAGTTCTGAGTTCATCTGTTGCATCGTTCCTCCAGGGAATGGTTCTGTTGCCCTTGTCATAGAGGTGGATGGACTTTCACATCCCATGGGAGTTATTGATTACAGCCACACCTTCACTCCAGAATTGCTCACTGTGTCTCAGACTGATGATGTCTTAACCTTTCTGGTGGCCCAGATCTCAGGAGCTGCAAACATTGACATTTTCATTGGAAACTCACCCTGTGTGGGTGTCTCTGGCAACCACACTGTTGTCCAGTGTGTGGCCCCTTCTCTACCTGCAGGGGAGTACCAGCTCAGGGGTTACGACCACGTGAGAGGATGGGCCTCCTCAGTTCTGGTATTCACTTCCAGAGTGGCTATTGTGGAGGTGACTGAGAACTTTGGTAAGTCAAATCTTTCTTGTACATGATTGTCAGTCTTACTATTCTAAGAAGCAGGAAATGAAGATCAACATGAGCCTTAGAGAGAGAAGTCTAGTTGGCCCCTCCCAGTCCCAGTTTCTTCCTAAAATATGTCTTTGTTAGGTTTTAGGTACAACACTTGATTTTTTTTTTTTTATCAAGGAAATAATTTTTCTTCTCTAAGTGTTTGATTATATTTTGATTTGATTTATCAACTTGAGTTGATTTAATTTGTGTTTTAATTCAAATAATATTAATTGTAAGAGCTCATAATTTGATCATTTGAGTAGAATGTAATGCCATCAACTATTTTAAAACTATATGCCAACTTGATTTATTTTATACTCATTTAGTATGATTAATTGTTATTAATTTGTAAATATTGAATAAGAATTCATATGCCACCAATAAGCCAATAGACTGAACTATTTTTTGATATATTAATATTTTGATATATTAATATATTAATATTAATATTTGATATATTAATGATGGTTTCTGTTTTTGTTTACTTAATGTCTTACTGAACTTGAGAAGCCTTAAATCTGATTGGAATAAAATATATAGAGGAAATGATGATGGTAAACATTTAGACTGATGGAGTACTAAGCAAGCATTTCTTAGACAAATTTGCCCTGCCTTGGTTGGGTGGAATGCTATGGGGATTGGGTTTTTGATTCCTGACTCTGCCAGCATTTTAGCTGGTTAATTTATTTCCTAGCAATTCCATCTAAGATTTTGTAACATTTTCACTTGCATAAATGTATACTTCATTGCAGCCCCATTCATTATAACAGAAGAGAAGGAACGAGTATCAACTAATTGGAAAATTGCTAAATGAATTATGGTATAATCATATAAGGAGATGCTGAGGGTGTCCCTTGCCTGGTTAAAGTTCTCATGAGGGCCTTTGCTTTTTATGAAAGTTCTGTTTTCACTAACAGAGATCTAAAGATAATTTTTTGCTTTTGCAACAAAAAGTGAAAAGTAAAAATAGAAAAATACCCCAAGCAGGGGAGTGGCCCTGCTAACCTCCTTCCAGGAGCTCCTTTATTCAGCCTGTGTATTTATCTTATCATTCCTGCTTTACTATATGTTAGTGTAATTTTAGGTTTTATGTGCTATTTCGTTTAACTTGGTAGGTTATTGTTTTGTGTCTGGGAACTCAAAAAATTCCATCTGAAGTAATGGTAATTCTCTGCTTTATGCCCTTTTGGTTTGGGAAAGTTCTCAGAAGACTGCTCTGTTTTCGGATAGGAGGGGAAACCGGTGCCTCTGAAATGATGAACCAAGTTGACATACAGAGACTTATGTAAATGTCCACGCTATTCCTTTTGTTAAGAAAATAAGTTGTTGAATAATGCATACAGAATGATCTCTTTGTCTATGTTTAGAAAATTCCAGAGGATTCAAAAGAAACTATACCTGGCTGCCTCTGAGGAGGGAGATAGGTGGTTAGGGGAAATTTTACTTTCATTTTATAAGGTGGTATAAAAACTTCAAGAAATATAGACAAGCATTAATTTTCTCTATATAAATTAATACATTTTCTTTGATAGATTGTTGATCTGGGATCTAATAGAATAAGAACTCCAGGCTCTGGAGGTCAGAGCTTAGTGAGGGCACACCAAGAATATTAGGGTCCTCAAGCCATTTGTGTGAATTCTGGATGGCATAAAAAGAATCATAGTGATGAGAAAGCATAAATTTGAATTTTGAGTGAAAGTAACAAGAGGTTTGCCACTATGAACATAAACTAACACTATTTTTTTTTTTTTAAAGGCTGCCTGGGCGGAAGGCTTGTGCATGTGTTTGGAGCAGGATTTTCTCCAGGGAACATGTCAGCTGCCGTGTGTGGTGCTCCCTGCCAAGTTCTGGCCAATGCTACAGTGTCAGCCTTCAGCTGCTTGGCTCCACCCCTGGATGGTTGGTAAAAATGCCATATTTTGAACAGCTTGTGTTTTTTAAAAGTGTATCTAATATATATATTATTCTTGAACTAACTGTATCTTTGTGATGAACGCTGTATCAACCCTGGTTTTCCTGTGCTCCTGAATAAGGCCTTCTCTTTTCCTCACCTAGAATAGGATTTAGGCTCAGATACCACCTATGAAGATTTTCACAATAACCTTTGTTATGTTATTGGACCTATATTAAATGAACAATGAAAATGTATGATCTGTCTTATTGACCGCAATCATAAGATGTTGGAGAATAGTAGTTTTGAGCTTTGACCAGTAGTTTTAATAACAGTGTAGCTTCCTGGAGAAAGCAGTTCTTGGTCTTGTTTTGGGTGAGGTTGCTAGAATAACATGCTTGCTGGAGGTACAAATGAAGGGATTAGATCATCAAACCAAATAACATTTGCATATTGATCTTGCTTTGAAGTGTCAGGTTTTTGAATTCTTATTATAGGCAAAAGAGGCAACATTAACATCACCTGCTTGCTCCAGTAATTACTCAGTAAAGCACAACAGTGTGTCACCGCTTTCACTGCTTTAAGCTTTGTAACCACTGTGTAAATCATGATATAAGAATCCATGTCTTTGTGAAGTGGAGAGGTTAGGAAGGAAAACCAAAACTTTGATATTCCCATAATGGAACTTCGCAATATGTAATAATTCATTGATTTTCATAAAAATAAAGTCAGAGGAAAGAAATTACCATTATTAGTAGAGCATCAGCTTATGCAAGTGTTATTCTCTTTCCATAAATATACATCTTGTACCTATATATATATTAGAAACCATTGCATATACTTTCTGCTTAGTGCTTTAAGTTAAATTTAAAATTTTTACCTGAAACTTGAATGTGGGAGCAGTATTTGTAGTGACGAAAGCATGAATTCATCTGAGCTTGGACATAAATTCTATGATGGGCAATACTATTACCATGATACTATACGTATTGCTTCAGGCAAGGAGGACGAGGAGAAAGAGGGGAAAATATTTTTGTTTAAAACAATAGAAACGAAGTTTCATATTACCACCCTCATGGAAGATTAATAATTGGAGACTTAAGGTACAGCAGAAGATTTAATTTGAAAACATTGTTTTATCCTCTGCTCTCCTGTGTGCAGTTCAATATTGCAAAACTAATGTTTGACTGAAGAATAAATGAAGGACTTGGGATATCATGGAAAAACAAAACTAAGACTCCCCATTTATAGGTTCCATTATTTAACTAGTAAGCATACAGGCTTTTTAAAATAAGACTTTTACAGATATATGTGCATTATATGCATAAATTGACTGCCTTTTAAAAGTCCCTTCATTTGTTCCAAGATAGTTAATTTCAACTGGAAGTAAAAATTAAAAATCATTAGGTTTCAGGGTCAGGGAAATTGTGGTATTGGAAATTTCATAACTCATAGGATAGAAATAGTAGAAATTATTGTATTTCAAAATACTTAATTAGAAAAGAACTTCTTATAAGGCATTACTCTTCAAAGAGGAAAACCTGGGTTGTAATCTGTAACTCTTATCATTGCCATTAGGTGTCACCAAACACTCATTGATTGTGCAGGAGTCATTCATTTACTCTAGGGAAATGGATAATTTGACTGATTTTCCTTTCATAAAAATAAGTCTTTTAAAAGACTTTTAATAACAGTATCTAAAGATGGAGAGGAACTGGTGAAAGTAAGTTTCATTATTTCTTTACCTAACATCTAGAGTGGGATTCAGGGATTTTATCAGCCCCTGGAGACTGGAAAACATTTTGATCACATGATTGTGTATTTCTTTTTTCTAGGCAGTAACTCTGTAATGGACATCAAATGGTCAAAGGAACTGTATCTCACATGTTATAGGAACACACTGTTAATTTTCCTCCTTCCAGATAGAACTGCATAGAATCAATTTACTTAAGAATGTATTATATTTTTAGAGTACAGTTTCACAGTAACAACACTTAACAGTACTTCAGAGTTGTCATTCCCAAGACAATCCATTCCTTTCTTTCATCAATACTTCCTTGCTCTACTTTTTTTCAGCCTTGATCAGTTGGCAGCACCTTTGAAAAGCTGAATAATCTTACTCATGTAGTGGTTCTCAGTGATATCATTGCTGAGAATTAGGGCTGCGATGATTGGAAAACACAGTATTTTTATTGTTGCTCCTGAGCAGTGAAAGCAGCATCACCTAGGAGTTTTTTTGAAACACAAATTCTTGGTACCTACTGAATAGGAAACTTTCCCACCAGTAAACATTTTGGTATTTCTCTTCAGAGCTCTCAGAATTCCCACATTCATAAATTGAAGTTTCAAACTAAGTAGCTTCCTTGTGTCAGCAAGACCTGGACATATTGGGTAGTGTCATGAGATGCCGATTTATAGAATCTAATTTCATATTTGATTTGAAAATTACACTGTTGTTCTGCTGGTTTATATTATTTCTGTTATTTCTAGGTATTTTTATTTTATTTAAGAAGAATCTCTAATGTGACTTTGTACAGCTGGACTTTCCTCATATTTATGGAATTTTTTTTTCTGTGATTTTACTGCCTTCCTATTTTCATCTGGTCTTTTGTTTATTTCTGTTAACTTCTCTCATTTTCCAAGGTCAGTCTGAATTCTGACTCTTGCTTTGAGTTTTATTCCATAGTTTGACTTTGCACAATAAAGAGAGCAATGCTTCACATTCCAGGTTGCAGATGATGACTGAGAACTCAAACTTTCCTAATTATTATTTGGCTTGTGTTGCTGCCTCTACACTACAGGTTTTCTTTTCCTCAGTGGGGCAGGGGAGTTAAAGGTGGAGCCCTAAAATTTTCTTTTGCTGCTTTTGGTGCCATAGATCTTGCCTTTCCCCAAAATAGAAGATATTTTATTTTTTTATATGGTGCATGAAACTAATACATTGTGTGTTAGTCAGCAAGGGCTGCTCTAAACCTGTCTCACACAGAGGCTTGTTTATCTTCCTGTTAAAGATTATTTTCAATGTTTGTTACATTTACATCTTGAATTTTACCACTTTTTCATGAAAATTTTAACACTTCCATGAGGCATGCATGAAAAAATGATTAAAGTTACATAGCTATTTAGTGGTAGAATAAAATCGAGGATCCTGGCTCCCACCCTTAGGTGTTTTCATAATCTACTTTGTCAATTTGCATCCACCTAGTCACCTATAATGAGTTCATTATTTTTTATTTATTTTTTATTTTATTTCCTCTAGGGTTTACTAACCTGAAAGTTCTCATGTTTTATCTATCCTTAGGACAGTCCCATTGTCAATCAGATGCTTAATTACTATAATTCACTGGAATTCCATAATTCCATGTAAAGAAACCACAATGTGTCAAGAATTTTGGAATATAATAGTAGCAATAATAATATCTTTGTGTGATTGAATAACTGCAAATCTTCTTACATCTGCTTTTCTCCTCCCCTCCTAGCTGCATGTAGCTGAGCACTATAGGCAGAGGGGCATAGGTTCAAAGTCTTGATAGCATTTGTTGCATAACTGCATGGATAGACTAGCTGCAGAAGTACAAGCAAGAGAGCTACTTTGTTTTCCTTTACTTTATTAAAGTTTTCAGACAGAGCTGCTCTAAACCTGTCTCACATAGAGGTTTGTTTATCTTCCTGTTAAAGGTTATTTTCAATCTGCCTTGTTGGTGCTTTTTTATATTGTGTCTCATGGCCCAGAAAGAAATGGCCTAAGGGTCAGGGGCTTCAAATAATTGCTTTCTTCTTGTGAAACGTTAATAGTCATAGGTATATGAAAATAAAGAATTTCTACTAATCAAAGGAATCCATAAATAGAATGAAAAGTCTACCCACAAATTGGGAGAGGGTACTAATAACCTCAAGGTTATTAAAAACCATAGAAAGATTTTAATATGGTTATTCATCTATAACCTCTATAGGATTAGTACCAGAATATATAAAGAGCACAAGTCAATATGAAAAAAAACCCAGGCATTTCAATAGAAAAAGGGAAAATGACAGAAATAGGAATTTCACATAAGAAGAGAAATGAGTTTTCATTAAACACAAAAAGTTGTTCAACAGGCCGGGCACAGTGGCTCGTGCCTGTAAGCTTCAACCTATGAAGCGACGGGGGCTAGGGATCGCGGTTCGAGTCCCGCCTGGGGCCTGTATCGAGACCTAGTTCCAAAAAAATAGCTGGGCGTGGTGGCGCGTGCCTGTAATCCCAGCTACCTGGGAAGCTGAGGCTGGGGATCGCTTGAGTCCGTGGTACCCCGGGCAAGGAGAGCCTGTGGTTCCACGGGCAAAATATAGCAAGACCTAGTATCCAAAAAAAAAAAAAAAAAAAGTTGTTCAACATAGAAAGCAATAATGAAAATGCAATGGCAATCAAATGCCATTGTATGCATACTGGACTGGCCCAGTTAAAAGTCTGGGCCATAATTGTCAAGTGTTGACAATTATGTGGAGTAAAGGAGACATAACTATGTCTGGTAAGAATATTAAATGGTACAGTTACTGTGAAAATGACAGTTGCTTTAACTGTTACTTAACCTATGAAGAGCAGTTTTCTTTATGAAACATACCGAAGAGAAATTTTATAGAAGTTTGCAATAAAAAAAAACAGAAATACTCAAAATCCAAGGGTAAGCAAATAGATAAATATGTCAGTGTACTTTTGTATAAGGCCATATAAGGTAATATAGAAGAGTGAACAATTTTTACATCAGATTATGTGGATTAATCTTGGAAATATAACATTGAGTGAAAAAAAGCAAGTTCAAGAATATTATATCCTATATTCTGTATGGTTCAGAAACAAGTAAGACATAAAAATCTCTTGCTTGGGAAGAGTTTAGGAAAAGTATTTAAAAAATACTGGTGGTTGTTTCTGAGAATAAGTGGGAAGGGGATGGATGTGGCTGGTTACACAGGTTCTGGGCACCCCAACTGTTGTAGCCCTACAATATGTTCACTGGTAGAATCAAGTGAGTTTTTCTTAATATTGTTGCTTATATTTTACAAAGATGTCTGTTTGTGTTAGGAATATGTAATGCATTTTCTGAAACCTATTTTCTTTGGTAAAGGGACAATGCATGAGCTTTATGCACATAAAATGTTATGCCTTCTGTCCTTTCTGTGGTTATCACTGAACTAATGTCACCATTTCCTGCAGTGTCTGTGGCTTTCCTATGTGACCTGATGCACAAGGAGGAAAACTGTGAAGCTTCCAGCCGCACCTATGTGCAGTGTGACTTGACTGTCACTGTGGGGATAGACACACTACCTGAATCCTTGCCTTACCTCTATACTTGTGAAGAAAGTTCTCGATGCCTCTTTGCATGCAATGGTTGGCCAGACTCAGTCTTTACAACAATCTCAGGACTCTTCATCAGGTAACCTCCCCACTTGTGCCCGACCAGTGGGCTCAGTGAGCCCTCAACCACTGCAGATTCTGTGGGTGGATGTGGCCCCAGGGCCCACAGCTCTTCTTGGTGGGACCATTCCATTGTGGATTCCAGCCAGTCTGCATATCAAAGCATCTCCTGTCTTTTCAAGTGTTCAAGAGAACATCTGAAAAATCTGCCCAGTAAACAGCTCACTTTGTTCTTGCTTAGATTTTAATATTTATCTTCCGATCCAAAGCAACATCTGGTGAATGCCAATGGGGAAAAAGATTAGACATTATGAAAAACAGAAGGCTCTTTTCCCCTTTCCTTTTTCTTTCCTTTCCAAACAGATTCACAAGTATGAAAAAAAGTCATAGAGAAATCCAGCAGATTGTACAATGTTTATTCAAAGAGGGTGGTGGGGGGGAATGCACAGGCAGAGTTGCTGTAGATCTAGGATTTAGAGGCCATAAGCTTATAAGGACTTTTTTGAACTTGAAAAGCAAACAAATAAATACCACAATGTTCCAGGTAAAACCTCCTCTAAATAAATAATAAAAAAAGTGTGATCAATGTTGATGGCTTGAGCAACCTTAATTTCCACAAGCAGTTTTTTTCTAATCAGTGCTATATTTCAGGGCTGAGTATTCTTTATTTCTTATCTAGATAGAATGGCTACATCTGATTGCTTAATGAAGGCCAATTTTCTCATTAAAAAATAAACTAAACACGACTAATTACCCAGAATGAAAGTGGTGAGCAGCGTTTTCATGTTTGGCCTGCCTTTTTGATGTCCTGTGCTTTAGTGTGAGTTTGCCACCAGTGGTTTATGTCTTACCAGAGGCAGACAGGTGTAGCCTTGGCTGCTTGCATTCTAGAAGGGCTTGCCAAACTCTGGTTAAATGGTGTAGATGCTGACTGTGCTCGGGTAAGACTGGATTTCAGAACCTTTGCTGTGGGCTGCTGAGAAGTACCAGAGAGCAACTCAAGATGCCATGCAGAGGAGGACTTGATCTAGGTCCTTGCACTGGCCCTTTGGAACCTCCTTGTATTCTTTGTCACCGTAGGAGGTGACCAAACTTGCCAAACCTCTTAGGCTCTTATTTATTAATAGCATTTCAAAGGTGCTACCCAATGTTTTAGATACTGCGCTAGGCAAATGTGCATGTGATTTCTTGAGTAAGAATTGAAAATGCCCTGTAATTTAAACAGTCTATATTTCGTGTTGATTAGGGTGGGGGGGGGCATGTCAGTTGTTCTTTGTGGGAAGGTGAATTAGGGCAGTCTTTAGAGGACAATTGATGGTATGCACTATAAACTTTCCCTTCACATGCTGTCCAGCATTTTTGTGATTAAGATTTCACTTTAAGAAAGTAGTTAAAAAATATGTAATATCTATAAAAAAACTGTTCTTTAAAGTTCTAGGTATTAGAATAAAATATTTGAAATCAAGTGTTTAGTAATAATGTACATCCAAATAATAACATACTGAGAAGCCTTTAAAAATTGTGATAAAATATTTAAGCAAAGAAGGAAAGTTTTACAGTATATTGGGTAGTGAAGGCCACAAAGAAACATCTGAGTGAAATCCTGGTTGTATATAATATATAGTTGTGTGTAGCTACATATAGTAGGGAATTAGAAAAAGGGCCATAGATAGATTTTTTTAAGTGTTGAGAGTACCTGTCCTTCGTGGCCAGAGTACAAATCATATTTATTTCTATCATCAAGTTATCACATATTTTTTCAGTGAACACATACTAATTTAGTAAATAGAAAAACTATAATTTATTCAAGAGACATAAAGTGGCCTCATGTGCTGATGACTGACTCATCTTGGTTCCTCTTAATGCTGTGCTCATGAATCCAGAAAAAACACTTTCCAGCGTCTTTGCAAGGAATCTTCTTCTTCTTCTTTTTTAATTTTAATATTTGCCTTTATTTTTATAAATAAAACATATATATATATATACATATATATTAAAATGTTTATCCCCTTGACAGTACAACCACTATAGAATTGATGTCCCTTGCAAAGTATTCAGTGGTGGTTTCTCTGAAAAAGTGTCTTCTAGCTTGAGCAAACAGGAAGAAGGTGTAGTTAGGGAGAGTCAACAAATGCAAAGAACCCATTAAATTTTATGAATGGTCAAAGGTCAGTGGGGCAGGGATAGAGTCAGAAGGAAGGAGAGTGACTTGAGATGAGTTATATAAGTCCTTGAAGGCATAGTAAGGAGTTTGGAGTATATTCTAAGTGCAGATTGAGTAACTTTGCCAAGTCATATCATAAAGCATGACTGATCACGTAGGCACTGGGACCCAGGGCTTCTGATATGTTCACACTGCACTTGCACAATGTCCTGCTGACTATGGCAGTGATGGAAGCCTTGACTGAGCTTGACTGCATGCTCAATAGGATTTCAGAACCACAGGAAGCAATTCCAGGCTAAGCAGGGAGGGCAAATGCCTGCAAATGTTTTTACTACCCATCTACCCTAGGGAGTGCATACAGAATCATCTGCTTACTTTTATATCTGATCACATCAACAGAAAGAGCAATAGATTGAGAATCAGGAATCTTAGGTTATAGGACTCTCTTTGCTATCAAAATTTTTTTTGCCACTTTTTTTCAAAATAAAAATTTGTGTGTATATGTGCACATTTACATTATATTTACCTATTGATCTCTCTGTAGATAGGTGTATTTAAACCTGGCCACTTATACTTAATTCGTAGACTTGTTGTGGAAGAAAACATGGAACAGTAGCTATTAGAAATTCTGTAAATGTTAGTCTATTTTTGAATCCTTGTGTCTCTGGTAATTTTGATGATGACTTTTTAATGAAAAAAATCTCTAGTGAGATAATCAGGGATGAATACAAAAAGGAATAGTTGCTAAAGCTTGTAAGAAAGTCTAAGCTGACAGAATAATTTTTAACTCTTTCAGAACAAGGGGATGAGGCAAGTCTGCATTATTATGAGCAAATGAAAGACAGGGAAAGTGACTCAACCTGTTTCACTCTTACCTTTTCTGGTGAGGAGTCTAGACAGGGAAGAGGACTTTTTAGGAGGATGGAAGCCCAGGGCTAAGAAAATTTGTGGAGGAAGTATTATCTTTTCCTTCCCTATGCACATTATCCATTCCCTGATTGCAGACCCTTGCTGCTTTACTTGGGACATATGTGAGAAGCGGGTACATTGCAGAGAGAGATGATGACTACATATTTTCTCACTTATAAAAAGAAAAGTGGGAGTACTAGATACTTCGAAAACTAAATATGACAAAATTCTAGAAAAAATTATTAATCGAATGGCTGGTAGCCTTCAGAAATGGAAATAACTGAAGTCTGATTGACAAGAACTGTGATGGTGTGTTAAACCAACCTCATTTCCTTTCTGATGGATTTATAAGCAATTTATGGCAGAATATAGTGGAGATACATGAGAGACTCTTCCCACACCATTCCCAACTGCATCGCCCAAAGTGATCTGACACCATTGCTTGGAAGGCAGGTGTTTCATCTGAAAACTCCTGTGTATGCTGCATCTTATTCCATTCTATTTCTGTATTAACCTAAATTATATTATATTTTCATTTAAAAGTTAAATTACTTTGCTTTTCTCCTTCTGAATATTTGAGTACAACTGACACTCCAGAGCAAATGCTGTATTTATCCTGTGGCTTTGTCAGCTTCCTGGATGGTGGCACAGCTAAGTGGATTTGTAGCTCCATTCCAGTCTCCATATTCAGAATGTATTAATGCAGTGAGTCCACATCAGTGGCATGACATTAACAGTAATGAATGCAAATTCTCACATTTACATTTTAACAATAATACCACCAATGCCATGACTACAAAAATCTATAACAAGAGTTGTCTTTATTGGATACCTGCTCATGTACCAGTTTCTGTGTAAATTGTTTTATAGGCTTCATTTCCCTCAATTCCCTAAATACCTCCATAAAATAGGTACTTGATTAGTATAAACGTGGAAACCAAATCTTGAGAGTCATGTCCTCACAATGTCTTATAGATGGCAAATACCTGCTGGGGATTTGAATCTAAGTGGTCTGCTTTAATACCTGACCTCTGCATCCTGATGCTTCTCAGAAAGTCACCACAGCAAATACAAATGGTGAAATCTGGCTCTGAGACTTTGAGGTCACCACCATCTTAATTTATGCATGGGGGCCATGAAACAAACACCTTATTACGTGCCCCGAGAGGGCTCAGATAAAGGCGACCGGAGTCCCAGGCATCAGCCCAGACTTTGTGTCTTTAGTGCTGAATAGCATGATATTAAGGCATTGGCAACTTTCACATAGTAGGTCTAGAGGATAATGGGTTTGGAAGTCCCATCTTGGATGGATTTAGAGCAGAGAATATATTAGCATAGAGAAGTTGAAGTAGCCAGACATGATAGTTATCCTGCCCCTTATTTCTAGAAAATTACCAAATTTGGACATTGGTTTGAAAAAAAAAAAGATGCTGTTGTGCTACATGATTTATAGTTTCTGAAGTGGTGACCTCCTGCCCATTCTACCATCCTTTTAGGTCTTCCTATGGATCTGCCAATTTCATGGCTGATGTTCGACCTGTATCTCAAAACATGAATGCATTGTTTTAGGAGACAGGATGCCTGGGTCCCAGTCTGGGAGTTGCCACACTAAATGTGTCTCTCGTAATGCAAATCTCCTGACCTCTTTGAATTACATTTTTCATGTCGCTACCTAATTTACAGGTGAAATGAGATCATACATATGGAACTGTTGGGAAGTATGAAATATCTTGCATTATTATTACTAATAATCTTTGAGTTAGTTGCAACAATGCCTAAAGCCAGGATTATTTTTGAATAAATATCACACCTGTTGGGGGGACAATACCCAGCAATATTCACACTCTCACTTCCTCTACACTGCATATTTTTAGCCTTTCTGTAATGCTACACTGCTGTTTTTCATTTTAAATCCAGTCTGGCTTTTCCCCTTAAAGCAAGAGGACTTTTTAAAGCGAGTGGCTGGTAGTATAACTGGCACATATATCGAATCTCCTTAGTCTGGGCTGTTAAGTAAGTTTAATTAATTTACTAAGTTAATGTTCCACTGCTAGCAACAGAGCCTCATTGCCATCAGCTGGGGAGAGGGAATTGAAAGCCTAAATGAGCTCATTTTTTCACAGTTGGAATTAGGGACCAGTTAGCCAGTTGTGTGGGTTTTCCAATTTCTCCATCTGCCCTGGGGGGATCCAGAGAATTCACTCCCCCAACACTAAGTGTGAGTAAGAACAGGAGAGGGAAAGGGAAAAGGAAAAAAAAAAACACCTCTCCCTAATATTTACTTCCATTTTTGGAACTGGAAGTATTGTCTGCCCATGGCTTGTTAGGTTGGACTTGGAGATGCGTTTGCTAATGTTCCTAATAGATTTGGAAAAGAAAAGCCTCAGTGAAAGATATTTACCATGTGCATTTTCATTGCAGGGTGTGCAGATAAAGGGAAAACAAATAAACAATAAAAGAATGGAAACAAAATTACAGAAATTTGCAAAATTTGACAAATGGTGGCCTGTAGTTGCCACAAGCTAATGGCTTGCAATGATTAATAAGAGTAAAAATAATTGCATTTCATTAAGATTGATGACACCCCATTTAACCTCCCCTCTCGTTTCAGCCCTAAAGTGGAAAGAGATGAAGTTCTCATCTATAATAGCTCCTGTAACATTACCATGGAAACTGAGGCAAAGATAGAGTGTGAGACGCCTAATCAGCCAATTACCGCCAAGATTACTGAGATACGGAAAAGCTGGGGCCAGAACACTCAGGTATAATCAAATTTTTTTTACAGACTGATTCAAACAGCTCAAATTAAATTTGTAATATTGTGTACATTAAAAAAACAATTTAGTCCAAATGGCAGCGATATATAATATTAAATGCTCTCAAACTTTGAGGAGCTGGTCTAATGCACAACATCTGAATTCATAGTTAACTATGGTTAATCATATATTTTCTCAAAAATAAATGAGTGCTGCCTGGGCTCTTTTCAAGCAAATTCTGAACAGATAATCTCCTCAGCATTTTGTCCTGTTTTCTGCATGCATGTTTGCAGAAACATGGGGCTTTTTTTTTTATTTTCCATGAAATAAATGGCCTACAATTTAGTCAGGCCCTCTTGGAAGGTTTCCAAATCACTCAGCGGTTCTCAGTTGGTGGGGTGGCAATGCTTGCTTGTCCATCGGTTTATCTCCCCACAGACAGAGACATGCTTCTGAGGGGATTTCGTAGAAATTACAAGTGGAAAGAACTGACAGTCGTTTGTTCTAGCCTCTCTACCTCAATTCATCTGTTTTAAAATTGTCTAACCACTCCCTCCACGTCGCTCTGCTAAGAACGTGTTTTTAAAAGTCCCCCATGAGGGATTCCACGGCCTCCCTGGGGAATTTTTGAGAATTGAAATCAGAGGCTAAGGGCTCTTTGGAAATATATCAGATAATCTTTTACAACTCCCCAGGCTTCTCATGGTACACAGATAAAAAATAATATTTATTGAGCACCTACTCCCTTAGGTGCCTTTCTCTTTATGAAAGCAATTCTCCGATTTTCCTTTGTTTTGTCTCTTTTATTTGGAACAAACATTTATTGAGTGCCTATTATGTGCCACATGCCACAGCTGATTCTCTTGTGAGTGCCGGCTGCTTCAGTTAAACCTCCCAATGCCAAACCCTATCTGGGTGTTTAATGCATATTTTTTAAAATAATTTTTAATTAGTGCTGAAAATGTCTCAATTACAAATGACACAAACTTTCTGTCTTTCCAGAACTCTTCCCTGTCTGTCCTTCCTTAACTCTTCTTGATGGGATCTTCCTATCTATTGTCACCTCTCCAGGATTCTCATACTCTTTTAATCTGCATGTGGTTGCCAGGGCAGTCTCTTCTTGCTTTACTTTGTTCCCCAAATATACCTTTTTCTCTCAATTCATGTTGAGAGGAATTCATACTGCCTATTTTGATTCTTCACATCCAGCAGTACACTCCCCTCATAAGCCTCTACTTCAGCTTCTCAAGAGTTGTCTGTTAGAACCATCTCAAAGGTTTATGGTTGTGTTGTGCAGCCATCCCAGGCTGGGCAAGTTCATTGTTGATTGTGCAGGCAAAAAGAGAATTTTAGAGCCTTTTAAAATCTCTCACATACCTTTAATGCAGGCCAGCAGGCAGGGAGGCAGCCACTGAGCCCCCTAACCTCAGAGTGACAAGACCAACTCCTGGCCTGGGGAGCCCTTTTAATTCCTCGCTTCTGGGCCCAGGTGCCTGCATTTATAAGCGTGTATGCCCACACTTCTAGGTGCAGGTGTCTGTACATGCCCTAAGCTCTGGATCCCAAGTTCCTCTTGCACTTGGAGGGAGGAAAGCAAGAATATAGGTGCTGGCCATAGAGGCCAATGGTGGGATGGTGGGAAAAATACCTGAATTAGTTCTATTTTCTTACAGGTAGTAAGGTGGACTCCTGAGTCAGATTGTATTGTGGCGAGAGACCCACGGTCTTACTACAGTTGTGTGACACTCAGAAATCTTTCAGCCTTTCTTAGCCTCATTTTCCACCTGGATATTTATCTAGGGGTGGTTGGGATGTTCATGTGAGTTCATGCTCATGAAAGGGCAGGAGGGCCAGGTTAGCACAGTGATTATGTGCGGGCTTTACAGCCAGACTTCTGGGGTCTAAAGACCTAGCCTGCCACCCTCAGAACTCAGGAAGCAACTTTATTCCTCTGTACTCTGGTTTTCACATCTGTAAAATGGGGGTACATGAGGACTTGTACCTGTGGACCACTGAGAACTGTATCTCACACACAGGAATATCCAACAGAGATAGTTTGCTACTGGTAGTACCAGAACATGACAGAATTATTTCTCTATAGTGCTTGCTGCTTTGACCAGATCATGGATTAGATTGCATTTAATTCTTATCAACTGAAAGGCTAAATTTAAATTTTTTTGGGGGGGCATTAATGCCCCCATCATCTTTAAGTAGTTTTATAACATGTATTTATGGAGTTCTAAGCATGCTTAAGTGCTTGGCTATGGCCTAATGGAGATAAAAATTTAAAACAAATAATATAGAAAGAGGACACATCTAAGGGGTGGTAGGGAAGAGTGGCCCTGTAAGGACAAGGGTGAAGTTCAAAGACCACTTAGAGACAGCCATGATGCTTGAACAGAATATGCTAGACACCAACCACACTGGCCCCCTCATTTGAGAGAAAGGTTGGCTGAAAACCATGAAGAGAGATAAAGGCCGCACAGCTAGTATTAGCTCTTAGCCCATGTAGTCTTGTCTTTGGGACATAAATCATTTAACCTTGAGAAACCAGAGAGGACTAGTTTAGAAAATCTACTAGGCTACTGCTAGTGTCTAGAACACTCCAAACTTAGGGTGTATGGTTGCCCTATACATGTTGGATGTAGGATTTCCCTGTTTGGGCCTGGGTATAACACATCTCCTGTGTTAGGCTACATGGTTTTATTTGGTCCAGTAGAAAACCGGCACTGAGAGGTGCTTCCTCAGGACTAGAATTCAGGTCTCTGGCTTCAAGTTCTATGTGAGAAACTTGCAACACCAGTTCCTCAGAGGAGAGTGGGTACTCTATGAGGTATGGGTTCTGAAGTCAAATTCATTTGGATAAGCTGGGCTAAACCAAGTTCTATATTCTTTCTCACAAAAGACTTCTGAGAGCATTCAATTTGTGAATTTATGATGCAAATATTTAAGGGAGATTATGGTGTGTGCCTGACTTTTTTTGCTCATTAAACTCTTTTTCCCCAACATTTCTCTTGGACCTGGTATCTGTCCTGCTGTCCTCACTTTGGGAAATGTGACATATACCATGTTTTTCTTACAAGCCTAGAGTAGGATCAAAAGTGGGAGATCTTCTTTTCCGATGAGACAGTCAAGTAAGGTAAATTGGTGGTGTTTGTATCTTGCTTAGAAAATTGACCCTGGTTGAGAGGCATTCAGGGGAGAAGAGCTGTATTTCTGGTGAATAAGTCAGTTTGCACAGTACTCTCAGGAAAGAACTCATAGCAGTAGTGCAAAGAGCATGGCATGCATGTAGGGACTGATGAACAAGGAAGGTGGGCTGGGCTGATGACGCAGGCAGTTCAGTAGGTAATGTGTCCTTGAGGAGTCAATGCATGATCACAGGGGTGCTGTAGTCACATTGATCTGGTGGCTAGGAGGCAGGAACATCTTAACTAGGTGAGAAATAGGAAGGTATTAGGGGAATAGAGAAGAGGGGCCCCACATGATAGTTGACCCTGGAAAGCTTGTGTAAGATAAAGTCCCAAAGGTAGAGAAAGTTAAATGTAGTTGGTAGAAATATTATATTCTGACTTTCCAAAGTGATATTTTCAACTTTATACACACATACACACACACACACACACCACACCCCAATCCATCCATGCTCAGGACTCCCAAATTGTAATATCCAGCCTAGAACTCTCTCCTGGTATTTAAGGTTCTAAAAACTCACTGCCTACCAGTATCTTCCATTGATTATCAAAATCACTTCAAATCTAACAGATTCTAAATTGAATTTCTGGTCTCCACTGCTCTCTCCACACCCTAGTGCCATAGTCCTGAGTTTAGGCCATGGAGGAATCCTGGCTTCTTAATCCCACATTAGCTCTATGAAGAAATCCTGTTCATGTGCATTTTAATTTGAACATATGTATCAACTCTACAATTACCATCTTCATATTTTTCTGGTTATTAGAATGGCTACCCAGCTGCTTTGCTTGCTTCTACTTCCCTCCCTTTAGTCTGTACTAACAGAGTCCATTCCAATGGTTCCTTTCCTTACATATCAGATAATTTCACTATTTCCCTCCAACCTCTCAATGGTTCCTAAATTATTTCTCAAAAAGTTTCCTCTCATTGACCTAATAGGTCTTTTTCAGCACCAGCAACCTCCCCCAATTCCTCTGGAGCCTCACTTCTAACATCTTACCTTTTACCAAACTCCTTTGTTCTAGGCTCTTCTATCCATTGGATCCCCACTATGCCTGGAAAATGCTAGGTTTGCTCCCACACTGAAATCTTTGCACTTGTTCTTCCTTCCTGTTTACAGTGCTCTCTCCCTTCCTCCTTGGAAGTACAAGCCTTCACTTTAACTTGTGGTTAAAATGCTACCCCCTTAGTGAAGTCTACCTTTGCTACCCTATTTAAAGGCTGCTACCCGGTGCTGTTTATTTCTTTTGCCATACTTGAAATTTCTTTCTTCTTTCCCCCATTGTCATTATCACCTAAAAGATACCTAAGGTACTAATATATTATGTCTGCTGTCTGAATTTTCTTACTAGACTATGATCTTCAACAGCCAGAAAAGTTTGCCTACTTTGTTTACTAGTATATCCCAAGCATCAGAATAAATAATGCCTGAATCAATTGTCCTAGTGAATAATAGAGGCATATAAAATAGTTAAAATAAGCCATCTCCTAGGTTACTTCTCCAGTTCTACCCTTGGAAGGTTTATCTGGAAGGAAATACACACATATGCAGTAATATACCTAGTTTGTACATGAAGATATTATTAGTGTATTTATATTATTTTTCAGCTTGTATCAAAAAAATCTACTGACACGCTAACAGATAAGCTTTTTGGAAAAGAGGAACTTTGTCACTGTAGTACAGATCAGGTCTCATTAGAAGTTATTGAATGGATGAATGAATTTATAAATGAATGAATACATCATGGTCATCTTTCCTTTTAGTACCTGTACATTTATCTTTTCCTTCAGAAAACATTGATTATACCTATTATACATCATGGTGATACATTGAAATAGGAGAAAGGCTATTACCAATAGAAAAAGAAATCACAGGTTGCTGGAAAAGACAATACGATTTTGAGGATCGTTGCAGAACAAACAGCAGATTGGGTTGGCAATGGGTAGAGAAGCCACAGCAGAATAAACACAATGCACAGTAAGTGTTGAGGAAAAAAGAAGAGTGCAGTTTTATTTTTCAATGGAGTTCTGGGAGGAATTCCAAGCCTTAGAGTCACAGATCATGGTAATTAATGAATGCATGATTAGGGAGAACTGTTGGTGAGTTTCCTGTCCTCTCCCTCTCTTTTTCTCTGTCCATTTATACCTGAGTGATTGGATTTATGCCTTTCAAGATGAAGTCCTAAGAACAGCTCATAAAACCAATGGGAGTCATTTTCCTAGAGACAGGAAATGGGTTTGGTTCATTGTGGATGTAAGGTGGATGCTAAACTCAGCCATTGGAACTGTGGGAAAGACCCTGAATAGGAAGAAAAGACAAAGAAGTCAGTGTTCTCTTCATTCTGTCCCCAGGGGATTCCTTCACATTCACTCCACCCATCCAGATGTTTTACCTAGCAACTTCAGCTATGATAACTTGAAGAAATTTCATTGAACATCTGATCTGCTTTATCAGCATAAAAAGAAGACTGAAACCTTGCTCTTAAGGTTTTATATGGGAAATGATTTTTAAACTTAGAATCCTATACCCAGTAAAATACTATTCAGAGTAAGAACAAAATAAAGGCATGTATCTTATATAAAATTTAGAAGGTTTATCAGCCTTATGTACTCTCTGAAACATGAGATACTCTGGAAAATTGTAAAATGAATCCAAGAAAGAAAATAATATGGTGTATGAACCCAGTAATGTACAAAAAATCCCCCACCCCAAGACTAAAAAAATATTGAAAATGTGGCTATTAAACAATATAATTAAGAATTGACTCTTAACCAAAAGAAGTAGGAATCTCCTGTTTCAAGTAGGTATAATAAAAAGACAAATCACAGAGGCACAAGCCCCTCTGATGAAATAGGAAGGCATTTGTAACAGAAATCACATTATGTGAAGATGGACAGTAAATGGGAGAATAAAAAATGACTTAATGGGTTGCAAGAAAGTTGAAATTAAGCTCCTGCAAAGGGAAATTTAGATAAAAAGCAAAGCAATTTGCCCCACAAAGCCCTAGAAAAGCACTGGATTTAGAGAAATTTAGGTACCAGAAAATGGACTTTGAAGCACAATGCTAAAAGAAGGGGCTTGCTTGAAAACTTCTATAAAGGGAAGCTAGATTCTTAGTCACACAATTATTTTAGCTCCCCCTCCAGGAAGTAGAGGTATACTTTCTGGACAAATTGAATTAGTGAGATATTACTTGATGTTTGGTAACAAGCATAGGGGAGGCACAAATGGAGACTCCAATTGAAATCTGGAGGATGATGAAGGTCTGCTTTCTCTTTAAAGAGAGGTCACCTCACACCCTCTTTTCTCCACTAAATTCTTTCCCCTGCTCCACTTTAGAATCCTGACAACATAAGTTCTACTTCCAGAGGGGAGATTAGAGGATACCTTTCTAGAGCAATTAAACCAGAGGAAAGACTCACAGAGTTTGACATTTGGAAGCCTCATGAAGTCCCACTTAGACAGATTGTCCACTTAGATTTTTGCTTCATTGCTCTTAAATGTTAATGGATAGACTTCTGGTTTGGGCCATGAAAAGATAATGAGTTTCAGACATACCCTCCTGCCATACACAAATATAAAACTAGTCAAAACATATTTAAAGCATTGGATAACAGAAGTAGGCTATGATCCTTGAGAGATGGGAAACACACACAGTGAGTGACTTTCCGTCTGGGGCACTCTTCCAAGCACAGCACAGGGAAACTGAATCCAAACAGAAGGTAGAAGTCTCATTGGGTAGAGCATTCAGATTTGGAGTTCAGGAATGCTTATGTAGGATGGAGGTATAGAACAGGAGGTAGAGGTAGGAGGATAGAAAAATAATTAATTAAATAATGGCTAAACTTATTCAAGATTTGATGAAAAGCACAACCCATAGGTCTAAGGAGCTTAACAAATCCAAATCAAAGGAGACAGAAAAGGCCTAACATTGAAGTTCTTAATAAGATTACGAATTTAACATTATAAAATTAACATGTCAGTTCCAATAAATAAGTGCCATTCCAACAAAGCACTCCAACAGATTTTTTTTGATATTTCCAATCTGATTAAAAAAAAAAGTGGAAGTAAAATGTACAGCCAAACTTATCTTGAAAAAGAGCAAATAAACTTTGATGAATTACACTGCCTTATTTAAAATCTTACTATAAAGCCATGATAATCAATGGGAACTATAGGCTAGATCCGCATAATATATAGTCCTTAGCAAAGAAGGACTCTTTGCTAAAAGTGTATTTGTAAACTCTTGCTTCTGTGTCATGGAACCTGAAGGGAGAGATTGAAGGAAGGTTTGATGAAGTGAGACAAATGTCACCCAGGCATTGACAAATCCAAGTGAGTTTTAAAATATAGATATTTTTAGTATAGTGTACATAGTTTAAAATATAAATATTACTTATATTTTATATAATATTATTTGCTAACATTTGTGTCTGCAGATAGTATTGGCATGGAAAAAGTGCAGATTATGTGGGGTTTTAGGGGTGAGTGGCAAGTGAATGCAGCTGCATTCACAAGGCAATTTTGAGACAAGACGTGGTTAGACAGTCCATAGTCACAACTCATTACTCACACGCATGCTCATGACCCTCAGGGCTACGCAGAAGTGAAAGATCCTTGAAGTTCACCTCTTCAAGTGTATGTCTTGGTTTAACAGGACCATAACTTCATAGATCTTTCATTTCACCAGTTCCTGTAGAGACTCCAAAAAGCCCTCACACACCTCTGATTCTTGTTTGGTTAAATCTCCACTTGATATATTTTTATTTTACGTAATATTGTATTTTAAACTATATATTTTATATATATAAATATATATATAATATATATAAATAAATATATAAATATATATAAAATATATATTTTAAACTAACTTGGGCTCTTCAATGCCTGGGTAGCTGTTAAAAAAGCAGAAACCCACCTTTTAATTTAACATCTACCTTTTGTTTAAGAAGTCTTCTGGAAAATTGCTGCATTACAGTGATGTAGCAGATTTGACATTTTCTTTTTAATGAATATAACTGGTTAGAGATTAATGTGAAGCTACTTTTCGTTTCCTAATTGGCTTTGCACCTTTTTTTCTGAAATCCAAAAACTACTTTTCCACTTTTATCTTTTATTTTCTCCTCTTCTTCCCTTCCTTCGTTTTCCTTCTCATCTCTCCCTCCTTTCTTCCTTTCAAATCACCTTTTATTCAGTGTATATTTGCAGGGCTGTGGCTGTGTGCCTGGGGGTGGGGAGTTGCTGTTAAAAGCTGAGCCATGCTAGTTGTTAGACCAGGCCACTAAGCGGTAGGGATTCAACCATTCCCTCACCTCAAGGAAATTTGGTGTTTTTTATACTTGGATTTTCTCTGTGAAATGAGACTTTTAATGTATACCCACTGCCTATTGAGAGGGCAGGTGGAGTGGGAAAGCAGATGGGTTTGCATCTGAAGGGATTTTACCTTCTTAAGATAATTAAGTAAGTAGTCAAAACTTACCTATAGGAAACACAGAGAATAGGACTCCTGGGTTCTGGTTTCTATTTCTAGCAATGTCCTTCCAGACTTCTTGTGTGTTGTAAAGTCACTTAATTCTCAACTGACTAAGGTTAATACTGCCTGACTTCCAGTCTTTGGAGCACATATAAAAGTATATTCATAAAAGGTGAAAAGTTTATATGAAAGAAAGATCAGAGTAGGTGATGGATGCAGTAACATACATCTGGAGAAGTATGAACTTAAACCTCTAAATAATATTTAGTGCTATAAACCACTGTTATCCCAGTAAAAACAATGTGAAAAAAGTTGTATTAATAGGAAGAATCCAAAACTCATAAAAGCACTGTGATATGTAGTTATGAGTTTGGGCTATGGAATAAAATCAGACTTGAAACTGATCCTTGTAACTTATTTACAATATAACTTTGGGAATATTTTCTTAACTTCTTGATTCTATTAATTCCTTTTTCATAGAACTGTGAGAACTAAATATTACATGTACTATCCTTCCTATAGCATCTGATAGCATCCCTCCTATGTATCTCTTTTACTCATAGAAAGCCCTCATAATATGCCAGATATCACTGGTTTTAAGTGATGGCATGTATGCAGCACACTAGTAATAATTGTGTGAGTGATCTACAGAGTGTCATACAAAGTTGAGATGGCACTAAGGTGCCTTAACAACCAGAACTTGTGCACATGAGACTATGCTGTGTTCTTGAACCAACCCAAGACTGGACACCTCTCTCTTGTTCTTTAACTAAGAAAAGGGTATTCAGGAAATGCCTTGCCTAATTTCAAACTTAAAATTCATCTGAACAAATTAATTGTGCCTCTCTGTTTCTCAGGAACTGGTTGTATTGAATGAATTCATGACATCAGTCTGTTCCTCTCACACCAAGGATATTAACAATAATCGAGACTATGACTTGAAGGTTCTTCATCCTATTTTGACCAAAAGAAGATTTTGTCATACCTGGTAGTTATAATATCACTTGAATAATTATTACATTGCCATAGGGATTTTGAATCCTCTCAGGGAACTGCTTAAATTTTTTGTCATTTTTAAAAAATGAATTTCTCTTGAGGTTGACATTATGTAGGTTTCAGGTATGTGGTATTATAATTCAGCATTTATATATACTATATCATGCTCACTCTCAACAGTCTAGTTTTTATCTAATACCATGTAGTTAACACTCTGCCTATTTTACCACCACTTTTAATCTGTTCTGAGAATACATTTGTTTTATTCTATTTGTTTGCTTTGTTTTTTATTCCACTAATTATACATTGTCTTTGACTTATTTCACTTAGTATGATAACATTCAGAGTACCCTGTTGTCAAAATGGAAAGGTCCCATCTTTTCACAGTTGAGTAGTATTCCATTGTGTGTGTATCACATCATTATCTGTTGATGGACAATTAGGAAGCTGCCCTTAACTTTTATAATATTCTACTTTCTGATGTTAGTAGAAAACAGTAAGTTTTATTAGCCATGTATAAATAACTATATTAATGGTAGGCCAAGGACATTCCCATTGGGAGATGGCATTATTATTTCCTTCTGAAGTAAAGTTTCATAAATTAAAACCATCCTGGTCTAAATAAACCCTGTATGGAATTTTCTCAGTGAAATATAATATCATGCAGAAATATGTGGATTCATTTTGGATCTGACTGTGGGAATGTAATGATCAGATTTCTTCTGAGTCTCTCCAAATATGAGCCTTAGGTAGCCTGGAGATAAGAATGAATGCTAGGAAATTGCTTTGGATGGTAGGATGGCCCCATATGAGAGTTCTTGCGTTCTAAAGGGGCAGTGTGGCTTGGTGAATGAAGAACTGGAAATGTTCAAGTTTGGTAGTTCGCTGACTCACTGGAGACCTTGGGCTATGCAGTTTTGCAATCTCATGTCTCATTTTCTACAGTTGTTAGGAAGGCTTATATAGAACCCCTTCTAGTGGGATATGTGAAAACTATGATATGTCTATGAACATATATACATATATACATACATATATATATACATGTACATATAGTATATATATATATATTATAGTTAATTCTTCATATGTGCTTACTTTTTCCTGGAGACACTACAGTAATTTATCTGAAGTCTAAGAATTCAGGACATCACATTAAGGGGTCTCTTTTCATGTGTGAAGGATCTCAGATACTAGTTCAGTGGATTCCAGAAATTAGATATTATTCTACTGTGTGTGTGTGTGGGGGGGGTGAGGGGAGAGGAGTAGTGTGTGTGGAAGTGGTGTGGCTGTATTTGTGTTGGGGAAAAGAGCAATATTTCATATTTGGATGTATGTTTTCTTATTAGATATGTTACACATTTTGCCTTTTGGTAAAGTTATGAAATGTAAATGGTTTTGAGTATGATCCACAGAACTTTTCTCAGTCTTGAAAAATAGCAGATAATTCAGCTAATTTGGAAAATCTCATTTTTCTCCCAAATGATGTTCTCTTTTAGATCTTGTTTGCTCATCACTCATTGTCCTCTCCAAGGTCCTTGCTGTTAGTACCACTGGGTTGAGGTCTGCTTTTTCATGGAGGAGCCAAAGCAGCTGCTCCTAAATGCATGTATTTGTGAGAGAAGCATGGCAAACTTTGGACTAGAGAGCTGCAGTGGCAGCTGGAACCCTGAGGGTGAAGAAATTTAGGTAAAAGTGAATAGCAAGGATGTCTCATTTAGATGAGGGAGAATGTTGTTGTTCAAACTTTGGAAGTGTTATGGAAACTAACTTCATCACATCAAATATTCAACTCAGAATTCCCCATTCTTAGGAGGTTGTTTTAGAGAAGGAAAACCAGATGGAGAGAAGCAGGGTTGTAGTGTAGAAATAAGAGAATGTTGAACTTGTTTTTGAACAAATTGTTATTTAGGATAGTTTTTGGTATCATTTTATGAAGGGTTGATAATAATTTTTATTGAATCAATGAAATAGTTGAAATGGTTATCTCAAGCACAGACTTTCCTGCATAATTTTGAACTTTTTGTTTCTAACCTCCTGGTTGGAGGGAACTGAAATATTCTCATTGGGAAGATTAATGGAGGATACATACCTTCTACTTTTCTTTATGATCCATTTAGTTCCTAACTTCCTGCTGTCACTGGATTGCTCTGACCACTGTAGGGTGGATATGAAGGATCTCTTCTGATCTTTTGTTGTTTTTGGCTGAAATTAGCTGATGGTAGGCTATTTGTAGCTGTGTTGATGGAACAGTGTCTCACCTGAACAATGGTTCCAGGCATTTCTTTGGCTGCCCTTCTCAACGGAACCAATGTAAATGCAAGTCAATAGAAGAAGGTGATAGAAGAAGATAAGGGAATATTGAACCACATGGTCATCTCAGCTACCCCAAAATGAAGGAAACGTGTCCTTTCTAAAGAAGGAAGGAAGAAAATGTGTGTAAACAGATATCTAATGAGAAAATAAGCTCTTTGTAGGAGCTTTTACAATAATAAGCAAACAATACCAACAGCAGCAGCAACAACAACAACAACAAAAACAACATGAAAGGCATATCTTGATTTTGTTCATTTATTAAAGATCTTTGTATGATAATTACAGTGTTAGTTTCTGCACTTGATAGGAGTGAAAATAGATACAGAAAGAATCATTATATAGAACTTACTTACTCCCAACTAAGAGTTTATAACCTCCTAAGGTCAACAAATATTAAACAAATTTTCCAGAACTGTTTTCAACAAAGAAAAGTAATTTCTCTGTGATAGACATCTCATTTCAATATACATTTCTCAGCTATTTTGAGAATTAGGGAGATTTGCACTTCCTCACCATTTTGAAGCCTGATGGTTTGTATTACTTGCTTAGAATGTGAGTAGAAGCATTTAATGTCTAGGGCTCAACTTTTTTTTGCATTCTCTGTTCCTTTACCATGATGGTACAATGACCTAGAGCATGGGAGCAGCTTATAGAGGATACTTGTTCTACCCTGAGAAGTTTTTGACATTCTAAGTGTTACTGTGTGAGTAAGATATAAATATATATTTTGCTGTACCTGAAGAATTTCGAGTTGTTTGTTATGTACATAATATGACCTGTCCTACACAGTGACTAATGGCACCATCTTTAACCTTTAACCTTTTGGCAAGTCTACTGCATTCCCCTGGTGTTTTTAATTCTTCTCTGTGAAACAACTTGGAATAATCACCTGGTTTATGTTCATACTGTCAGGTATGGCAGTGTGGATTATGAGACGCTTCCCTCAGGCAGAAATTACTGGTTGATTGGAATTAGTGAATATCAAATCAACCATTTCCTATACTGTGGATTCCCACTTTTCTCCCTTTTCAGGTTGGTGTACTTCCAGTCATGGTCCCTATGCCCTGAAGATCTTTGGAATTTTCTACTGCTGAGAAATTAATCACCTTCTTTTGCAATGTTGTTGTAAACTGTGGGAGTTTGTGAGGAGATGTGGCTATTTCTAACATTTCTGCCAGTGCTAATCTCTATGTATTTCCTCTAATAATCACTTTGGAACATTATGCATACATGAAATTTTTCAAATAAGGTATATATTTATACCATATTTATAACTATGCTCTATGTCCATATCCTATCCCTATATAGATATTTTCCCATGCACTCATGCTCTCTCATTTCTATCTTCAAATTTTACTTTTCAAAAATGTTGTTAGAAAGACTCTCATCACAAGGGAAAAGCACAAGTCACGTAAACTTAAGTGATTAAGAGATTCCCAGAATTGCTCAAAGAATAGGTGATCTATGGAATCATAGCAACAGCTTGATCCAGTAGCTTAGTGCTCGTGAATGAGATGTTTCCTTCCAAGATTGTGACCTTCCTTAAGCATGGTTGACTGAACCTAAGGCTGCCTTTTCTGTGGCAACAGTACTACTTGATTCCCTATTCACACTGTGTGGGAATGAAAAAGAGTCTGCTAATGGGCATGTTCTTAGAAGGAGGATGTTTCTTTCCCAGATGCCCCAGTAAATGTCTTGTCATGGCTCATTGGTCCAAATTGAGTTTCATGACCATTGTGCTTAGAGTGATAGGTTTTGCTGACTATTTTTGGACAATTAGTATTCACTCTAAATAGCCCTAATCCCATCACTAGTGTCTGGGTAAGAATATGAGAGCAGTGATGCCTGGAAGGAAATCTTGGTGCTACTGATGACCCTTGAACATTGGGGTCAATCAGCCCTTGACCACAATGGCCTCACTTTTTCTCTTCATGGTCCTAAAACTAAGATTTCTTTCTCTGATCTTTTTACACTTGTGATAACTGAAGGCATTTCTATTGTGTGTGGAATTTTGATATTGGAAAAACAAGGCACCATTTGTGTATAATGACTACGCCTAAGTTAAAAGGAAACGAAGTTTTGTAGACCTCCCTTAGAATTTAGTTGTTCGGCATTTGTTTAGAACAAACAAATAAGTAGATGAGCAAATGAGAAAGTATAGCGACTATACAAAACACACATATCTCTTGGTAGCCTGAGGATCTAAGGTCAGTTATGTGATTCTCTTATGCATCTCCCTGATTCAAAGTGACAACAGTTGTTTTTAAGATGTACCAGCTCCCAAAATATGGCTCTTTCTTCAATTCTATGAAGGATATATTTGCTCTGGGAATAAAGAAAGGAGCAATCTAGAAAAAGACCTGGTCTGTAGCTATTCTTTTCTCATCATGGGTCTTCTCAAACATCTTACAAATACTAATTACAATCCTGGTGTCTCTGTGTAATGAATACATATTTATACAGAGTGGAGTTGATAGTCCACTGTCAAGGTCCTTCCATGAATCAATGTCAAAAGCAAGGACCTCAACTTTTGAGTCTCATGGCTCCAAAATAGTCACTCAAAAGTATTACTATTTAACATTTTTCCCTTCCCAGAGGGGAAAAGTATGCACAGTCAAGCAGAAGCAAATATTTTTTGTTCTGTTTCTGTCTGGCACTGACTTATATGAATTTGAAGGACGCTCCCTGATGCCTTTACTTAGACATTCAACTAATGGAGCAACATGACAGCAGAGAGGGCATGATAATCCTGCACCAGGAAAATGAAATTTCCTTACAGCTATTATTTACACATAATTCAGAAGGTGACTATTATATTGGGCACTGTATGGAATTTTCAGATGGTGGTATTGGGAGATGATGGAAGACTACACAGTTATGAAAGACTTGGACAAAATTATGCATTCAACTTTGAAAGGACTGTGCTAATTCTGCAGATGAATGAGCTCCAACTTTGTGGAATATATTGTTTGATAGAAGAAATAATAAAAGTCTAATAACTATACTATAAGCAAAATGTAACAGATGTGGTAATAAATATATTTTTATTTTACTGTGATCAAGAAGTCTTCTGGATTAAAAATTATGACTTGGAAATTTCCTGGAGGATGTGACATTTTATCCTGGCCTGAATTTATCGGGATTATAAAGGGAGACAAGGCACAAAGGTATGGTAGTGAAGAGAGTAGTGTCACAGAGTCACAGATGTGGAAAAACATGGTTTATATATAAGTAATTATATTTGGCTGGAGTGTAAGTTTTGACACAATCAGGAAAAAAGGTAATGGAAGTAAGGGTTGGGAACATTGTGTCAAACTGAGGAGTATGGATTTAATCCAGGAGGAAATGCAGAGCTTTTAGAGCCTTTATAAATTTTATAGATACTACTTTGCCTCATAAAATATCCCCTAGTGTTCATATCAGAGTTCAAAATGCTAGTCTGGCTAAAGTGACCTGATACCAGCTTAGTCCTGGCACATGTAGCTGCCATTCTCTAGGGGCTGGATGTAAGATGAGGGGGGAGTGTTGCCCTCTGAGTCAGGAGTGCAAGGAAATGAGGTCAGACATTTGGAACTGAAGCAGAGTTGAGAATGGGTATTCTGATGGTGTATGGAGAAGCCCTAGATGACTTACAGTTTTTTTCATTTAATGAGAAATTGGACTGAACCAATATTTCCCAATATGAGTTCCATGGGCAATTATTAACAAAGAATAAGCCATTAGGAAAAATAGTCAGTGGTCTAATAAATTCTTGAAAAGCCACAAACTCAGCCCCAATCTGGACATTGTGACATCCAGTGACACATTAAATCCTGGAGGGCCCTGCAGAAAGAAAGGCCTGCAGATAGAAAGTTTTACTCTGTTGACTCAGTCTTTCTCAAACTCCTTTGGTCACAGACTCTAATTCCCCCCCCCCCCCCCAACGCATCACCAAAGCTGGAAAACACTGTGAAATTCTGAACTTATTTTAAGGGAAAATTCCTGTTCCCAAATTCTCTGATGCTTTGTTACCTTTGGGAGGTGTCTTCTCAGGCTAAGATTTTATCAGTCGTAGGAAGTTTGCTCCTCCAGCTTGGCTGAGGACTTTACTTTCCTATAATATGAAACTGATTCTCCTCTGCCCATCAACTTTCAAAGCAGAGCCATGAAGTTCTTTAAGAAAGTGCTTTGAGATCCTCTAAGGAGGGAGACCCCTGGTGGATTCATATGACTTCATTGGAACGCTTGCTTGCTAAGGAACTTCAGCTTCAGCTTCCAATTCAGAATCATCCTATTTCTAATGTACTGAATTAACCAGGAAAGAGCAGAGGGATTATTTTTCATTTCTTTTTTTGCATCTGTATATAAATGTAATTTAACCTAGCAAAAAAGACACTGATTGTCTGTCCCACAGGACTTAATTAACTCCCAGCTTCACGGTGCGCCACGGAAATAATAAGATAAGGAAGAGTGCGGATGTTCCGTACCTGTCCACTTCCTCCTCTGTGCATAATGAGATGTCAGGAGTGGTGACACTGATGAGCTGTGTAAAGCACACTGATCGCATGAGGTGGCGGACTGCCTGCTCAGCTTCTGGGAACTCTGGCCAGGCTGCAAGAACTGCAGACCCAGGTAGCAGCCTTTTCCTTCAAATGGCAATTTCCAGAGTTCTCCCTACCCACCTCCCTGCCACCTGAGCAGTGGTTTTGTTAACCTTTAGCTTTTCCTTCTGCACCCTGGTCTGATGTTATGACAATTGTCGTGGGGCAGATGCCATGTTTATTAAGCTGCCTGTAGCAAATCCGGACTGGTAGTGCAGGATTCTACCAGCCACCCCTCAGGGGAGCCCATTAAGAAATTGCAAGGCTAATAAAAATCACGGTGGATGAAATTGCAATCCTCTGGTGCCACTCCGTGATGGGTCGAATTTGGTTTTAAATTCTAATGGGGGCAGGGATTGAAGGTTTGAACTGGGACCCTTGTACCAGCAGCCCTGAAAGTTGTACCTTTTAAACCTGAACCTGGAATGGTACAGAGCAAGGATGAGCTTGCCTTCTCTTTATGCTAGCTTTCTGCACATTTGAGATAGAAATTTATTAATGTTGCATATATGCTAACAGTGGTCTGCTCCCGGGGAAAAGCTTCACTCTGCCACATGGCATGAAATAAGGGCTACAGTGTGAGTCCTCTAGCCTTGGTGCTGGAAGCCATCAATGTCTAAGCCTGAGAGGAACCTTGAAAATACACAGGGAACACCTCCTAGTTCCTCCTGTCTATAACATTGTTCTAAAACTGCCCTGTGCTCATATCTTCTTAGAAAGGAGGTTGGGTAAAATCACTTGAAGAGCCATTCTAGCATTTAAACTCCTCTTCATATATTTTCCCATCTCATTCAGTGCATCAGATGCATTTGATCAGAAGGCAATTCGTTAATCCTTTGCTAATTCCCTTCTTCTGCTCACAGGATTCATCACTTTCACTGGAATAACTTGATGGTTTTCAAGCATTGAAATGAAACTACCAAGTATATAATTGATGTTTGGTAAGATTGAGAAAATGAAAGGAAAAACATAATAGGGTATTTTAGGATGATCATGAGACTATCTAGAGAAAACTGATTATGTATTTTATTAAAAAATAGCTATTTTAAAATTACTAGTAAAGAGTAACAGTTTCTAAATGCTTACTTCTTGCCAGGAAATAAATGGAACCTGTATCTATACTTGAACTACCCTCTAAATCCTCAAAATGAGCCTATACAGTCATTACTCTTATGATCTCCAACTTGTGGGTTAAATTGCTCCAACAGGTTTAGTAGCTTCCTTTAGGATTCAGAAACTGTAAACTGTAGCACAGATATCAGAGTTAAAACTGCAGAGCAGGTATCTGTTTCTCTTCAACTCCCTTTTAAAAAAAAATCTCAGCAAAGGAGAGAGTACGAGAGGGGTGGAACATGGGAGGGAAGAACACTAAGGAAAATGATGATGGGTCACGGGTAATATGATGGTGGAAGAGCTATGGCGATCACAGCAACATAAACCAAATAAATGAATGAATGAAAAAGTCTAAAATAAAGGTAAAATTGTCACCATAAAAATAAAACTCTGAAAAAAAAATCTCAAAAATCTCTTTCCTTTGGAAACATTTCCCAAGATAAATATGTGCAAGTACAATATGAATTGTGAAAGTAGATCTCTGAGTAGTGGAGAAAAGGCAAGTATATCAAAATTTATGTCTTTAGCTGCAGCCAAAGTGTGAAATTGGATCTGCTCCTAGCTTCTCCTGGGCATTGTCCTATTATTTGTGTTCTAGATGCTTTGGTGAGATTTTTTTGCTTCTTTTCTTCTCCCTTTTCTCTTCTAACAATGATAAGTAGAAATGTGTGTGTATGTGTATGCACATGTGCATGCATGTGATATGTATTTTTCTGTTCACGAAGTGCTACCTGGGGCCTGCTATCTTTATGTTCTTTGCAACTACTACCAAAGTTTTGTTGAATGAATGCTTGGGTGAAATTATTAAAATTGATGTTGATTAGATTAAAATCAGAGCTCATTTCTTTTATTGTGAAACATTTAGAAGTTGTTGTTGAGATTTTAGACATTGAGAAGCACAAAGGAATCATGCTTTTAGCAAAAACATCAATTATACAAAGAGTGTTTTTACTCTGAAAAGACTTTCCACTTCAAAGGAAGGCATTTGATTTCTAAAACTAAAACAGTTTTACCATTTGCTATATAGGTTTTCCTGTGGGTTGCAAAAGTGGAGCTATATGTTAGACCCAGGTGATTTATATAAGTTATTTCTGAACTCATTCTTTAAATTTTGATAATATGAGTCATATTTACCAAAAGCCTTGTAGTTTCTCGTATAGAGAGAGCCTCGTTATTTCCTTTGCTGTGCTATTTTAGTGAAGTAAGGGAAGACCAGATCTATGGCTCCAGGAGGTTCAGTTTAATTTCCTATTTTTCATTTTGTTAGGGAATAAGGCAGTGAATCTTGTAAAATAGGGATGAGGAATACAGGTGTGGGGGGATAACAGAGTCTCATCATTTTAAGCTGCTGCCAACATTACATTGCTCCAGAAGTCAAGCTTCTCTCATCCAACTGTGACTTCTCCACAGTAGCACTTAATTGCTTTACTATATGAAGCAAAGTACTTTTACAAAAGTATGCCCAATATGTTGAGGTCAGGGTTTGTAATCTCTAAGTGAAAGAGTACAGAAAAAGAACAAACCATTGAAGTTACAGGGTAAAGGTGTCAAGTATTGGGTGTACAGGTATTAGATATAAAACTACAGAAATTTTATCATGATATTAAAGGCACTTCTATATATGTTGAGTGAACAAACTTGCAAAGGTGATGACATACATTTGATGCTGGCACTGTATGGGGTGATATGTATTCATCAATAAATTCCATCATTAAGAGAAATTTTAGGACTTCTGTGTTCCATTTTCAAGAAATCATATCAGTACCATAGGAAGCTGACCCTATTCTTTACTGGGATATCACATACTTCTGTGTTTCAATTGGATAATAACACAACCAATGGTTAAAATACTGTGACAAATGACTATATTTCACATTTACTTTGAATTTATGTGAGCATGGGGCATCTGGGATTTAGATTAAAATTTTTAAAAATATATAAACATAGTTTTCCTTTGAGCCCTTCTTTTATATTTATCTTCTATTTTTATTCAGTTTCAGTTCTTGTTTAAAGTTTAATTTCTTAAGGTCTAAAACTCCCTAGGTAATTTACAATTTATAACAATTCTTGTAGACTGAAATAAATGAAGTGATGATGGTAGAAAAATAAACAGTGAAGATGATTTTGGTATAAGAGTGAAACACAGTTGGTATCCCATCACATTCTTTTGTCTGAGCAACTAGTTGACTCTTCATTAACCTTAAGGCTGTAAATAATGGCTCAAGTCCACTGAATGTTTATATGTGACAAGCACATGGTGTAAAACTATTTTGGATATATTATTTTCATAGTCCTCTGGAGTTGGTACTATTAGTTCCATTTTGTAGATAAAGAATGAACACTTCTGAAGTTTGAAGGACTTGCTCATGGTCCCATGCCTAATAATAGTGGAGTTGGGATTTTCAAATGTAGTCTGCCTAGTGTTACACTTTCCTTTAACCATGATGCTGCCTGCTGTCTTAGTGTGGGGGGAGAAGTTGAGATGGGAAGAGGAGGGTGCAGCATGGAAGATTAAATTTGAGTAAGTCCAAAGAAATCTTTCAATAACGTCTCATTAGCTAGTGGAATGAGAGCAATAGTATTTTAGTTCAACTTAACTTCAAAAACAAGGCTATGTTTACTAAGGAACAAAAATATTTCTATTTTGTTTAGAAAATTTGACCCCCAAAGCAAGATTCTTTTCACAGCTCATAACTGTTTTCCTGGTCCTAGATTATGGGCTCTGAAGGGCTCTGAAAGAAGGGAGGGGCTTTACGCATTCCTGCCTCGATTTTGTATGAAAAGGTGTCCAATGAAATAAACAAAGAAATATTCCCAAGAAGGAAAGAAAAGGACTCAGGGAGCAGATATTATCAGTGCTGGGAGAGGCAACATCTGTGCAAGGTTGTTAAGATGTAGCAAGTCAAGATGGCCGCTGCCGTAACCACAGGCTATGTGAAGAGATAAATGGTTGACCCCAGCCCGTGTCAGGCTACGATTGATGCCACTATCAGCCCTAGTGCCTTCCCAATGATTTTTTAAAAAAAAATCTTTGATAGAGTATGTTATCTAGTTACTGGCACGAGGGCAATAGCCTGAAGGGGTGAAGGAAAAGGAAAGAATAAAAGGTCACTCCAGGAGGACAATCTCTGTCGAACTAAATGAGAAAAAAGGATCTAACTCAAAAGGGAAGGAAATAAATAAATAACAAAAAAAGCAGCGAGTGCATGGATGGGATAAGTGAAATCACTGTTTCCATTCTCGTTCTTTCTATCTCTCTGTCCCTCACATTCTTTCCCCTCCATCTCTTACCCCTTCCTTCCTTTTTCCTGCCTCCCTCCTTCTCTCACTTTCTCCCACACTCTCCCCTACACTCTTTTTTCTTTCTTCCTCCTCCCCCCTTTCTTTCTCTCTGCCTTCTCCTCTTTTTCATTTAAATTAAGATACACCTTGAGCTATGCTGGGAAATTTAGCAGATATAGCTATACAGCCTTTATTTTTCCTGAGAACATTTCCAGTGGTCTGATTGGGATTTTTTTTTTCCTTCAAATCTCTAGAAGAGGGTAAATTAAAGGCTTTACTTTATTCCCCATTCCATCTGTAAATAATTATAATTTATGAGTGAAAGATACAAAACAATGAAATTCCTTTAGATGATGATAAAATATATTTTTAGAATATGATACTGTTAATTTGTGTTGGATATGTGAATTCAATGCTCTCCTATCTTCTTCCCCATGCCTGTGTACACACACACACACACACACACACACACGTGACCACACAATGTTTTTTTATAAGCACCTGTACATACTTTTGGAAAGGCAGGAATAAAATAGTTATTGCTCAGTATTGCTGCAGCAACAAAATGTGTCATAACAGGAATTTAATTGACTTAGCCTTGAAACAAGATTTGCAGGGGAAAAAGAAGGGGGAGAACAAGATAGCTTTCTTTTGTCTAAAAGAGTAGCTTTAATAAGTGTGAAAGCTTCTTTTATTTGATTTGAAAATATCTAGATATTTTTTAGAGTGCTTGTAGAAGGTGAAATGTTGGATTTGGGGGCAAAGAGGATCTGTGATATTAATACTCTCTTTTGAGAAGAATCAAGTTGGATATAAAAAAATTAGTCACCCAGATTAACTTTGTAAAGAGCAGAGAAGTATATTTTAGGGTATTTTCTAAAAGTAGAGGTGTTTGTTTACCTGGCTTCCAGACCTATATCATTGCTTCTCACTCGTCAGTGCTATCGAGTCCTCTTTGCTTGGCACAAGTTGGAGGATGTGATAGACCTTCCCTTCCTCTGCCAGAGACCAATGGAAAGAGCATGAACCTTGATATGGTGAGATTTGGGTACTTGTCTTTGCCAATACCACTTCATTAGAAGCCATGGGTACATGGCTTTATGTCTTGCACTCATAACTTCCTTAATATATACAATGGCAGTGGAACTTGGCAATAATTTCTTGCAAAGTTTTTGATACTTAAATGAGTTTATTGATAGGAAGACCCTTTGACTGTGTTAATCTCTATTTAGTGCTTACAGTTCTTATTTAATATGGATTTCAGTGGCCTATGGAGGTGGTGAGTGGCTGTAATATAATTGAAAGCTAACATCAAAAATTGTAATTTGGTATTTGCAGAATAGAGCAGTAAAACTGTGGTCTTGGAAATTTCCATGGAATTGTTTAAAGTGTGAGCAAAGTGGAGGAATAAAGTTGTAGAAATAGAGGAAAAATATTGAGTATGTATTTTTGTCTTTTAACAGTTTCTAGTTTGGCAACATAAAACACTGTGTAATCTGGTTTGTTCTTACCATTAAGGTACTTGAGAGGATTAATTTAAAATGAATGTTCATTTTGTTAAAATTTGCCTTTTAATTAAGGTACAGATTTCATATAATACAGAAGGTAGATCTTAGGCATCTAGTTCATTGGCTATAAGTCAATGCATATATACCATCAAATCCATACTCAAAATTAAGGTGGAGAGCATCTCAACATCCAAGGATGTAGATTTTGATTTAATCATTAACTTTGTTTAGTCATATGTGGTGATGCAACAATTGAATCTTAAGAAATGTATCTTTCTCCTATTTTTATTAAAGGGAAGTGTATGAAAGGGAAGGAGTGAGCAGTGGCAATAAACATCCATCGCTTGTCAGGTTCTGAGTTAACCTTCACATGTATTAGTGAATGCCTTATAATGGTCCTTCAAAGCTCCATTTTATGAGTGAGGCAGTGAACTTCAAGGAAATCGGTGGTTGACAAAGGTCACACAGTGAATGAGTGGTCAAGCAGTCTTGTGTGTGTGTTGTTGCTTCCAAAGCCCATTCAAAGTGGTAAAGCAAAAACAATCAGTATATCAGATTTTTCCCAGAATTAGAATTACTCCAGAAAAAATGCAAAAACTTGAAGAAAAATGAACTTTTTGCTCTATGACAGCTACAATTTTCAGTAATTTAGTCTAATGAGCCTCCCTTTCAGAGCTTTTATTTTTCCCGTAGTTTCAGATTTTTGCTAAGGTAAGTTTTTAGATTGTGCTAGATTGCTCTCTAGGGTAGTCGAAGAGCTGAGCTTTCAAGTCCTGCCTCTATCATTGTCTTGCCTTCTGTCTTTGAGAGTGTTCCTTTGCCTCTGCAAGTCCCAGTTTTCTCATTTGTAAATGGGGCACAAGGCAAATCCTTTGTGAGGTTGTTGTGAGCTTAGGTATGATTCTGGAAGTAAAAGTTTCAATGTAGTGCTTGTTATCTAATAAAGACTCTCTCAGTGTTTAATCTTAGTGCATTTATGGTTATGATGCTAGCCTTCTACCTTCTACCCTGAATATTTTAACTAGATATTAAAAAATTCAGATAAATTAGTGCGATACCGTAGTGGCAGGAGATGGGGGTTGCGTGGGAGGGGGAACCTGTGTGAGTGAGAAGCAGTTGGAATCTGAGACATGAAATCACAGGCCTGGGTCCCACCCATGGAGGGCTTCCTGGGTCCTGCTGGGTGGAGCTCTAAGGTGGTGCTCACCTCCCCTGCACCACCACTAGCCCCAAAAACTACTGTTAATGCTTGCTGCTTGCTAATCTGTATGCCCCTCAGAGGGAATCCCAGGAATGAAATAGCACAGTGGAATTCAGCAGGAGCCTCAGTACTACTTGTTGAATAAATGACATTTCCAGATGTCATTCCTGGACCAAACTTCACTGTTTTCCTTGGGGTATAAGGAATATGTAGGAATTAATTTTCTGGGCAACCAAAAATTTTCTCTTAAAATAGCAAGCTATATTTATTTTGGAAAATAAATCTTATACAACATAGCAAAGACTTTGCCTTTTTGACTGAATATAGGCAGTAAAATCAAAGGTTGTCTTGATGCTTCTGGTATCAGCATAAACTTCAGTTATTTTGCTTTTAAAAAATAATACCTCTATCCTAGGTAGTACTGAAATTGCAGGAAGAGGTGTGCTCCTCACTAAATGGTTTGTGACTATATTGATATGTCCAGTCTCTTTTGCTGTGCGATTTCACACGTGGTTGCTGGTGGCAGTCCCCACTTGCTTCAAATGCGGTCTTCTCCTCTTCACCAACTGAATGTGTAGGACAGTTCTCATAGATGTATATGCACAATCAGAGCTAAAATTGAAGACTTTAAGTCTTCAGGAACTCTCAAAAGTGAATTCTGGAAGAAGCTTATGAGGTGTGGTTTGTGCCCAATGTGTCGCAGTCCGCTCCCTCTTCTTTCATTTGTCATTACTAGTTTGCATGACTGAGAGTGTGGGTGCCTCTCCATCATCAAGGCATGTAATATTCCTATGGTATTAGAGATCAAATGCTATCCAGTCAGGCCTCGCTAATGACAGGACTATGTTCAGAGAAATCCTTTGTTCAGCAGTTCATCATTTTGTGAACATCTCAGACTATAATTACAAAATCCTTGGTGCTATTGCCAACTTACAATGAGGTTTGTGTGACAAAGCCTTCTGGGACCACCAATGTAAATTAGGTCTGTTGTTGACCAAAACGTTAAGTGATGTGTGACTGTATATTATTTATAGTTCTGTGCTTTTGTTCTAAATTTAAGATACATTAGAATTACACAGAGTCTCAAGACAGAATTATCCCTGCTAAGCATTATGTTTTGACTTCATTCTCTCACTTTTGTAATGGGAAATACAGTGAAATGAAGAATAAATGATAAAGATTTATGTCACTTATTAAGTAATAATTATCCAACATTAGCAGTTATACTCTGACTCATTAATTATTTTTAAATAATATTGTCCATTATATAACTTTCAGAATTAATTATAACTCATGAAACATATGAAATGAAGGAAAACACAAAGATTCTATAATCCAGTAAATACGTGTTTTTCTATTTTAGAAAATCTAGCAGTGATGAAAGTATCTTCCTTTTCTGCTTTCTCCTCATGCTTCCTGTTTTCATCTCTGGATTATCTTTCTGACTTGATGTCATCCCCCAGCATTTCCTCCTTTTTGTTGTAGGGGTGACCCAACCTTGGTTTGGTGAATAAAAACCTTGAAATAATATATGATTTCTAGTTCACAGATTCTGAACTTCCTTTTCTTTGTAACTGAGATTTTGCTTGAATTCCTCAGAGGCATTCTAGATTAGGCTATAATTTCTGCTTTTACTTTTACTTAGTCCAGAAATGCCTCAGGCAAAGGACACCCCTCAACTCTCCAGCATGATGCTGGCTTCAGTGAAAGGGTGGTGGTTCTGAATTTCACACCGACATTGGCAGCCAGGCAAGTTTAAGGTCAAGGATCACAGAACACAGAACACTGTCTGTAGGACTGTGGCATGTGATTCCAGATGGTGCCACCATTTTGTTTTGGTGCATCGTGGAGGTAGAAAATGACAGCTTTCTAACTTTGTGCAGGGTAAGTGAAAATATCCTTTTATTTCAAATTCAATCCCCTTTTTCATTGTACTCCTTTTGTAAACAAGTCCAACGCCTAAAGCTTTATATTGGGTGAAGAGAAAGTGAACACTTTCCTTTTCTCATGGGGAAACTACCTGCTTAACGATGGATTCTTTTCATTAATTGAATGGGATTTTATTTAAGGAGAATCCATGCCATCTTCCCAGCCTCGAGGATCTGTCTACTGTGTTCTCTTTTAGAAATATTCATTTCAGTGGCCAAAATGTTTTTCGTTCTGTTTTTCTAAAGCATTTACTTCTTTATATTTGTGGCCTACTCCTTGGCCATAACTCAAAGTTGTCAAATCTGTTCTTACAATCCAGGTTGCAGTAGAGCAAAACTTTATTGACATTTTCCTGCTAGAATTGAAAACAATTAGAGCAGTGACTAGAAGGAGTTAAAGAGGACCCCCCAAACCCTGAAACCAAACAGACATCACAGGGCAGGGATCGCAGGTAAAGTGGTTGCTATAAACACTTTCTCTTGAAAGCTGTGCCTTTTCAATAAACACACCGTTAGGTCCTAGCAAAATATTTCCAGTTGCCTTCATGGGTGGTGCAGTGCTGGAAGCTGTTAGCTCATGCTCAGTTAAATTTCAAATGTCAAAGCTCATTAATAGTGATTTTAGCCAAAGACAGCTTGTAAGGAGCTGTGCAAACTTAACTTCCTCAAATAAAACAAGAAGAAAGATGACCATTTAACATTGCTTTTCTTCCCCTGCTTTTTTCACCTCCGCCTCCAGTTTGTTTTTGGCTTTATTAACAGTAGGTTTCAAGTTTATATTCCACATTTCCCTTAATCTGCCTTGTCCTTTTATCCCCCCCTTGGGAAATAGGCCTATTACAAAGGTGTTGTGATGTTTCTTTGAGTTTTAGGAGGAGTATTTTGTCTGTTTGAAGCAGGCCTGGAGGAGTCTGTGAAAGTGTTAAGGCAGAAGGTTCTGCTTTTGAGTAAGAGAAACACACTGTGATATGATTATGTGTTCAGAGGCTGTTTCCAGGTTTGTCTGAATACAAGTGCAAAAGGAAGTTCTGCTCACAAAATATGATCTAAATTAAAAAATTAATACAAGTAAGCACCCCCATCATTTGTAGCTTGGCCACTTCTCATACTGTGGTTACCTGGAAAATTAAATTAAACACTTTTTTTTCCTGAATCTGGGCTGAATGAACCTGTGCAGTTATGACTGTGGGTTGGCCAGCTGGGTTAAATTCTGTGACAAATTAATTGATAATTGAACTACCAATTACAAATTTGACACCCACTTGGCCTCCCTTTTGATTTGGACTTCATTAGCAGCATATTTAGCTTCACTGTACTTCCTTGCTGAGGTTTGGAAAGACTTTCTGTGCTCCCATCAGCAATGTCTGGATTCCAGTGGGTGGCATGGGAAGCTTTAGGAGACCCCAGGCACCACGAGGTGGTTCCTGTGGACCCCGGGAACTTCTCGTTCTGGACTCTGAGTTCACAACTATGGTGATGAATTTGAGCTTGGGTTGCCTGGAGGTTTCTGTGCGACTCCAATCAGAGTAAAGTGTGGTAGGAAGAGATGTGAGGTAAGTGTGTATCAGAGATGGTATTAAATCTCCAGGCATTTCTTCTGAGGAGTTGTAGCCACTTCCTCTTGGGGGCAAGTGGGGACCTAAGGAGAAGTTTATGAATTCTGTGGCTCTGTCCCCATTTTCCACTAAAATAAAGGAGCATTTACTTCCCCCTCTTCAACAGTTTGTTTAGATTTTTAAAGAAGCTGATTGATTTGGACAAATGTTTCTATATGCTACCAAAGGAATGTAATTGTAACTAGTCCATCATTTTCAACTTAGAAGGAATCTAGTTACATGCAGTCATTGTTCATAGACTTTGATGGTGGTAATTGGTTCACAAATAATGACTTTAATAATATGAGATTATGTTGAGAAGCTATATTGTTTAGAGTATTAAGTGTTTGTATGATTTCTTTGTAAAAATCAACTAATTATATGTTTCTGCAAGTAGGATAATAATCTGGGAATTACTCCTAATATTTCCTAAGACTATAGTCTTTCAGCTTTTATCTTCTCTGCCTTCTCCTGTAAACATCCAGATTTTACCCTTCCAAGAAAAGAAATGAGCTAGTGTGGTATTGTATGGCTTGGCTTCCATGTGGGTTTCTTCTAGACAGCGAGCTTCCTGAGAGCAGGGAATCATGTTATTTATCATTTTATCCTCAGGGCCTAGCACAGTACCTGGTTCATATTTATTGATTGAATATAGTAAAACTTCATTAATTGATACACTAACAAGATTGTAGGTGGAATATTTAACTTAAGAGAAAAATCAATTTTATGGACTCTAGCACATTAATTATTTGCATGCAAATGGGGGCTGTGAATTACAAATACGTGCTATCAATTTATTGAAGTAGGCTGGAGGCACTCTGCTGGCAGACACAGCGCTGGCAGTTTGAGTTATGATTCGATGAGTATATTCTGCAATCTTCTAAAAACCATGAAATAATTTTAACAGAGGACAAAGGTGTAAAATTATAGGCGAGGGAAAGCTTTTGGTTGTCACTGTAGTTGGTGCTCTGTTTCGGGTAACTAGTCTAATTTATTAATGTGGTCTACTTAACATGGGAAGTGCCCACAGTGTGCCAAGTAGGGCTAGTGACTTGTATGACACAGATGATCACAATGCAGTCCCTGCCCTCTGTAAACTGGAGAGCTCACAGTCTAACAAGGGAACATGTCAATGTAAATATGGACCATAGAAATCTTGGGAGTGCAGTACGGAGCAGGTGCTGAGGAAATGAGAGCTTCTCAAGAGCTTAGGAGAGTTATCGTGGAACCAGATCTTGGCAGATGACTCTGCTTGTCCAGGTGAGGGGAGCACATGCAAGGGCATGTTTGTGAAGTGTTGGAAGACATGACTTTTGATGTAGCTTGAGGATAGGTCATGTGCTATCGAAGCCAAGGGGCACTGAGAGATGAGATTAGGGAGACCTATTCTGGAGTGGGAGGTTATATGATTATTTTACTTTGAACTTTATTTTCTAGGCACTGAGATTTAGCTCTATCCTTATATATTCTAAATGTGTGGAGCAAATTGGCAAGGTATGGGGTGTGTGTGGTGTGTATGTGTGTGTGTGTGTGTGTGTGTGTGTGTGTGAGAAAGAGAGCGAGAGAGAAAAGTGTATGATAAAAGGGAAAGTATTGAATGACTGAATGAATTTTTCTAGGAGAGGAATGTTAGCAGTATTAGTACTAATGAAAAAAAAATTTGAATGTGTGTGCATAAGGAAGCAGGGTCAGATTGACTTTTGTAAGCAGTGGTCATTCATTTGACATTAATTCATTCATTTAATAAATATTCATTAAAAACTTAATATTGCACTAAACTCTTGATGCATAGACAGGCCTGTTTTTTACCCTCATGGAGCCTATATTCATGAAAATCCAGGTGAGAAATGAGGACTCCTAGTAGCCCTTTACTAGAAAAAGAATGAACCAAGAGTCATTTGCAAGATAAATGCCTGTGATTTGGTGACCTATTGGATGTCAGTGGTGAAGGACAGGAGTCATAGGTGACTATTTTTGGATTTGGCAACTTTATACACTTGGTAGATAGGGATATATATCATAAGCAATATTACAGGCATTGATGATTGAGGGGGCAACTTTGAGGGAAGGTGAAAATAACTCAATCTTATAAACACAATGGGTGCATGTTTCATGGCAGACATAAATGGAGAGAGTTCAAGACTTGAGTCACAGACTTGAGTGCTGTTATGAGGCAGATGATATAGAGGCCAAGATGATTGTGTCCATATCCAGGAAGAACAGGCAGATGAGTGAGAGATGACCAACATTTGGGGACTGAAAGTGTGAAAGGGGTGGGGAAGAAGGCAGAGAAGAAAATTAGGACCAGAGGAAGATTAAGGGACATTTGCCTAGATTTGTCCAGATCATCTTCTTTCCCACCTTGGGAACACTTGACTTCAGTGACTCCTCTTTTTTCTGCATCCTCTTTTGCTTTTGTTCAGTTCACTTATTTTACTTAGAATATAAGCTATTTAAAGAACTTTAACATTTCCCTAACATACCCTACAGAGCCCACCAGGGTTTCCTGTGAATACTTGCTCAGTGAGGACTATTTTCAAGCTCTCTTCTCACCACTTTTGAATCATTTGTCTTTATGTGCACTAATAATCACCTAACTTCAATTATATCCTATACCATTTCCAAACCTCAAAATTTATTGAATATGTAAAGACTCTCTTTTACCCCCAGATGGCTTGGAAACCTACATGTGGAAGTGGTTATTTCTCATTCTATCTGGCCCCTTCCCCATTTTCTTAGGAGTTGGTCCAAGGGGAGAGAAGATTAGATTTTCTTTTATGCCCTTAATTTCCAAATATTAATAATGTAATTAAATGGGATTGATATTTATTTGTCTTGTTTATTGATTCTGAGCTGCAGCATTAATAAAACATTGGAAACATGAAAAAAAGGGACATATCTTACTGGGCAGGTTCAGCAATGAGACAACAAATGCTTCTAGTGGAAGATGTACCTTTTTAATTCTTTCTCATGGACTTTTTGCTTGTTTGTGAGAAATTCTGCTGCTGTGGTCCAAGTCAGAGTTGTCCTCTAACTCTCCTATTGGCTGATTCATTGGTTCTTTGGGTTGGAGGACCTTACTCTCTTCCAATAGCCTATTCTGCTCCTTGAACAAAATCCTCCATGGCACTCCAGACATATTCCCTTCAAAAGCACTACCTTTTCCTTTGTTTCCCCAGCATTTTGCTCCTGATTCAAGGACCTCTTTTCTCTCTGATGCTGAGTGGCAGCAGCTCCAGTCATTGTCTCTTGCCTTCAGGCTTCATAGGTGTGAATACAGTGCTAGTGCCTGCTCATGAATCCCTTCCTTTGGTTCCTTTAGAGCCTCTTCATCTCACAAATGAGGGGGAATTGTTCATCTGATAAATGAGGGGGAAGTAGAAATAGAAAATATTATAAGATGCTAAATATAATGAAGAAGTGTGGAATATGTTCTATGACAGTAAGTTCAAAATGGAAGCAGAAAAAGAAGGGACAGCCAGTTCTGCTTGAGGAAGAGGGGACACAAGGAAAGATTCCCAGAGAAAGGGAGGTGACCAGCCTTTTGAAGACTGATCAAGCATTGACCCAGTAGGAAGGAGTTGAATGGTCTTCTAGATGGAGTGATTAAGGTAAACTCTAAGAATGAAAGGCTAGAAGTAGGAAATAGCAGAACATGCCAAGGAAGTACAACTGACCTCTGTGTACAGTCCTGCAGAGTAGGGGTGTAGTGGATAGGCGAACAGGAATTTGAGTACACACAGGTGTACACAGACAGAGCAGAGTGGACAGAAATCACATTTCATAGAGCAGCAAAGCTGGAATATATGCTTTTTGGTTTTTTGTTTTTTCATCTGGCTTTAGGATTTTGAAAAAAATCTAACTTTTCTGAAAAAGTCGTTTAACTTCAGTATTCTTATCTGAAAATTGAGGATACTGAATGCTCTAAAGTTATTCATCAAATCCAATAAGTAGACCAATTGGGTCAACTTAAGACTGATCTATTTTCAATCTATTGGCTTTGTCTGGAAATGAGGGAATCCAGGAGAGTTGCTGGTTTAGTTGAATACCAATGCACATATTTTTTTTCCAGTTTCAAAGTTGTGTAAACTATTTATAACATAAAATATACCATTTTAACTTTATCAAACTGTCCATTTCAGTGACATTATGATATTCACTTTGCTTTATGTCCATCTCCACAACATCTATCTTCCAAAACTGAAATTCCACGATCACTAAGCAGTGATCCCTTTCTTTGGAGAACCCTGTTCTGTTTTCTGTCTCCATAAATTTGGTACCTCATTTAGTGGAACCATTCAATATTTATCTTTCTGTGACTGACTTTATTCTCTTAGCAAAACCCTGTCCTTCAGGGTTCATCCACATAGTAGCATGTGTCCAAATTTTCTTCCTTTTTAAAGTGAAAATATTCCATTGTATGTATACATAGCATTTTGTATTGTTCATTCATCTGTGAATGATGCTTGGGTTGCTCCCACCATTTGGCTAGTGTAAATAATGTGACTAAGCTGGGTGCACAAATATCTATTTTGAATTCTTTTAGGTATTGTGGGGAAAATGGAGTGCCTCAGGCTCTTTTTTTTTTTTTTTTACTTCCTGTTGCTAGCTTCTACCTGTGTTCTTACTTGACTCCCAGTTTGATTACCTGTATGTAATATTGTGAAAAAACGTGATAATACAAAGAGCACTTGGGGGTGCTCTCATGGGGCATATACACCTATGAGTAAGGACACGTGTGGTGAAAAGCATGTGCTAAACCTGGAGATCCTGGGGGGTTACTGAGCTCAGTTGATGCCTGCCTGCCTTGATGCCTGCTTCTCTGCCTGTGAGTCCCACCCCCTGATTCAACATTAAAGACATGTTAGAGATAGCAACGCTTCCCAAATTCTCTTTTCGTTTACCTAAATCACTCACCTGCTAGATGTGGGATGGTGGCACATGCTGTATTGGAATGGTTGGGTCATAAAGTGGGGTGAGCAAGCAGGGGAAGGATGAGCACAAGGGACTATGATGATGGCTCATGGATGATTTGGTGGTTGGAGATCTATGGGGACTGCAGCAATATAAGAAAAATTAATAAAAAATTAAAAATTTATGAGGAGTTGTCATACCGTTTCCAAGTGAATACACCATTTGCATTCTTCCTAGCAATGCACAAGGGTTTCAGTTCTACAAATACTTACCAGTACTTGTTAGTAAAGAATTTATTTAAATTAATAAGAATCATTGTAATGGATGTGAAATGATATCGTATTGTGGTTTTGATTTGCCATTTCCTAATATTTGTCATTTCCTAATAATAATGATATTAGCTTTCATATGCTTAAAAGCTATTTGTCTATCTTTGGAGAAATGTTTACTCAAATCCTATGATCAGTTTTGAATGGAATTATTGCTTTCTTTGATGTCTAATTATAGGAGTTCTTTATATATTATGGATATTAATCCCTTATCAGAGACACAATTTGAAAATATTTTCTTCCATTGGATTATTTTTCACTCTATTGATAGTGTCATTTCATACACAAAGATTTTTAATTTGAAATCCGGTTTTTATCAAGTTTTTCTCTTTTTTTTAGTGCTTTTGGTATCATATGCAAGAAATTATTTCCAATATCAGTATCATAAAGATTTTTCTAGTAAAACCAAAACATCATCTTTTGTATAAATTATTTTAGCCTAAATTCTAGCTTTAAAATCCAGATCTCTTGTTTAGTAGGCAGATCATAAATAAGTTTCGTTTACTTTCTGCCTTTGTCTCTTGTCCTCTAAACATGATTCAGATACCTTCTTATCTTGCTTAGGAAATCAGGCAAGGTGTTGACCGTGCTCATTATATTGTCTTTAAATGAATCTCAATATGTTCAAAATGTTTTAAGAAATGCTTTCAACTAAATAAGGTTTAGGTTTGCTTTGGCTTTCCCAGATGAGAAGCTTAAAAACTTACAAATTAAAAACTACTTTCCAACTTTAATTAATTGTGTCTAATGGGAAAGAGGAGGGAGTCAGAAGGAAAGGGTAAATTTTTTTTGGTTCATATGAATGATAAAGAGGTGAAGAGTTTTTTTTTTTTTTTGCTCCTCAATTTGTAAAATGAAACCAAAGCTCCTTTTATTAGAAGGCAAACTTTATCTGGAGACGATTGTCAAGTGGTAGGAGATAGGGCACATACTTGACAGCAAATATTTTTTAATAGAAACACCTGTTTATTTTTTTCATTTTGAGTATATGTTTTATTTTCTAAATTAATCACACACACACATATATACATAAGTATATTTGATATCACAGTGTACTCTAAGGTTCTCCCACCATCTAGACAACTGTGAACCATCCTCTTAATTTGCAGTGCCCATTCTGCCCCCCCGGGTTTATCCCCTCTCTCCCCCCCTTCCTTGCTCTGTGCTTCAGTTCTGCTGACAGTTTATTAGTTTTAAGTTTTACTTGTCCTTTTGATTATTTGTTTTCTTTATATCCTGCATATAGGTGAGATCATCCCATATTTCTCTTTTTCTTTCTGGCTTATTTCTGCTGGCATGATACCTTCTAACCCATCCATGTTATCACAAATGCATCAAATTTGTCTTTTTTGATTGTTGAATAATATTCCATTGTGTAAATATACCAAAACTTTCTGATTCATTCTTATGTTTTGGGCATTTGGGTTGTTTCCACATCCTGGCTATTGTAAATAGTGCTGCAATAAACATCTGAGTATAGGTATCCTTTGAATTAGTTTTTATATATCCTTTGGGTAGATTCCCAGAAGTGGGATTGCTGAATCAAATGGCAGTTCCATTTTCGTTAGTTTGAGGGTCCTCCATGTAGCTTTTCATAGTGATTGGACTAGTTTCTCACCAGTATTTTTTATGAAGTCCATGTGATACAGGGTGACTCGACTAGATCTGCATCCAGGACCTCTGGTAGTGACATAGTTGAAAATTGTCTTGGACACCATATTGTCTTGGTGGGATTGAAAGACCTGTGAGAAGAAACGAGAAGTGTGGAAAGGGTGCATAAAAAGATGAGCCAAGAGAGAGGTGGGAAAGACAGAAGAATGGTGGGCCAGTAAAGAGGAGCCGTGAGTGACCAGGCTGGGCAGAAGCTCCCTGAAAGAGTGAGCTGATGGTGGTGAGGAGCCATGGTGGGAGAGTGGCCAGCAGAGGACTAGCCACTGTGAAGTCGGATGCCAGAATGGCAGACCGGGTGTGATTAAGGGCTGCTGAGGGCAGGCCTGGTCAATTTGGCCAGATGCTACCAAAGGCGGGCCTGGTAAAGAAAATGTGTAGAGCTGCAGCAAACTGGTGTGGATGCTTACTGGAAAGCTGGTACCTGGGAAAGTCAGGGATTTGGAAAGCTGATTTTGCATCAGTATTTGTTGGAAAAGTTTGAAGAGCCTTGGAGAAGTAGAGTACCTTGGAACACTGAAGAGAGAAGCAAAGAGCAGATGAAAAAAAAAAGACTAGATTTTGCAGAGTGCCTACCTCAGATTTGGAGGGGCAAAGGGGCCCATCTTGACGTGTGTTTGGGACTTTTGGACTAAATGGTCATTGGGGTAAAATAACTGGCCACTTGCGGCATTGAGCACTTTTTGTTTGACTTTCTGTTTTCCTGGTTAATTTTTCTTGTTAATGAACTGTTGTTTAAATTGCATTTGACTGGCAACTGCTACGTGTATGTGGTACGAATCTGAAAGAATCTGGGTGGCCGAGGCCACATTTTAAAAATGTTATTTTTTTCTTTTGGCTTATTAGTTGGAGCTTCTGCCCTATTATGACCTGATATCACATGAATGTGGCTTATTATCTACCAGCGAGCTTTTTATTGCTTTATCTAGAACATTTAAGAGTTCCTTACACTCTGTTAATTAAAAAATAAATCCTTCTTCTTTTGGTGGAAAAAATCACTTTGATTTGATTTTGTCCTGGACTCCTACTTAATTCATTGAATGACCCCTTGTAGTAGTTACTTCATCTCATCCTTTTGAAAGAAAGTATTGAAGCCATTATCTAAGCTTTCATTAACTCTGAAATAATAGACTTTTTCAAACTATACATCTTTCCATTGGGAAAAGTTTCTATTTTCTTAAGGTAAAAGAGCCACAAGAACATTTAATCACCAGGAAGATTTCCAGTAAGGGAATAATCCCTTAACATTGGGAAGATCCCCTAACATTAGAGGTGCTATAGCTTCTACTGAGTGTTCAGTATTGAGCTGAACCTGCCTACTGAGTTAATCCCATCTTGAGTTCCTAGACACTTGATTTCCACTCTTTAAGGTGCATTTCATGGGGATTTTGTGGCATTTAAACTTCCAGACTTTGAGGATCTTCTTGGGTGATAACTATGCCTGTGGATTGTTTAGTATTCACTAAGGGTTCTGAGTTCTTAGTGACACATAATAAGGAAAGTTTTCAAGTGTTTGTATAAAAGTATGTGTATATGTTATATGCCCATGTTTATACATCATGTACATTGCATACAATGAATTCCAGGTGACTAACTGTAGAGCAGATGATTAAAGTGCATTTTGCTATCTGGAAGTCATATTGAGCTTTATGAATTTTTGCAACAGCCTTGGAAAATTTTTGCTCTATGGAATTTTCTCTGAAGAAGAGTTTACTGGAAAGTAAAATGCATACATTTCATTAATCTTATTTATCAGCAGCAAAGCAATAAATGAAAGATGTATTTTTAAAAACAGCTTAAAGCACACTGCTTTGATATATTAAATAGATGGCAGTTGATTTTTGGATGTTTTACTTTTAATCATGGGGACATTTAAATTATGTTACCACCTGCTTGCCAATCCTGTTTGCCACACCTACTTATCCTTAGTGATAATAGGCATGTGAAAATTAAGACAAATAAAATACAGATATTTTCCATCATGTCAGAATGGCATGTGGTTTTGATCCAGAGAGTGGAGGGTTTCCATCAGACTGTCCTATCTGAAATCTTCATGTCTATTTCCTCCTTTGCTTGGACTGCTGTTACTGGTAGTTGGTGTTATTCAATTATCTCTACATTTTAACCTTGGTGTTTACCTCTAATGTCGCTCAAGTCAGTAGATGATTCATTGCATCTGGAACCAATAAATAGGGTTTGGCAGAAAAGGGACAACGTGTGGCGGATGTGTTTGGAGTAAAGAGAACAATGCATCTGAAACTGGGCTGTAAGAGCTTGGAAATTCAATTATGCCTTCATGGGAACAGGGGTCGGTACCACATGCCTGGTCCATAGTGAGCACCCAGTGAATGTTCACAAAGATGATTTTAATCAACACAACCCATATATACAAGGAAGACATCTACACTGCATCTACACTGCTCTCAAACACATCATTTAATCTTTCTGGGTTTCCTCATTCCTTAAGTAAGACTGATAATTTTGTGGTATTAGCCTTAAATTGAATAACCTTTTGCAATGCATGCATGAATGGTTAATGATAAAACATGATGCTTCTTTGATATCTGGAGATCTAACCAAAATTAACTTTCATTTCCTTTGTCATTGCTAAAAAAGTACATTAATCTCTACTCTAAAGCTTAAAGAATGAAGGGAAAGATTTTTAGTTGAGGCCTGTGAAGACAGAAACCAGGAACCAGGTAGGGATGGGTTTCTCTGGTTTCTGAGCTGGAGTTTGGTTTAACCCTGCAAAGCATGTCACTCCCTCCCTTTTTTTAATTTGAGGGTAGCAATGCAAGCAACATTTGCTGTTAATACCAATTACACTAATTAACACCACTCTCAGAAGCAGAGTCAGGAGATAGATGGGCTTTTAGAACTTCTTGATGTCTTGCAAAGGATACCTCTCATGGCCCTTCTTTGCTTCAGGAAAAGTTTGCATTTCTGCAGGCTAAAGAGAGAGGTCTTGAACTACAGTAATTTGGGGGCATTTGCTATTTATCTTTCACAGTGACAGCAATTCCTGAGCAATTGGAAGTTATGGATTGGGTCTTCACTTGAATTTCTTAGCATTATATATGGAAAAGTTTTATGTTTTGTGTCCTGTGCAGGGTGTAGCTGATGTAGTCGAGCTGCTTGACTTCCTGTCAACTTGATCTTGTCACCTGCCTTTTTGAGCAGTGATTTCAATGATGAGAGGACAGTCAAATGACAATCAGGGTCTCTGTGAATAATATGCTCCCAAGCAAATCACTATGGTGGTACTCTCATTTTCTACTGCTTCACAGGGCAGTTGTGTGGTGGTGATGGAAACTGGGCACTCAATGAAGACTGTGATGAAGCAGATACAAATGTTGAACTTTAATGCTGTATACCTGCAGCCTCTATGTAGCTGGATACCAATGTTACAGCAATACGTTTTTGTGAATAGCAAGTAGTCACCATTTTAGTGACTAATAGCAATGTTACTGTGCTGTTCCTGAGGGTCTCATATCCGGGCACATGGCAGTAGGGTTCTCTGCTCAAGGCTAGTACCAAGGTGTCATCCTTGTCTTGAGCGCTGGGTCTTCCAACTTATTTGGGTTGTTGGCAGAACCTAGTTTCTTTCATCTTGTTTTCTTGTTGGCTGTTAGCCAGGGAGCATTTTTCAGCTTCCTGATCTTGGGTCTTAGTAAACCCAGTCCTCTTCATAATTTGGCAGTTTGCTCCTTTAAAGCCAGTGGGAGCTACTCATTTTCAAGGGATCACCCAAATAGGTGAAGTCTGTTTCCCTTTTTACTAATCCAAAGTCAACCAAATTTCAAATTCAATTGTAACTACAGCATTTCTTTACTATTACCAAATAACATAACCTAATTAATGGGAGCAATATTCTTGTCACACATACTCTTTAGTAGCTCTCTCCTACTAAAGGGTTGGGTGCTGGTATGGGGCGTGTACACCAGGGAGCAGGAATTCTGATGGGTATCTCAGAATTATGCTTCATACAGGCAGTATGCTTGGATTTGGGAATTTGAGAAGATACTGCCTTTGTGAAAGCCAAAGTCCTTCAGGAATCCAATGATCTGGTGTGTATCTTCGGGAGCTCCATATACCTCACTTAGTCCTGGGATCTCCTGGAGTAACAAGGGATGGACCCAGTATGGATCCTTTCTGTTACTGGAAACTATAAAGGGACTCTCCATTTTCCTATGAGGGGATCAAGTCTGTAACTGTCTCTTAGGATTCAAGCCATGAAGGGATCTCTGCCTTTTTGGCAGAATACTCATCTTCCTGTTCAGTATTTCTTAAAGATGGTGCTTGTTTGATGTCAACAAACATGGGAGAAGTCATGCTTTATCTGGTTCTGATCCAAATATAAAGCATTGGTATGGAATAACCTCAGACACAGTGTGGGTCATCTCCTTGCCTTCTTGAGCTGTGCATAGGACTTCTCCAAAGCAGTGGATAAAGGAAAAAGGGAGGGCACCACTAAAGGACCCATTTTGTTTGTGCTAATGGGAGACCTACCCACTTTCGTAATTGATTGTTCACTATATAGCTTGATGCTTCTTTAGCCTGGGAGCTCAATGTAATCAACTTTTGTTTGTTTCTGAAAAACAACAACAAATTTTTTTTTTTTGCCCTTGAGGAGATCATTATTTCTATTGTATGACGATGGTAGCCCAAACATTAAAAGTAATTAGAGCAGATGGCAGTGAATACTTCTATTGTAAAATACAGTGCTGTATATGAACTGGTTTTCATTCTCTGGGCTTTCTCCTTTTCTCCCTGCCTCCACTATTCCTTTTGCTTCCCTTCCCTTTAGGTATAAAGGGGAGGGGAAAAAGAAAGGGAAAAAAAGGTTCCCCTGGTATATGAAACTGAGGAGCTGTCAAAGGTTCATAGCAGGGAAAGTGAGCTCCCGTGTATTCAATCACTGAAATTAAGTGTTTTCGAAAGAAGTGCAGTCACGGGTCCATTGCATGGGGAAATAACACGCTGTAGTCCATCACTTAAAATGTTAACCTTGTCTTTTACTAGTGACTGGGAACAGAAACACGTGCTCTGTGCTCGCTGGTTAAATGGCAGTGTGTCAGCTCTGTGGAAAAGGCTAGCATGTATCTGTCAATCTTCTGATTTGCTCTATGTGTGTATGTGTGCATGTGCATGAGTGTGATGTACACACATACACTGCCCCCACTCACACACTTGCACACTCTTCCACTTGTATTTATGTATCCTTCAGAGACCTGGCTTATTGCTTATTGGAAAATGAGAAGTGAACCAAATCCCATTATTTCATTGTAGCCTTTACTGAGATATTTTTGCTTGCCAGTTCCAACTCTTAGAAATCTGCATTAGAATTATTTACTTTTATTTATAGAAAGTTCATTTTTGTAACACATTTCAGTATTGAGGGAATATATTTATACCTAGTATACTGTACTAACAACAGTGAACAGCATCATCCTTACTATTATACTCATAGCAAACACTGAATTCCAGGAACTAATGAACTGTTTCTATGAAGACATATTCTAGGCTTTGGGGACTATAATATTTTTGTGACAAACTGAAAGCTAGCTATAAACCACATAGAAATGAATGGTTAAAGCTGTATTCTAATAAAACTGTTATTTACAACAGTGGGTGTGCCAAATTTGTATTAACGTTCACTGGTCGTGTTTTAGACAAGACAATACTTTACCAGATTCTTTTCTCTCTGGTGTGCAAATAGCATGAGGTCTTTTAATGCAATGGGGAAAATGACTGTCTCAATCTATCAGCAAGAATGCTGTATGTATAGCTGTGCAACGTTCCTTCCTTTAGGTCCACTCTCCTATCTGTCCTCCTTGCTTGAACCTGTAGTGCGCCAAGCAAGCGCCTGCTTTAGATTCGATTCCTCTCCCAATTTACCTCTGGCCCACACCCACTTCTCAGCTTTAATCCTATATCAGGTTATGCCACTCAATTAAATAGCCCCTCCCATCCTGCCTGGCACCACTCATGCAGCTAGTGTTTTTTTTTTTTTTTTTTAAGAACACATTATTTGCCTTATGTATTTCTGTGCTATCTCCCCAAAATATAAACTCCATGAAGCCAGGAATTTGTTTTGCTTTGTGTCTAGATCAGTACCTAATGAGCTGAGGGTGAATTCAGTGATCTACCTTCTTCATAGTTCCAGGCAAGAAATTGAAGGGAATCTGTCATAATTAAGTAGAATAAAGCCCAAGTGCACTCAATAAATGTTAGTTCTTATTAGTATTAATTTTAAAAATGTTTGAATTCCTTTTGATTTTATTGTATTTATATTTTATTTTTACATATTTTATTTATATTTAAATATGTAAATATTTATGTATTTATTTATATTTATTTTATTAATAATTTTTATTTTTTTGTTGAAGTAACAGTGCATTATAACATTATATAAGTTTTAGATGTGCATCATTAAAAATCAACATCTGTATAGACTACATTAAGTTCACCACTGAAAGTCCAATTCAGAGATCCATCTGCTTCATAGTTCCAGGCAAGAAGGGTGAAGGGAATCTGTGATTGTTAAGAGTGAAAATATTTTTTAAGTGCATTCAATAAATGCTGATCTACTGACTATTCTTTAAAATAAAAAAAGTTTAGAGACAGCAATATGCACATTTTTCAGTTGTGATGATTGGTGGTACAGTATGTATCTGTACATAGTACTGTTTGTATGTACTGTATGTAGCACTATGCCTGGGATAGCAGATGCATTCAGTAGTTGGTAGGTATCATCACCATTTTTTTTTCTCCAGTAGGTAGAGTGATTGGCAGGTCTCTAATTCAGAAAAGGCATTGTTAGAGGAGAAGTGAAGATTCAAATGGAAGAGCACATTGAAAAACAGCCTCTGTAAATGTGTTCTGTTTACAGACTGTAATAGTCCCCTGAAGCTCAAGTGCAAAAATAATGGACATGTATGAATCATTGAACTAACATCAATATTCTTTGAGCTGTCACGCTGTGCAGGATGTGTATAGAGCAGAAATAAACTGGTAAATTTCCCAGTCTTTTAAAAGGGACAAAGATTCAGTTTGAATTGGACATGCGTCTCTGGCAGAAGGCATTGTTGACTTTTCTTGAGTAGTCAGTGTGCTGGCCAGAGTGGAAGGACTTTCTTCTGTTATCTCACAATCATGAAGAGTTTATAAGCACCGAGAAAAGAAAGTGATCACTTAGAGCCAGCATGAGCTTAGTAAGAACAAATTATGCCAAACTAATTTAATTTCCTTTTTGTTCCCTAAAGAATTATTAGATTATAGGTTGGAGCTCTCTTTGTAATCCTGGATTTGTCCATGCTGGACTTTTGTACAATAAGCATTTTTTGTTTCATCATCAGCTGAAATAATTTTAGCCTGTGTTAAATTATATGTAATTTCCAGATTAAAAATAGAAAACATGAATAAAATCACTGGATTATTCTCTACCAGATAAACCATCTACTCCTCTGAATTCCCTTAGCAACCTGTTTGTACCTTAATTATTTAATGAAATTCATTTGATATCAATTATCTGACCATTTATTCTTTCTTCAATGATAACAAGAACACCTTAAGGACAAGAATGAATTTACATGTCTCTGAGAGGGATGTCTATAGATTAAGTCATACATCAGAGATTTTGGATTTTAATTGGTCAACAAGTTCACTATCACCTAACATTATAGTAGTTATTAAAATATCCAAGACAATTAGCTGCAATAACAAATATTATTTAATAAATGATGTGATGATAGTTATGTATTTGGGGAAAAAACACAAAAGTAAAACAAAGAAAATGGAAAAAGTCCCATGATGATAAATTCTAAATTATGTGAGAATAAACAAGCAAATACAAAACCCTACAAATAAGAAAAGTATCTGATATGCATATAAGAATGAAAGGTGAACTGTGTACTATATTATGGAAGATGTCACAAAAGAAAAGAGAACTACATTTGGGTAGTATTTAAAAGAGCACCATTCAGGAAGTGGTAGATGTTGCTCTCATCTGAACCACCTGGCAGGGTCTGCCAGAACTCCAATGGGGAAAAAAAAAAGGAGCACCAAAGAAAGAGAAGGAAAAATGTAGGTTTATATTGTGTTATTTAGGCTATGAAAATATTTTAAATGATGGCATAGTGGTTATGAGCCCAAGTAAGAAATGATCATTCATTCATATTTGTGGGGTACCTATTGCTAGTCATGCATTGTTGTAGATATTGAAGATACACAAGAAAACTGAGATACTTTCATGAAGTTTATTTTCTATTAGAGACTGACTGTCTATAAACAAATATACAGTGTATGTGGTGGCAAGTGCTGTGGAGAGAATAATGTAGGGTAAGGAATGGAGAGAATTTTTGTTATAGGGACCTGTCTTTCTCTATTTCCAGAGCTGGCATGCTGAAGAAGGCATTCTAGTAGAATGTCAGAATAATTCTTCCTTGTTTTTACCATGCAGGAGACAAGAATGACTAGATTCCCCTACCTTACCTCTTTTGCCATCCAGCCTAACACACTCACAGAGAGTTCTTGCTTTGCCTAGTGTTCCAACTTGCTGATCAATGACTCCCTTCAAGATAACTCCGGTGCTATTGTGAGTGCATTTGAGGTGACATGTAAGATTTGCAGACACTGCACATTCTATGAAGTTCAGAGAAGTGCTGACATGCTATAAGAAGAAAACAAATTGCATTAGCCTCCTAGCTGAGGCAGGAAAGTTTTTGTTTCTTTGCAGGGGTAGGTGGGTGAATGGGTGTGCTAATTAGGGCTATAGATTACTTAGGTAAAAATCAGGGTATCTGCTGGATAGTTCTTAAATCTCTATTTCTAAATCTACACACAAATGCCCACTGGGAAATGATTTTCTTCATCTGTGGAATGGGAACGAGTGATTCTTTTATCTCAAAGAAGAAAAACAAAGCCAAAGGCTAAACACCATAGGAGCTACAGTGAAAATTCTATTTAATAGGAATAGAACCTATATTCACCTACAAGCTTCAGAGTGAGGCAGAGCTTTAGTTTAGTAAAAATATCACATGGATATCAATTGGGAGACCTGCTTATGTATTGACAAAACATCTTTATTAATAATGTGAATTCATTTTTTGCTTGATTTGAGCAAAGTGATGGTGATTAGAAAATAAACATATTGGAAAGGGAATTATTTCTACTATTTCACTTTCATTGCCCTAGAAGGGAAAGATACTACTAGTGTGTCAACCATGAAAATTATAGAAGAGCTGAAATTGTTATGGAAACACATCTGTGATTGTGGATTCACCGGTAGCTTGGACGTACATTCCTTTTCCACCTCCTGTGATAGGTTTCAGATCTTTGAGACTGCATTAATTTTTGGAACTTCTAGAACTTAATAATAGGTTTGCACTGGAGCACGGATCATCAATCAAAATATATACCCATCAAGGTACCTTTATTTTGCCAAGGAGATGTTGGGCACAGAGACAGGAGACTTAGGTCCTTTATAGCTTAATGCCTACCATTTATATTCATTTGGAGTCTACCACATTGAGTTGAAAAATTTCAGATGAAAGAAAAAAGTGGATAAAAGATTTCATAAAGATACTGAATCTGAGTCCTAGGTTTTAAATTGAGATATACTCTCCATTATTTGGTTTAAGTTTAAATAGAACTTGATGACAGAGAAAAGAATGTGAAAGTATCTGAAAAACCCCAATACAATATTATTTACAGATGGATGATTCTAAGAAATTATCTCAAGAACTTTTAGTGAGCATTGACTATGTGTCAGACATGTTGAATGGGTTTGGAGATATAGCAATAACAAAATCAAAGTCCCTACTTTTGTTTGAATAGCCTCAATAGAGGGTAACTATGCAAGGAATTATGTATTCTAATTCTAGAATGAAGCAATATTAGGGAAAGAGGTTGATTGGAAGTGTTATTTTTTATTTTTCCTTACTGAGGTAACACTGATTTACAACACTGTATATAATTTAGGGGAATAAGTTCACACTTCCTCAGATGCATGTTACCACATGTAACTCACTATTAAAGCTCCCACAGTCCTTTAGTTTAGACCGTTGGGCCCTCTCTTTCTTTGTTCTCACATATTTTCCCCTTCTTATCTAGTACTGACAGTTCTGTCATCTTATTTCATATTTAGGGTTTGTTTTGGTTTGGCTTTGTCAGTTCTTCTAAGCCCCCCAACCCCTGTATGCCATATATGAGTATAATCATTCAGCATTTGTCTTTCCCCTTCCTTCAATCCCATCCATGTTGGCAAGAGTGTATCTTATTTATAGTTGAGTAGCATTTCATTGTGTTTTGATACACTACATCTTAATCCACTGCTCTATTATGGGCATTTAGTCTGATTCTGTATTTTGGCTGTTTTAACTAGTGCTACAGTTAACACAGGAGTACATATATATCTTCAAATGAATGGTTTCATTTCTTCAGATAGATATCTAAGCATGGAATTGCTGAACCACATGGCATATCTACTTTTAATATTTTGCGGAAACTCTATATTGTTTCCATCAAGTGTGGACCAAGGTACTTCATTTCTACCAACAGTATAAGAGGCTTCCTTTTCTTCCATAGCCTTGATAACACCTGTTTCTGTTTTTTTTTTCTTCTAAGTAATGGTCACACTCATAGAAGTGAGGTGATATCTCATGGTTTTGATTTGCATTTCTCTCATGACAAGTGATTGAAAGTGCTATTTTAATAAGGAGACAGGGAAGGAGTATTATGCCAGCAGAGATTGGAATGTAGTAAGAAAGTGAGCTGTGAGATATTTTGGGGACGAGCCCTTGAGGAGAAGCCATGGTGAGTGAAAAAACATGAGGTGGGAGCTTGTCCTTCATGAGTCCTTTCTGTCTCCACCTCTCTGACATTTGATGCATCATTTAAACAGCTTGGGTCTTTGTCTCCTCAACTGCAAAGAGAAGATAAAATATTTGATCTTCTCACTATCTAAGTGGGAACTGAGTACAACAAGTTTTTAAGACTGACAGGTCAGACCAAGGCATATGGAAGGCAGTTAATGATACATACAGGTGTATCAGAGCAAGGATGTCTTTAAAGTTCATACAGACAAAAGGTATTGGTGCTGACTGTAAATTTTGAAATGGACTCAAGTTAATTAATGGAGAATACCTTGGAGTGGCCTTCTTTTGATTTTTATACATGCTTAGTGTCCAGTTGTTTCTGACATTTCCACTGTGAGAGTTACAAGGCCTGATTTTCTTTATAGTTCTGATCCTGGACAGTTGATCTGACCACCAGGATGATATATCCAGAAAACTGATGCTGCTGAATTAATCAGACTTTATACAGCTTATCCACATACCATCTCATCTGCTTGACAGGCTCCTTGAGAACCCATGCTTCAGGGATTGATTTGAAGGAAGTTTTGTGGTTCCTTTTCCCCATACATCTCCTTCCCTCCAGCCTTTGCCTTGAATTGGTTCTTCAGCTTTGAAGTGGAACTATATGAGGGGATCATTAAAATGATAGAGCCTCAATTCTCAACTCCTGAGCTTTTGATTCCTTTGTGGTGGCACTAGGAGGTCTCCTTCACTTTATACATTATGTGTCAAGAAACACTGTCTGAAACATCAGTTTTTAAATGAAGGAATTAGAATTTCTCTAGTGTCCTTTCCATTTGACCAAAGAAGTAGAAACCCAATCTTTATAAATATCCTTTTCTAGTGGATCCTGAACTGACATTGCAGAAGATCTATTTCACCGTCCTCTGCTGTTGACTTTAGCATCTTCATCCAGGTCAGCAATGTCTACTCACCACTTTATTTCACTCCAGTTTCTTACTATTTGTTTTCCTTTGCTCTCTATGGAGTAAAGGAAGTGATTCAAAGGAATATCAGAATGTCCAATGTACAGCGTGATAAGTACCATGTTTTACCTCCATATATCTGGTGTCAGTATGAAATCAATAGAGAGTAAAAATTCTCTCTGGCCCTGTGATACATAGATAGCATCGTGGAAGCAGGGTGCATCTCATTCCTAACTGGGCTCATGCTCACCCATTCTGTGGTGCTCTGGCAGCTCTTGACTACAATTTTTTCCTTTCTGTCTCTTCTTGGGAAGAGACTCTATCTGCATTTCTCCTTCAGAGATGTAGGCAAGGAAAAGCTCTGACTTCTCCCTATCTCAAATCTAGTTGGTGATTGATGGGGTTGGGTTTACAACTCATGTCTCTTAGTGGTGGTGGCAGAGAGAGGTCAGTACTCTCTTCTTGAAAAACTGCAACTCTTCTGAAATACATTTTTTTCTTTTCTCTCTTAGAACTACATCAGGTCATGTGCTGTGTGGCTATAGTTACTGTGATTATGAAATGCTTTCCCTTCTTAACAATCTATGCCCATCTGCCTCTAACCCTCATGAGAGGACCATGTAGGCAGCTATTTAACAGGAACTCAGGCTTCACGTTTGCTTGGAATCTGGGTTGGAAGAACTGTGTGGAGAAAGGCATACACGTGTTGTATGTATTGCCTTGAGGCAATCACATTGTCTAATTTTTATGTCACTTTATTTCTCATAATTACGGTCCTGTGAATGCACAAGATATTTAGTTATCTTCTCAACCTCTTGTATGAGACAAATATTGCTTCCTGTGATTTTTATGCATTTGCTTTGAAAAACACCTTGACTTCAGTGTGACCAAAAATTAGCTAGAGAAGAGAGTGAGAAGTTCTGAGAGAAAGACTGAAGGCTAGCATGAAAAGCGGGTGCTATTCCTTGGGGTTCCTTTCAGGCTAACTTCATGGTACTCCTCTGAGCTATTATCTGAAGACTGCTGGCCTCTCACCTATACATGGACTTTTGCAGCACTGATGCACCCAGCACAGAAAGAAAAGCAAACCTAATATCCAAAAAAGCAGAGTAGAGGAATGGAGCTGAGCACTTGGAAAGAGGAATGTTCCTATAAAACAGGGACACTTGGCAGTAGAGCCAGTGAAAAATGATACCAATTACATAAAGCAAAATGCCACCCATCAAGCAGAACATTTTAATTCTCTCTATTCTAGGCTATTTATGACTTTTTTCCAAGATTCAATACATGTCTGTAAAAATAAAAAATGGAATCGACCCCATCTGTTAGGGTAAGGAGGCCTGTACTGGGAAAAAAAAAGGTAAGAAAATATCACCAGCATGTTGTTTAGAATTTCAGAAACCAGGCACGGAGGCACATCAAGTGCATCTTTGCCCCTTCTACATTATTTCCTAGGTTGAGTTAGTTGTCTGAGGAAGACAGGGTGACTTATTTTATTGAAGCATTTAAAGGTAAATTAATTTCAGTTCAAGAAGTTTCTATTTTGATTGATCACCTGTACTCTCCTGTTTTAAAATACAACAAATAACCAAAATTCTGTTTTCTAGGGCAACGTTTCATTTCAGTTCTGCCAGAGATGGTCCAGGGCTCACAGCTGGTTTCCAGAAATAGCACCACAAGATGGCGACAACGTCACAGTGGAGAATGGCCAATTGCTACTGCTTGACACCAATACCAGCATTCTCAACTTTGTGCATATTAAAGGTTTGTGGAGTTTGAAGATGGGTGGTGGCTTATTCTAAAGCTGTCTATAAAATTTAAGGAGCAAGATGGGGGAGAACTTTTAAGATGAGTTTCAGCACTTGGTTAGCAATTTATTCTCTGACAAAAATTGAGATTTTACTATGAAAAGGATGAAGTGGCCAGAGGAATCAAAGTGGAATCCTTTTCTTTTGATTCTTATAAACACAGAGTTTGATTATTTTAATTTTTCAAATACAAGAAGGTTAAGAGTCTTCTCGAAGAATTTGCTTTTTTATCCAAGTACTTTGTAGTCATGCTCATCCAAGGGCAGCCCCCACAATATAGCAAAACGTTCTGAAATCGCTTAATGCTGCTGCCTTTGAAATTCCCTGCCAAGAAAGCAATGTCTTCCTGCTTTTACCCTGTTGTGGTTTTGACTTCCTGGTCCCATGGAAAGTCATATAAATAGGCTTCCTTATTGCAAAACTGGCCACATAGCTCCAGGGCCTGGGAAGCTGGAAGAGACTGCAAATTCAAATTTCAGCTCCTCTACCACATCATCAAGTAACTAAGTCAGTTATTTCAGCTCTTTTTGTGCTCCCTTCCTTATCTGTTAAGTGATAATAAAAATCAGTGCCTACTTCAGGGACTGATAATGAGGGGTGGTTATCAAAGTGACTCTGTTCATTGGCAAATGAAAATTGCTTGGGAAATGTGATTAGTTATGGATATCTATAAAAGTCTGTACTAAAACTCTATTCTTTACCATAAATATATTTAATACTTACAGGAGCATTTGTTCTTGTGAAAGTAAGAGTGTGGGTTCATGAGGGGATAAAATATTTTGAAGAGGATAGACTGAACTACTTTTGATACCTATCTCTTATATATGGAATCAGATTTTACTGAGCAAGGGTTTTATCATTCCACTTTGGGAAGCTATTCCCCCCCCTCCCATCCGGTAGCAAGGAGAAGTTTTTAGGCAAATCAGTTAATTAGTGCACTTTAAGGAAAATCGTCTGTCAGCTTAGAGTCTTGACTTGTCTTTGTGGGGGGGAGGGGTGTGTGTGCACACGTGTGTGCATGTGCATGTGTGTATGGGTAGTCTGTGACTGGGGGAGTGGGTGCCAGCTTATTGACAGCTGTCAACTACCTAAGGACTAGCAATGGCAAGAGAAAATTACAGGCTTAAAACCTCAATTCGGAGAAAAGATGCTCTTTGCACAATGTTAGCCTAGTCTCTCCCCAGAGGAGTCAAGCTTTACTGGAGGACAGGATATCCTTTGCCTCAGATTGATACCTTTTGTGAGAAACTTCCTAGTCTTGTGCCAGTAATTCTCTGGGTGACCTATTAGTTCTAAGTAATGTTGAGTCAAGTAATGGTGTTGATAAAGCCAGAGGATAAGGATGGAGAAAAGGCAGCAGAGGCAGATCAAAGGCTGAGAAAAAGCAGGGACATGTGGAACATGTATGTGCTTGGCTGCTTACAATTAGAGATTTAAGGTCTGAGTGAACTTACTAAATATTTACTCCCACCTATTACCATCCAGTAGTGGTCTCTCTTTTCAGTATTCCTGGTTCAGGCAGCATTTGCTTTCATATTTATTTAGAAAATTTGAGACAGGTCAGGACTATTGGTAGGAATGTGGGGTTACTAGTGGACATTAGTTTCTGTACAAGTAGCGTAAAGGAGTTGTTGGCAGGGAGCAGAGTTGTCCAGAGTCAAATCTGAGATTTTTTATTGCAGAGATGATTCACAGCACCTAGAAAGAATGAGAATAGGGAAAGAATACAGATCAAATTTGGTTCAACAGATGACTGGTGAATATCTAGAATCTGTGTGAGGTTAAAAGTAAAGTGAAAAATAATAACGTGAGAAATGTGCATTATCAATGAAGAGAAACTAACTTGGGAAGAAACTAAAAAGCAAAGCTTTTAGACTTAAAATAAGTGATGCAGGTAGTAAGGCAGAATATAGAGAAGAGTAATTAGAGTATCAAAAATATAAGAATTGGATAGTAACAAGGACATGGAGAATGTGTCCTTTGTGTCTGAGACAAGTTCTGTTCAAGTAGGTATCAGCATGCACACAGTCAACTTTCGATCAACTTCTCCATCTCACTTAGTGGCATAGCAACTGTCTGGTGGTTCAGGCCCTAAACCTTGGAAACACATTGTAGTTTTTCACATCTCATGATTCACCATAAGACTTGTTTGCCAGTCTTATGCCTCATAGGTGACACACATTGGTAACATGCTAGTCCAAACCAAATACTTTCTGACTGGGACCATTTCAAATGGTCTCTTTGCCTGTGTTTCTTATTCTATATCTTCTTTAGTAACAAACACCCATTTTTTTTTGGGGGGGGCTGGCAACAATGTAAGATACTGTAGTTCCTGGACTCCTTCGTAGTTGGCATAGCCCATGACTGAGAACTGACCAGTGAGATGTGTGGGGCAGTACATATGGAAACATTCCTGAAGTAGAGATGACACAGTGGGCAGTTTGCTCTATTTGGCCTTTCGTCTCCTTCTTTCCTGGTATCTGGAACGTCAGCATGACAACTACATTTTCAGCTGCCATCTTGGATCATGAGGTGACTCATTAAGAATAAGGAAAAAGAAGAATAGAAGAATTGCAGCCCCTGATGGCTTTGGAGTTACCACAGTAGCATGGCAACTGGGACTACCCTTCTCTGTAATTACTTTTTGTGATAGAGAAACAAACCTAATATATTTAAATTGTTGGTATTTGACTTTCATGCTCTGCACTAATATAGGAATAGTTTATTTTGTGCAACCTTTAAAAATAAGTGAAATCTGTAACTTCTTATGTGTAACGTCTTTTCTCAACTCCCCTACTCCACAGCTTCTTACGTCACTAGGAATACAAACTATAGATCATGCTGTTATCAAAACCTCTGATCCCTTGTTGATCTTGTCTTCCTTATTCACTATGCTGTAGCACTTTTGTGACTATAACAGGCACAAAACCTACCTCAGGGCCTTTGTACATAATCTTTTGCCTGGAAAGTTCTTTCCGCAGATACTCTTCTATCTCATTTATATTGGTTGGTCTTTGAGGAAATGTCAACATATCAAGTAGATCTCGGTGTTTACAATTTTTAGAGTTGCAACCAGCCCTGTTCTATTATTCTCTATCCTTTCATTTTGCTATACTTTACCTCAAAGCATGTACCACCACATGATATATTACAGATGGTCTTGTTTGTTTTTTTATAATTATTTTAAGTTTTATTTATTTTTATTCTTTAAACCACAACCTAAGTAAATGGTTTTTGGGACAACTCCTTCCCCCCTCAGGTGCTCCTTCCATTCTCCCACACTCCACTCTTTGTTGTTTGCTAGTCTGTGTTAAGTCCATAAGTCTCTTTTTTTTTTCCTGTGGTAGTGTTCTTTCACTCGGTGAAGGACTATGTTCTCAGAACCAGGTGAGCCTTGCTGGTAGGTTTTCAGTCTTAAGTTTGCATTGGGAACCAGTCTGTTTTATTTGTGGTCTTTCCATGATTTCTTGTTGGAGACTTTCATCTCCAATCCCATCTCTGTTGTTTTGCTGCTTTACCTATGATTCTGGCTTCAGATTTAGGGGGTCTCACCCCCTGCCAGTGCCAGTGAAGAAGTTTCTGTGTGGATACAGGCATTTGTGATTGGCCATTGTAGATAATCTCTGTCTCAGTTTGTATCTTTGTTGTGGGGTCGATGCCCCAGTCTTTGGCTTTCCTTTCCTCTCCTGTAGTGTGGGGAGGGGTGCTTTGCTCTCCTGAAGGTATCTCCTAAATGAGGTCTTGGGTCTTCTAGACCCAGTGAGTGCATTGGTTTGCTTCATGATATCGTGTTTCAATAGATGTTTCTTCCTACCTTGAATGCATTGGTTCTTTTGATTGTCCATCTGCTGTGTCCAGCTCAGACTTGTGGGCTGGATTTTTGTCTGGTTTTATGATGGGGTTTGTATTGTATATGTTCTTGCTCCTCTTGAAGATTCACTGGAGAGTGAAATGGAAGGGACATTTCCTCCCCTCCCCAGCTTGCCTGCCTGTGGCCAGTACTTCCCTGCATGGGGGCGGGGCCCAGATGGCCTTGCATGTGCCCTTCCAGTCCCCCCTTGTGCTGGGGCCTGGGGAAAAATGCCTTGGCAGATCCAGGCTGCCCTGTGCAACAACCATCCTCTGGTGGATAGGGTTAAAACCCCATCCCGTCCCCCTCCTGGGCTCTCCAGGCTTGGGAGGGGGCTTATCCCAAGGTCTTCACCTTTGCTCCCTGCTGGCTAGGGGCAGAGGGGGGAGCCCCTGGGCCGCATGTAGGCAACTGGGCTGACCCAGCTTGGGGGGTGGGGAAGGAGCTGGCCTGCACCCTGCTGCACCCTCTGTATGAGAGGACACTATTTCACTGAGGCCTCCCATCCAACTGTGGAGACCTGGAGGGGTGTGGCCCCTCCCACCCAAACCTGAAGCAGAAAGGCCGGAGCCCTGGACCTCATGAAGGTAGCCAGGTTGACCAGGCTACCCCCCTGGGGAGCAGCTGGCCTGCACCCCACTGTGCCCTCTGTACAAAAGGATGCTACCTCACAGAAGCCTCCCATCCAAGTGTGGCAACCTGGAGGGGCTGTGGCCTGGTTTTGTTTGTTTACAGTTTGTTTTCTCTGCTAAGATAAATGCAAAAAGGCAAAGGGCATCCATGATATATTTAACACTCTCTGTTCAGTGTTTTGGACAGTGCCTGAAACATGATGAAGACAGTCTCTGGGGGTCACCCACTACCTCCCCTCCCTGCCCGCTCCAGCTGGTCCCCACTCTCCCCTTGTGCAGTTTCATTGAAATGATGTGAAATATATATAAATAAATTTAAAAAATTAATAAAAAAAGCCATGATGAAGGCACAAGAAATGTGTTGCTTGTTGAATGTAGGTTAGTGAAATGGCACTGATTAAGGTTCAGGATAAAATTTAAGAAGTATGATTTTTAAACTCTTTCTGAATTATCACTTTCCCAACTAATATACTTTCTTGTACTTACTGACACAAACATTTGGACATAGTCCTCTGTGTGCAAATGTGCACACATATAAACATTCACACACATGTATATACATATCATTCTCAATTATTAGGATGGTAAAATCCACTGGTAAGTTACTTTTATGTTTCTAAAAAGCATTTGAAAAATGTCCCCACTGATGCAGAGTCTCAACTCTCCAGTATATGTTTGGGTAGCTGAGCTCTGAACCACTGATGTCTTTTCTTGGTCTATCATTTGTGTAAAAATACTTGAATAATAATAAAAAAGCTATTCAAATATAAAATTGAATCATTATCATCATCACCCCCATCACCTTCATCACCATTGTCAATTCACTCTCTGAATGTCTGCTACTATCTTATCTTTCTCCTGTCCATCCCTGGTATCAGAAAAATAGCTGAGTGGAGTTTTATTTTTCCTGATGCCATCTATATATAGGCTGAGATAAAGGATGAAAATTTCAAGCCAAAAATAATATCTTTAAAAGATTTGAAGCCCAAAATATAGTACATTATAGTAGAAGTATTAGTCATTTAAAAAAATACTATAAAAAGTACATTCTACATGAAGTATGTACACATTTAAAAAGGACTAGGGCTAAATAAAAGCAAAACTAAATCACCTATGAGCTACATTTGGTACCACTTTATGAAAATATTGCATCCTCAATATTATTTTTCCATTCATGGAAGCCAGCTTCTTAATACATGGAGGAGCAGGTTTAAATTAGGAAAACCAACATTTCTGCATATGGCCCTCAAGAGTCTTGAATTCTCTGTGCCTTTCTTATATTTCCATCTATAAAATAGAATTCATTTTTTTCTTATAACTTATATATAGTAGAAAGGAGGATTATAAATTTCTTTGAGGCAATTGGGAAATGGCAACAGAGACAAAGTTTTTGCCATTATTTCTGATGCTTGAGTACAGATCCTGAACTTTATTGAAAAATAGCAGGTTATTTTGTGACTATGGTAAGAGCTTTAGTTCTATTTGTTGTTGTTTTGTTTTTATTAGCAGAAGTTCAGAACTTCTGTCTACTTGCCACCTTTACTTCTTCCCTCCATTCTTTCCTTCCTTTTTTAAAAGATATTTTTAAGGGTTACTATTAAACACAAAAGAGAATCAGCCCAATCAATTAATACTAATGAGCTGGGATGGAACTAGGCATTGCCTTGATTTAGTTAATTATATTTTTCGTTCTTTTATGTTAAGATGCCCAATGGCCATAGGCATTGCTGAATTAAAATTTATTATTTTATTCCTAGTAATTATGATGAGCCATAATAACAAAGAAATAATGTTACCCTCTTGTCACAACCATTATACATCCTGAACCAGGATCTTGGGTTTGTGTGTATAGTTGGAAAAGTGTGCATATTTTCTGAATGAAGTGATGAATAGTCTGGTGGTCAAGCAGCTTAACAAGATGTGACCAAGAGATAATGATTAACAAGGGTCAATTAGGGGAAGATGAACTCTAGAAACCTCTCATCTCTTGTATTGGGCTTTCAAAAGGAAGATATTTTGTAGTTTCTTACCACCAACAATCCCATCACTTTAAAATACTTGAACAGAAATTTGTTTCCAGTTTCTATTGCAGCTTAATATTGCACTGGCTTCCTTTAATGTGATTTTCTATTTCTTGGTCTACTGGTGTATACCACTGCAGTTAAATGCTTGGCAGGCTTTTGTGCCAGGAAGAACGGAATCTGGGCTCAGTTTCTTCCCTGTGACCTTGGCAGCTGCCTGAACTCTGAAAGCCTCAGGTTTCTCCTCATTAGGGAGATGATGACAGAAACAGTAACAATGAGGGCTGACATTTACAGTTTTGTATTTGGGTGGCAATACCACAGTGTCTCACCCAACTCAACGGATGTTTTGAGTATGAAATGGGGGGATATTTGTAAAGCTGTTAGCATAAGGCCGGTCCAGAGTAAGCTCTCAATTTATATTACTTGTTTCTTTTGGACAGACAGAATAACAGAAGCCATGGTTGAATATCAGACCTAAGATGTAATTTTATTTGCAGATAGTGGCTACTTCTACATACAAAGCAAACTGGATGACTGAAAAAATGAACTTAATAACAAAGACTTTGGATCATCTTTGCCTCTGTAATCTTCAGGATGCTGATGAAGTGTTTTTCTTTCTATGGTGATGAAGGGAATTGTAGAGAGGTAGAAGCAGAGGTTTATTCATGTGCGTATGTGGGGGGAGGCTTCATTTTCCTTTTTATTGTGACTTTGTGGAAGTGTGCTTTTATGATGCTGTTTATAATGTGGTCTCATATTCTCCACTTTCTATTTTAGTCTACACTTTGATGGATACATCTTTTCATTTTATTATTGTATTTGGAATTTCTACAACCCAGCAATGCATATCTTCATTTATTGAGATGACACAGCTTCTCTTGACCTGCTATCAGGTTCATTGAAGTTTTATTATCCCTAATAAGGCTTTGAGGCTTTCAGAGTGAGGTATTCAGTGTTAAAACTGGCACAACCTTTTTATCCCAGGGATTGTACAATTTGTTCCTTCTAGTTAGCGTTGAGCTGGCCTCATTTTCTGCAGGTGTGTATATCAGGTCATACTTTAGAGTGCGATAACCTGGGGTTGCTATGAAACCAGATTTTCCTGGGACATTTACCATTTCTCTGTGTGCATCAGGTCTGTGTGACTCACTGGGCAAAGTGTTTAATATCTTTAGCCTTAAAACTTCACAAGTATCCTCTTGAATTTAAAGGGAATCTACTTAAAGCTAGATTAGATTTTTGATAAAAATGGCATATTTGCTATCAATAACTCTCTCTCATAACTATGAAATATTTTGGTCAACATAAGTGGGTTTTGTGTACTGGTAGCATTTGTTGAAAAATGAATAAATATGCACAGAGAATGCAGGAAGGTTGACTTTTGCAGTTTGGTCTGCAAACTGGGGATCTAAGTTCAATTTTTTTTTTCATTGTACAATTATTTTATTTAACAAAAAGGCTTGATCTGTCCAACAAAGAACTAAGTAGAATAAAAACAAATAGGCAGTACACAAACATCAATTACATTTCTCTATATTAAAAATGAACATGTGGATGTCAGTACCAGAAATAATACCATTTATACACCAATACTAAGACTACTAAGACTGTCACTTGTGGTCACTAAAGAAAATGAATTTCACAGGTATAAAATTTAACAGAATATGAAACATATCTATTGATAACATTTAAAAAATGTTGATAAGAGAAATTAAAGAAGTCCTAAATATATGAAGAACCATATTTAAAAGACTAAACACAGTATTGGTGTCACTATCCCCAAAACTTATCTATAGGTTTAATACACTCCTGTCAAAATCCCAGCAAGGTTTTGTTGTAAACATAGAGGATCATGCTTCAAATTTGAAGCTGCTTTTGGTGAGACTGCCATCTCATTTCATCACACAGAGTGTAACTGATGGTGACTCCCTTCCCTGTGGAGAAGAACAGTCTGTATAAACCTCTATTGGATGTTCGTATTATTTACGTGTGACCCTGAGGAGATAGCACAGTTGAGAAGCTGGTAAACCTTCCCATACTTTCAAGCATGGTCTTCAGAAGGGCTGAAATGTACATAAATTAAAAAGTGAGACCTGATTAAGTCATTGACATTGATCAGTAGAAACCATTACCTTGAGTTTTGGAAATCTACCTTTGACTCCTTTTTCCTTGAGCATCTCTGTGTCAGTCTTGTTGACAAACTGGAGTTACTTACTTTATAAGAGGGACTTTACTAGCTATATCCAAAGCTATGTGTATCACTGATAGAATTTTTAATTGGCTGAGAACGTGAATGACAATAATATCCATTCTTGACAAAATTAATATCAGGTTGTGTTTATTTCTCACCTCTACTATGGGGAAAACACAGTCGAGGCTATAAGCTTAAGAAAGCAGGAACCAGGTCTGGTTTTGCTCGCCTTTGTATTTATATCTCCAGGCATATGGTAAGTAATAATTGTAATAATAGTTATAATTGTTGAATGAAAAAGCTAATGAGTGAATTTCTAGTCTGAAGAGGCAGATTGTTAGTTATGAATTTCACTATGATCAGCATCCTTCCTGGAAGCCTCATATGTTAGTGGATTAGTTGAGATGGTGACCAATTTTATTTACTACTTGTGTATCAGGAGATCAGAGACAAAGATTTTTAATGTGGGGGACTCTTGGCTCTGAAACCCCTTATTTTTTTCAATCAGACAATGACTTACATGATTTACCTCCAGAGAATGGTCCCAGACACACTTGATTAGCCTTAAATGGAAGATAAGCTTTTGCTGTGAGAAAGGACATGCTTTCAGTAGATGGGCAGACAGACAGATAGATAGATATTAAACACTTAGATATTGTAGCATGAAAAATGCTACCAAAAGGCGCCCATCTCTTCCTAGCATAGAAGCTATAATATCTTCAGCAATATAAGATAAATGTTTCAAACTTCCTTATTTAAAATCCTTTTTTGCTTTCCATTAGCCTGTAAGATCAAGTCTAAACTTCTTAATTTGGCTTGCAGGGTCTTTTAGGACTTAGCCTCTCCTTGCCTCTCTACTTCATTTGTTGATTAATGATTCCTGCATCCTGTTTACCCAGACTGAGAGTGGAGCAAGAAATCTGGGATGCTCATGTCTTTGGAATTCTTTTGCAGTTTAAAATTTGTTGGAGACTGAGCATTTCATTGCTATTATTTTTTCCTGTACTACAGTATTACCAGGTAAAGGTGAAGATGGGAAGTATTCTCATTTAAAATTACTATGAGGTAACAAGTGTTATCTTTCATTCCTAAAATTAATATGTTATAGCCAAATGATGTAAACGATACCCAGAGAGTAGCTATATTTACAATTTTCAAATAAACAGAGTGCCTAGAGAAATGTATCAAATTACAGGACTAGTAAAAAATGTGATTGGGTCAATGCTAATTAAACTTTGATAAAGAGAGAAAAGATTTTTGAATAAATGAATAACTTGGTAACTAAGGATATTTTTATTCACCTGGCACAGACTTTGGGCAAAAGACAGATTTTTGTTTTCAGTTTTTCCTACAGACAACTTTAAATTTTTTTCCCCTGAGACTAAGTGACTTCTTAGAAATTGTGGAATAGCTAAAAGTCTTTGAACAGCAATGCTAAGTTTTGCTTGTTGATAAAAGGAAGTCATGAGTTTCTAGAGGTAGAAAGGAAATCAAGGCTTAGTTAAGTAGTAATTGATAACTGTAATTGATAGCTATAATGACAAAGGTGTTTATTAATAACTCAATGTTTGAGTTCCTTAAAATATTTCTATATAGTTTCACTTTATAAACATGTTTATAATTTGTAATTAGTATAGACTTAATCCATTTATAAGGTTAACTCTATGAGTTTTATGTTTTGTATACATGTGAAAGACTGACTTGTATAATCTGTCCTCCTCAGTTACCTGGGAAGCTGATCAGTGTACTAAAATTGTGGTATTTTCATTCACCTGGTACAATTCACAGTGACCTTCTGAAGGTGGAGAGTACACATTTTAATATCTATATTTTAGTACCTAACAGAAGGACTGAAAAATAACATTAAATATTGGTTAAGTGATGAAGGGATTGAACCGAGATCTCAGCCTTCTATTTCTCAACCTGTTACATGATAGCAGACTCCATATGACCATGGATACCTTGAGCAAGTCAGTCATTTACCTAGAGCTGTGGCTCTCAAGGTATGATCTTAGGTCATCAATATGGGGAACTTGGAAGAAATGTAAATTTTGCGGCCTCATAGGAAATCTATGCTACGGGCGAGAAGCCATGAATCTGTGTTTTAAGACCTCCAGGTGATTTTGATGCCTGTTTAAGTTTGAGAGCTACTAGCTTAAAACAATAAAGGCAACTATATAGAATTGTCAGGACTGAAGCTAATTAGCCTGGCCATGCTACTCTTTTCCTACAGGCTATGAAACCTTTTGCAAAGAACAGTGGAGACGTGGCTGTCCAAACTGAATAGGTCTTTCCCAAGCATGGCATTTTTTAGTTACCTGGAGTTCTTGATTCTGTCAGAAAACTCTGAGCTGAGGAAAACTATTTCTTCCATTTCTTAGCAGCTCTGTGTCAGTGATAACATTTTGGATGTGTTTTCCCTCCACAATACCTGTTCAAATTAAGGAATTAATGCATGGCATCTATTCCAGGGAGGTGTATGATTCTTTTCCTGTATCCTGAGAACATTTTTGCAAACACTTTCAGTTCATATTTTCTTTTTTTAATCAGGCAGAGACATTACAATTAAAATACCGTTAAAGTGATTCTGGCAAGTATTGCAATAAGCATGTTTTTTAATTAAAGGAAGAACAGGGGGATGCATAAGCAGCATCAGCTAAAGGGGAAAATTTCATCCGACATCTATTTTAATTGAAATGAAAAAGAGATTGGGAGAAGTAGCAGCAGCAGAGCCTGTGTCACTGGTTGTGTGACTGCCTCCCAGGTTGCTAGGTTTAGGTGTTCTGTGCTTGATTAATTAGTAGCCAGTCAGAGAGTCCATTCCCTTTGCCCCCAATCCTTAAAGCCTGATTTATGCCTCACATTCCCCATGAATATGTGAGGGCTCAGGCATCTATTTCCTGAGCTGCTAGTAGATAGGATTATGGAGCGTGCACTGAGCTCTTGGGGGCTCTCGTTTGCCAGCCAAATTGATTTTCCGCCTCTCTGACTGGGGACAAGCCCACCTCGAAGGCTTCCAGGCTCTGCTCCAGTGGATCAGGCACAAGTCTAATCCGGATCTTGCCAACAAAGGAAGCTGTATGCATCCCCATCAAAACGCAGGCTTCGGGCAGTGGCTGCCTTGCCTCGATGTTACTCTTCTCCTGTCTTTATTGCTTTTCTCCTGACTTTCACCTCTGCAGCAACATGGTACACTAGGGTCAATTATGTACCCCAAATGTGTCTAATCCCTCAGTCAGGCTCCTTTATCCAGGCAAAACAGGATTCATCCTTCCTGACTGGATAGCCATTGATAATCCTCCAGGGAAAAGGAATTCTGCAAGCTCTCCTCACTATCTGTTTGGTACAAAGGTCATGAGATACAGCTTGCCAAACTTTTTAAGGGATCATTCTGGGTTGACACAAAAAACTGAACTGAGATTAATCAAAGTAGATGAGTAAATTGGATCATTTACGTGTAAAGATTTAGATAGCTCAAACTTTGAATCAATGAATTATATAGCGTGGTGACACAAATTGATCTAGTAAATGGGGTCCTCAGATCTCTCCATGGATCATGTCTCCACTCACCTCTGTTTCTTCCTCAACTTTAAAAAGAAGTCATTCTCCCTGGGTTCATTTTTTTTTTTCACCTGGCAAACATATCCTAACCAAGTATACTCTTATACTGTACCCTTTCTCCCCTGATACTCCTAAAAATGACATCAAGGGGTGATATCGTCATCTACCTCTTTCAGATCTTAAAACTTTTTCTAGAGGCTACCACAACCTACCTGCTGATTCTTCACCTAATTCACGTAATTTTCTTTTACACTCTCAAAAATCTTGTTACTTCCTGTCCTTATGCTTGTCTTTGGATACGTATATTTGACAATTTGTTCCCTTTATCTTTTTTTTCTGTTCTTATTTTACACGTTCTCCTTGGGAGACCTCATTGAACTTCTGTAAGTTGAACTTCCATAAGTTCAAATCCTTTTTTGTCTTCAAGTATTTAATGAGAAGGCACCAGGTTTCCTGAGTACCAGGTACTGTTCTAACACCATGAACAAAACAGTACAGAATTCTGGCTCTCATGGAGTTTATTCTATAAGGAAAATATTCACCAAGCAAAATACACAAGCAGATTTTATTTACTTTTTTTTGTCATTAGATTTACTTAGCACTGGAGAAAAATGCAGTAATGAAGGTGTTTAGGATGTTCGGTGGTATTGGGGGATAGACTTCATATAGAGAGAGCAAAGATTGTGAACTTGGAGGAAAAAGACTTTGCTCCTCCATGTTGACTTAACAATGTGACAAGATGATCATGATTCTGGGGGAGAGAAGAGAGAGACTGAGTCATAGAAGACCTGCAGGCTTTGAGTGACTTTGAAGAATTTGAGCAGGAGGTGACATGTAAATTTTTAAATTTTTAAATTTTTACATTTTAAAAATAATCACCCTGGGTGCTATTTTGAGAGTAGCCCCTGGGGTGAGGACAAGGGTAGAAGCAGAGAGTATTGAGTTAAGAGGCTGTTATAATAATCCAGGGATGATGTGGGTGACTTAGGTCCCACCAGTAATGGTGGAAATGGGACAAAGTGGTTGGATCATGGAAATATTTTGAGGGAAGAATGCATAAAATTTCCTGAAGGGGTTGGTTGTGGTGTGAGAAAAAGTGAAAGCTGACTCCAGGGTTTTCAGACTGGAGGTTTTCAGCAACTGGAAAGACAGAGTTGCCATTTATGGAAATAGGACAAACTGGGGGTTATGGGTAGGGCAAAACATAGAGTTCATTTTTTAGATGTACTAAGAATCCTACAAGACATACAAGCAGAGATGTTGAGGTGGCAGTTGGGGGTATGGGTCTCAAGCTGAGAGCAGAGGTTGATCTTGGAGATACAAATTTGGGAGTCACAAGATGAGACACCTAAGGCAGAAGTCACAGACTATTAAAGAATATAAAGGAAGGACTGAGTCTTGGAACGTTCTTAGTGCCAGGACAGTCTAAAGAATCAGGTGGAGGAGGTTGGGAGGGGTGGCTTGGGAGGTGGAAGGAAAACCAGGAGGCACAGTGCTAGCAAGAGAAAGGACTTCAAGAAGGAAGTGATTGTGTGTGTCGAATGCTGCTGGCTATTCAGGGAAGGTAGGGCGTGACGAGCCTTGAATTCAAGAACATGGTTGTTTTTTGTGACCTGACAACATCAGTTTTGGTGGAGTGTCCAGGTGAAGGCATAGTTGGATAGGATAAAGAAAGACAGGAAAGACAGAACATAGAAGATGAAGAAAAGAGCTGGCAATGAAGATTGCCTGTTCCTTTAAAGTGTCTTATTATATGTTAACATATGTATAATTTGAGTTTATTTTTTGTTAAGGGGCAAAATAGAACTGTGTACTTCTTTTCTTAAAACACACAAGCACATACACATATAGCAAATCATTTTGTGGTTATTACAGGGGATGGCTAATTGTATGGTTAGCCAAAAGCAAGTTTTGATGTACTTTGCAAACATTAACTAGCTGCTAAAAGTCTCTTTTACTTCCCTTTAAAAGAAATAAAAGAGATGGTTAATGGAAAGAAGTGATTACATATAAAAATTTGTGTTCGTTTATTTATTTTAGAGGGGAAGTAACAATAATGATGGTTGATTGATTTTTATAAAATTACCCGAGGTCACTTGTGGGACACATTCAGTTTTCATGAATAATCATAACAAGCAATTTAAGGGTCAGAGCCAAAGGCTGATTTCAGTCCTGTTCTTTATTTCAGCTTTCAGAAATGGGGTCAAATTCTATAAAGCTGAGAAATAAAGTTCTCCCGCTGCCCCCCCTTACCCAACTTACTGCCCTTTATAGCAGCCCACTGTATGTTTGTTTTAACCTAATAAAGTGTGAGAATGAACCACTTGGGTCTTGGCACAGGGTTAGGTTAAATATGAACTTTACATTCTTTTACATGAACAAGTTCTTACTGTGCTTATCATTTTTAATAACTTCAATCAAAAATAGCCAGTTTTCATCAAACTCTGTATATATGTAAGTTTCCTTATACTTGACACTGACAAAGTGTGGAGAGAATGCTGTTTAGCAGGGAATAATGATTTTCATATTAATTAATTAGACCTGTTGATAGTACTGTTGCCAACACAAATCAGTCATTTTCTTTGGACTTAGCTTTTCTCCCTTCATTAGTGTCATTATTAGTTCCTGTCAGTAAATGACATTTTAAAGTTCCTAATAATTTGTTTCAGCATATGTAGTATTTTGCTTGATGGTACTAGGGACAAAGCCCTGTTTATAAGTTTATCCACTAATCCTTGTAATCAGCTTCAAATCCCTTTTGGAAAGAGGCGAGGTATATCTAAATTAACAAGGTTAAAATAATCATATATAAACAAGCCATAGGCAAAACTAATTCAGATTCACACATGTTTTTACTTACATGTAACTATGATAACAGTTCTAATTAATTAAAACTGCTACCTGGGAGGGTTTGCAGTAGTGGGCAAAGTCAGATCTTTAGGGTCAAGTGGTCCTGGGTTCTAATGTACCCTCTGCCTATTCTGAACTGGGAGAAACAACCATTTTCAGGCTGCTCTCTGCTCTGTGAGATTTGGTGTCTGATATCAGCCTCATCGGCTCTTCAAAGGTTACTTTGGACAATTTATCTGATGATTATGGCATATGGTAGGTGCTTAATAAATGTTAGCTCCCTTGTTTTCCCTGTGGGCTTATTGGACTCCTGACTATGCATGTGATCCTTTTCTCAAGTGCAGTTCAGAGTGCACTGCTGCACAGAAGGTATGTAGCACGCATGGCAGCCGGGCTCTATGTCTTTATCAGTGTGAAGTGCACACTTGACTACATGTTTACAGTAGATGTACAATATTCTATAGCTGAAGGGACCTTGGTGAGTAAACGCATGATTCTGCTCTCCACTTCCCAGTGAGAAAATAGACTATCCCATGGCACTGAGTAGGACAGACATGGGAATGGTATAATCAAGCCCAGCAATTCTAGGAATGTTTTTTGAATCAGTCAGAAGCCCATAGCAGCAAGACTTGCCCTTGCTCTGTAGCCTTGTTTCTGTACCCTTGATCCTTATTTTCTGTTCAGATATCCTGACTGTTTTTAATGGGGAGTCCTGTCATGCAAATCCTCAATCTATCATTGAAGATAATTAAATGGGTTTTTAATGATATGTGACTCTGCATGATGAAGTCTTAAATTTTAGAATGTGACTGTAAATAGGTTTCACTTCTTTCCTCTCACTTGCAGCAGACTCATGGTTATCACCACATTCCTAATGATGATTCTTGTCATTGTAATGACAAGGAGAGGGAAAATTGGTTTGTATTGTCAGTAGGTCCTTTGGAAGCCTGATGAGCAATGTGGAGTCACTTCAGCATCAAGCCTGACCATCACTGAAGGGTAGTTTCTTGTTTCTTGAATAATTTCCCTTAGAGTTTGATCTAAAAACCTAAAGAAGGTCAGGGCTTCCAATACTGAGATTTCAGAAGAAGGTAGTGGTGTTGTGCTAATGCAACGAAGCAATGCAATGAATACAGCAGTGACAGCTCTACCTGGGGAGATGGCATGAGCAGTGACAGCAGCAAATGCTGTTACAGGAGGTGTGTGATAGGTGTCAGGCTCCACACAGGGATGTACAAGCAGCATTTAAGAAATCACACTGTATTGCTCAGGGAAAGACTCTTATCATGCAATCTTACACATGGAGAAACTAGACACCCATGTGGGGTGTGTTGTTCTAAATTGTGGTTGAGAGGAAAAACACTTTTAGGGGTCCAGTCCAAGTAAACATCCTGCGATTGTTACTGATGGTGTGTGGCTTGGAAGACTGGAAGACTCAATAAAGAGAACCGAGGAAACCTGAAGAGGAGTTTTAGAACAGAAGGTCAGGGAAGAAGTGGCCTTCGCATTTGACTAGTGGGTCAAATATTTATTGATCACTATCGCTGCACTAAATAGAGGTAAACAAAAATGACTAAAGGCACATTAGCCTTTTCTCCTTAATCCTTCAGTACATGTTTAAGTACTTCCAGTTGTGATTTCTGGAAAACATCAACCATCCAATGAAGTAATTTGGCATAATGGATTTTGGACTTTGAATTTAGCATATGAGTCGTCCTTGGTTTTCACTGCCCCTTCCCTAGACCCTCCTTAACACAGAAAAATCTATCTTTTGAACATTTTTAGATACCTGCTCTTTTCATACCTTTTGCCTACCTGTAGTGCATGGAGACAATGTTTATAGTAATACAATAGTAATACATACAAATGGAACAAACTCTTTCTGAGAAAATGTGTGTCTATAGGGAAATTCAAGTGTTTGAATCAGATTTTCTATAAACATAACCATTGACTCATTTGTTTAACAATTGTTATTGAGTCCCAACTATTTTTCCTTTAGACACCGGGGAGATAGAAGTAAACAAAATAGGTCAGTGCCTTCATAAAGTGTGTATTCTAGTGGGGAGAGGGCAGGCACATTTAAACTTTCTGGGATCTAATATGCATATTCCTCTGTTCCACCAGGGATGTTAGTGCTTTAGGAGCCAAGAAGAATATTAGTACAGGTTTTATTTATTTTGCAGCCAGTGCCACCTCTTTACCCTCTCAGGGTTTGTGGCCTTCTCTCAACTTGTATGTGTATTTTGGAAAGTTTTCATAAAAGCTCAGTAGTTTAGTAACCTTTACCCAATATATAATCAAGCTAGGATTTTTTATTATTTCATTTTAATGGCCTAAGAAACACTGAGAGAAAAAAAGTAGACATTCAAATTACTTTTTATAGACTGCTTTAAGTCACATGAGGAGTGTGACTGAATTTCTCAAATACTGTAGCAGTCATTCTCAGATCCATTTGTGGAGAAGGTCAGAAAGCCTGAATAGATAAAATATCACAATCTGATTAGCATAGCTATGTTTAAGAAAAACCATCCACTCTTTTATTAAATGGACACAAATTTAAACCATACCCACATATATAATTTAAACAATGCCTTAAGTGTATGGTAATACCTTAACTACAAGGTGATCAGGAAATATCAAAAACAGTGATAATACCATTCTATTCTTTATTATAATAGTTATCTTATTTTGTTAGGAAAGCATTCAGAGCAGTATAAACACAAATGGAAAATTATGAATAAGGCCAATTGAAAATATAATATCTGGTATTTAATGTTTATAGGCAACGTAAATTTGGACAAGGGGCTTGGGCATGCTATTTTTACTTAGGTTGGAGAGAGAAGGCTTCAATGAGAAGAAGACATTTGAATGGACGCAAGGTATAGTGAGTCAGATCATATGCCCAGGTGTAGAAGCTTGTTTAAGAACTAACAAGCAGGCCAAAGTGTTTGGAGCAGATGAGTGAAGGAGTGAGCTTTAGAAGACAGTGTTGGAGGGATTTAGAGATGGGGTGACAAAATATGGGGTTCTTTTGCAACCCAATATAAAAACTTTGACTTTCATTCAGAGTGTGATGTGAAGATATTACAGAATTTGAGAAAGAGGATTTTGGGGGTTTCCAATGTAAAGCTACCACTCTGACCACTTAGTGAAAGATAGAAGGATAAGAGAATCTAGTCCAGTGCTTTTGCAGATCACTTATAAGAGGCAGAAAGATTTAATAGTTCATGCTGGCTGACTTTATATATACTTGGGGTACTTTAATTATTGGTACTTTTTTACAAATTTTGTGTGAAATGCAAGTGTTTTAAAATCTTTTAGTAACTGTATCAATTTACATACTGATGCCTAAGAATTCTAATTGCTCTACACCCTTCCATTTGTGTTATCTTAATACTAGTCAGGCTTAGTGAGTTAGACATAGCATCTCATAATATTTACAAAGCACAATTTTTTGAATATGTAATGTATATACAATAAACATTTCATTTTAACTGTAAAAAAAGACTTTTTTCTAGTGTATCTTGATAGTTTTTTTTTTTTTTTTTTGGTTTACACACTGTATTGGTTTACAACATTGTATATAATTTAGAGTTATTAAGATCTCCTCCTTCAGGCATATGCTAACACACCACTGTCAAGGCATTGTGGTCTTCCACCTGTGAAAAAATCAACAAACAAAATTTGAATGAATGGTATAGATATGAAAATATTTTTCACTATTTTAAGTACTTCTCACAACACAAAATGATTTTTATTATAGCATCTCTATATTACAATATAGCAAATTGATATCTGTATTGGTTAAGGTTATTTGGTATTATTATAAATAATAGAAACTTGAAAATAGAAATTTTTAAAGCAAAAACAAATTCTTAATGAAAATGAAAATTTCCTTTTTAAAAATTTCCCTTAAAAAAAAAAAAGGAAATTTATTGGAGGGGGTATTGGGTGGCTGAAAGAATTAATGGATGGTCTGCAAAATCAGAAGAAGAAGTAGAAATTAATCAGGACTTTCTGAAGAGATTTAACAGGTGGGGACTCAGAAACTGCAACTCCTCTCAGATGCCACTGATAGAATTCCTAAGATCTGATCATTTCCAGACTTCTTTCCCCTTTTGCTCTGGGTTCCTTTTTGAAGCTTGGGTAATGACTCAGGCTGTGATAGGACAGGATCCCTTGATTGACAGTCCCACTCAGCTCTAGTCAGTGGAGCAGAGAACCCCCTAAGGCAATTAGGGCTTATTATCAAGAGCAAAGCAGAGTGGATGTAGGTCAGCTAAAGTGCTACAAATGTCATGAGGGGAGTCCTAATTATGCTTCTTTTTACCATACTTCTTATAATTTTTTTCTTATTTTCCTCTATTCCTACTTCCTCTTCACTTGTTTCTTAGTTATTTTAAACTGAATTTTCTAAACTGCCAGATGTTAAGCATAGTGACATTCTCATCTCTTATTTAACATCTCTTGTACATTTAGGTGATTGTCATTAAAGATAATGTCGATAAAGCTGTGGATAGCGAGACTACCCTGAACTGTATTAATAATACAGTGTTTCTAATTCTGGATGTCTGACCCACTCTATTGTCTTTTAAAGAGAGGAGAAGTTAAACTAAGTCTGAATTGCAGCAGAGCTATATAAATGAAGAGGATTTTGCCAGACACTGAAACTGTCAAGAGAAGGTAAGTCTCATGCCCAGGGTCTGACAGTCTTCTTTTTGGTCATTAGGAGGCAAGCTGATTTTCATGGAACCAGGGCCTCTTGAGCTCAGGGCACACTCCATCCTTATTTCTGATGGTGGAGAGCTCCGGATTGGATTCAAGGACAAGCCCTTTCAAGGCAAAGCTCAGATCACTCTCTATGGAAGTTCTGATTCTACCTCCTTCTTTCCTTATGGTGTCAAGTTCCTGGCTGTGCGGAATGGAACTCTTTCCCTACATGGTGAGTAAAATGATTGACTGAAGGAAATGAGGTAAAACAGTGGGCAGACAATAGGGAAAATAATAAAACTAATTAAAAACCTTTGGCTATTAGTTGCTGAGGCAAAAAATTTAAAGTATGGCATTAGTTCCTTAAATAAGAAATATTGATTATGAAAACTGGTGCAGTAAACTATAGCTCCCAACTATTTTCTACCCTTCTTATACAAGCAATATACACCTCTGCCCACTCTCAGGTGACTTTCATCCCTCCCTGAGATGGACCATACTTTCCTGCCTCATAGAGCATTGACTCAACCTCAACCATGAACCAGTAATTATGTGTGTTAACTAGAATTATTATGGTGCTCAACTACATATATTGAACCAATATATTACATATCTGAAATTAATATAGTGCTATATATCAGTTATTAATTTTTTTAAAGCATAGCCTCCCAGTTGTGGGCCAATTTCTAGAAAACATTATGTTGTCCACATTGAAGTTTCTACTTGGCATGAACATTCCTCTATCAACCATAGAGTGGTCATTCGAGACATGGCATGAAGCTGCGCTGAGGAGTATGCATTTTTACTATCAATCTCAATCTTTTACAAACTGTGGGCCTCAAATTACTGCTTACTAAAAAAGTGTTCTTTTGCCATATTTAACTATGATAGTAAAGGAGATTTTCACATGTAGCCTTGTTTGTTCCAGTCACAGTGCCATGTAGGTCTCTAACCCACTGTGCTGCTGCTTGCCTCTGAAGTAAGCACAACTGGAGAGCAAAAGAGTGCAGATTCACAGACCATCTGTAAGACCTAAAGATTGTCAGGGCCCTCTGGTTTGAGAGGTTCTGTGCTGTGCCATGTAGATGGCACAGCTCTTGCTGGGTGTGGAGCTTCAAATAAAGGAGAGGGAAAATACTCATGATTCTTTTCCTCTACTGTTTTCCTTTCAATCACTTCTTATGTTCATGTCCTGAAGAAATAGTAAAAGAGCTCGTAATATACCTTTACATGCCTGTGTTTTAATGGTGCCTCACCTTCTTCAGCCTTCTTGTTCAAAAAAATGTCAAGTTAAAGAATCCCTAGTGCCACTGCTTATAATCAACACAGCATGATTCAACAAAGAAAATGCTTATACTATGTTTTGAGAATTCCTTAAAATACTGTTGGTGGTTTAGTCCTGTGATGGTACTGGATATTGAGAGTGGGGGCATCTCCTCTCTGCTCCCTTCGTTCCCATCTTCTCCCCTTCTTCACCCCTCCTTAGCCTCCTTCTCTCTCTTTTTTTTTAAATTTTATATTCCTAGGGTTAGGTTGTTGTTAAAAACTACTCAGTCCATTTTCCCAAGGCCCTGCTGATGTAAGGGTTCCTGGGATCTCTTGGGAACTGTGGAGTTTGCTATGAGCACAGGTAAACACGAGCTGCTCTCCTCCTGATGTGAAGCTGCAGCATCTTTCATTTGAAAGAAACATGTAGAAAGAGATTAGGCGCTGTGAGAGGCATGCCCTTCCTGTGGTCACTGAGAGAATCCCAGTCAGAGCCTGGGACTCATCAATCCTCTCCCTTCACCTCTTTCCCTCACCACCTGAGGTCTCAAACTGATTTTCCCTCCGGCGTGGCGGTATATCATGGTTAAAATCGTTACGTAATTTCACTGGCCTTTTCCCAGGGCCAGAGGTTGGTCTGGTGACACTGGAGCTTTAGGGAAAAACTAATTTTCTTTTGCTGTCAAGTATGCAAAACACTGAACAACTTGATTCACAGCTTTGCACTCAGAATGTCCCTAATGACCCAGCATTCACTCAGCTTCCTAGAAGATGGCATGAGGAGATTCCCCAGCTTTCCTGGGGAGGTGGATAAAAACCCAGGTTTCTGCATTTCCGCTGAGCCTGACCTGGTGGACCAGAGTGGGGCTCCAGAGTGCGGTTTTTCAGTGATGCCCTCAGGGGCTCGATTCAGGTGACTATTGGCTGTATTTGGAGAAGCACTGTTTTCAGTGGTTCACAGTTTTGGAATCACAAATCAGCCTAGTTCTCCTACTTACCAGTTATGACTTTACCGAATTAGTCTCTTTAAAACTAGGAAAACACAGTACCTACTGCATTCGTTTACTTCCATGAACTGCTTGAAGTTAGGGGCAAACAGGCACATTCCAGCAGTATAAGTTATGACTATTTTTCGTTATATTCTATTCTACTCCTCTACCCCCAAAGCACTGTATACTTCGTGCCAGCCATCTTATATTTTCTCTTGAGGAGGACAGAGAGAAAGGTTTCGCTTTCAGAATTAGGCAGGGAGCCAACTCTGCTTAGAGATTTTCCTTCTTATTAGTTCTTTTGTCTCCCCCTTTTTCTCAGAGCAAGAGAGAGGTTTTAGTTTCTAAGATCACAAGCAAAAATATTCCCAGGCATCTTATGGTCTGCACCCTCTGCCCAGGGAACACCTTTTGATTCTAATCTTGTGGTGCAGCCAGCCACTTCCCAGCAGAGGATAACCACCCTTCCTGGGTGTGGTTGCAATAAAAGCTTCTTAAAAACCTTTCTCAGTATAACCAGAAGCAGAGCACTGCCGAGAAAATGCAGACATTTTACTACTCACATCTAAGAGATCTGACTAATTTGAATCTGGATCAATCAGAGAGAGCCATGCAAATGGGTCTGCATGTCAGTAATATAGCTTGGCCATCGTCATTCTTTTCCTCCATGGTCATTCTTCCTTGATGTCCCCTGTCATGCTCCTGCTCCAGCTGATTTTTATCATGGATTAAAACTGCTAAGCAACAGACTTTGCTATTCAGCATTCATGAAGAAAGATGAATTTAAAAGCCTATTTTATGTTTTACTTTTATTATAGAAAAACCCTCATACCCGTGCATACCTGTGCACATACACATGTGCACATCCATCCACACAGAGCACCATCTTTCTCTCTGGCTTTGGGTGTGGATTGGGGGAGGGTATGTTTTGTATCCCTTGCTAGCAGTGCTCAGGTTGCTTATAGTAGGCTCTATCCTCTGCCCACTTTGCTATGTTAATATGGCTAAGTGTGGCAGCTTCCTCCAGAGTGGCCGTCTGGGTTTTGGGTGGTGGTGGTCAATAAGGAAATTTCATTCTTGTCTTTTACTTTCCTGATGCTGACTGCTGATCCAGCGTTGCCACCTCAAGCTGGGGTGCCAATCATCTGTCACTTTTCAAGGGGGTCGCTGTCAGCCTGGGCGACTTGAATTTTTGACAATATAATTACGGCCCTTGCTTCCACAGTGGGAGTCTGAGCAGGACAGTGGGGTTTTTATTGATTGTTCAGCAGGGAAATTTATCAATGTCTCTCACTTCATTTCCAGTTCCTCCCTAAGAAATTTGGCTGACAGTTTCTCAGGAGAAAAGGCAGTCTCATGGCCTCGAATGGACTTCTGTCTTTGTCCTTTTCAAGAAATTACAAGACACAGTCATTCCACATAAATGAAAATTTCTGAGAACTGGTTTGTGGGGGCTTGGATAAGGAAAACATTAATGAAATTGTTAAGGATATAAGAATTTGGTAGGGATAAATAAGAAAAAAAGTAGCCTAGATGATCAAGTTTAGATGTGATTTATTTTACTTTGAAAAGTACCTAGTGTCTATATTCAGTCTTCTTCCTTTTCCTAAGTACTGGGTGTGGGTTCATTCCAAGCTGAAGAAGGGGTCAGACCTTCTTGAGGCACTGAGGCATGCCTGGTATGCCCCAGGCAGGCTGTGTGGAGGAGGGTGTTCCTAGGAAGTACTTTTGCATTAGGGCCATAAAATCTGAGTATTTTTTGTAGGAGTGTCAGGTTTCACAAACAATGAAGTAGTTGGGATTTGAGTAATAAAAGTTTGAATTATTTATGTAAGCCTTTTGGAGAAATCTCTATATTTGTATTCAAAGTAATATTTCCTTAGAAAAGAAGATACTGGGAGACTCATTCTTGATCAGGGAACCAAAATTGATACCAGAAAAAAGTGAGGGGTGCCCAGGTACCCCAAAATGTTAAGAAGGAACACTTATATTCCCTATACTGTCTAGGGGTTCCATCTACCTGTACGCAGAAAGAAAAATAATCTTAGTATGTTCAAATATTTGTAATTGGTGAGAAGTTCAAAGACAGAGAGAGAGAGAGAGAGAGTGAGAGAGAGAATTTCAAGACACAGACTACCTATCAAATTCCAACTTCACCTATGCCCTTGTGGGCATATACCCAGTCACATAGATTGGACCCAGAACCAGGTGTCTAAAGCCCCAAAGCAGAGCTATCAGGAGAACAATATCTGGGGCATCTCCTGGCAGGAAAGTTAGCAGATCCCAGAGGGCAGGAAGAGTGACAGTGTGCAGTGCTGGGGAGTCCACCAGATGGCCAAGAGGGTAGCTGTCATAATCTCAGCACTGAAGCCATAATGAACAAAGACAAGAGGAAGCCTGTCTACCTGCTTCCCATGCCTTCTCCCTGTTCCATACTGGCCATATTTCTCTTTTCTCCTTTCCAGTACAGTTCAGGAAGTTTAATTTTCAGCATGCAGGTAATGATGTAGTAGATCATAGGGGTGGAGTCTGGAGCATCCCATCCCACTGTTTGCCTACCAGCCTGGACTCCACTCTCACCAGTTTACCTGAAACAGTTTCTTTGCTGAAATAGTAATCAAAATCAGTACTACTAGATCATCTTTTTAAGTTTAGTGTGCACATCCTTTTGAGAATTATTTCTTGGATGTTTTCTTACTTCCCTAAGATTGGACAAGACCAGGGACATAATCTTTCAATGCATTTTAATATGTTCTTTGATAGAGGATGAAACCTTCCAAGCCTGTTTTCATCTTAAATGCTTCCTTTCTATCCAACAAGACATTTTTACATCTCTTTTCTTTCTGTTCTTTTGTCTCCTGTTCATCATTTCTAGTTTTGTCTCTTCAACATTCATAACATCTCCTCCTAACCCCGCTCTTTACCTCTGTCTTATAGACCATGACTCTTTCCCTTCTGTTTCTCATTACTTTGGGCTGGAATATAAACCATGCTATGGCATGGAATTTTTATTTGTAACTTTATTGTTCTTAAATTGTGTGGCTTTAAGGGCCAGAAATTCAGTGAAGACTTAGACAAAATGAAAGATTTATGAACTCTTGATAAAACAGCAGGTTGAGCAAGAAGGTGTATGAGATCAAGGAAACAAAATGCCTACTAAATTCTTAGCACAGAGCAGAGAATACAGGTGAGCCCCATTAAATAGCAGATGAAATTAAAAATATATATTGTTGAAAGCTTTTGTTATAATTGAACATGCCTTCCCAATGTTATCTCAATTCATCTGAACATCTTATGGAAACTTATTTTCTAGTATATATTAGGATTTCTTCCACCTTTCCATGGATTTTGGGTTTCTTCAACATGAAGAGATTCTTCACCAACTCTAGTACTTTTCTTCACAGAATGTCCCCTGGAATTTCATAAATCCTTGAGCTGCTGTGGGGTGTACATTGGTCATAGGGCTAAATGCATGGAAGAGGTACATATTAAGGGATGTTGAAGATACAGAAACCTTCAAGATAGAAATGACTCAGCACATGCTATTTTTCTTTCATTGCTATCTTTGTCCATATATTGATGGATTTATTGCTCCCTGTTCTTTGTGGTTTCTTGGACACCATAGTTTTCCAGTTGATTTTTCATATTAAAAGGACAATCCAAACATTTGCATTTTAAACATTTTAAACATATTTATTTTACTATTCAATTTATAGTCCCTTATCTCCCCCCCCCCCGAGGTTCTGGTCTGAGGCTCTTGGAGTGACAGGAGGCTAGCTAGTTTCTTCTCTCTTCCTTCCCACCTTCATTTAAAATTTTCTGATTCTGGGACAGGTAGAAAAATTGAGGCAAAGTTTATAAGCTCTTTATTCCACTGTGCATTTGTATCCTCTGGTGTGTATTGCTACCTAACTGGCTATTGCTTCTCTCTGAAGAAGTCTGTGTGACAGCATCACAACCCCACGGAAGATGTTACCATTGCATGCAGTTTTCCAGTGTTCAAGCTCCACTTGGATTTGGTCCTTCCTTAGCTGCAACCTTGGAGCTTATTTTGAGTGGAGTACTAGATAGTTGGCTCAAGTTGAACTACCTTCTCCAGAATCCACTTGACACAGGTGAAACTTACAAATCTTTTCACATCTTCATCATCATCGTTTTCTTTGTTCTGCTCTCTCTAATTTTCCTTTCTCCTGTTTGGACAGGCATGACAGCCCAACAGTAATACTGCATATACAAATATTTAACCTAGGAAAAAGAAGCCTGTCTCCCTCTCTTGTAGGTAGCTCTGGGAATGATACATTTGCAGTCCTTCTACTTTGCTCAAATGAAAGAAGTCACTTCTTTCTTGTCTCTATGAAAAGGAAAAGAAAAGGCCGAGATGGTTCATCTAGGCTGATGACTCACTTCCATCTCCGAATTCCTTTGTATCTCCTCTCTTTGTATACAGAGAGCCTGGAGTCCCTCTGATTATTGGATGGCAAAGTTAGATTAGCCTCCTTTTAATCAAACTGAGGAAATATCTCCTTCCTAACTGTTCAATGTGGTCTGCTTATCATTTCTTTGTCCCCTGTGTGAGTCCTCTTGGGGGAGCAGAAGTCATGCTCAACATTTTCTACATAAGTGAAAGGGTGCTCCAGCAGGATGTTGGATCAAAAGAGTGAGCAACATTATGTTGGTTTTTGTTTTGTTTTTGTGTTTTGCTGTGTTTTATTATATTTTGATTTAGGGGTGAAGAGGAGTAAGATTAAATTGAGGGAAAGAATAGGGAAACTTTTAAATGTATTCATTTCTTTCTGTCATCTAAGATTCAAATAAGCTTCACTGCAGCATTGAGGCTCTGGTTGCTGGTAAGCTGTGACAGATCACAGTTAGGCAGCTAAGTTAGAATAATGAGCATGGTCTCTTGTGCTCAGAACCCCTGCATGACAGCATGACCAGTGACTGGTCAGTGGTGCTCCCTTCAGAGAAGATGGCATTGGTCCTTAAATATGTGTCTCTTGAAGTGTAACCCAAACTACCAACAAAAATAAGGCAGAAACTGTCTCCATTCTTTTTAAAAGTGCTTTTTTTAAAAAAATGTGTTTGCTATGTATATCTAGCTTTGATATTTAGATAATGTTTGTCTCCTAAAATGACAGATTTTATTTTATCTTTGAAGCTTTGGTAGAATTCAATTGTGAAACCATCTCTTTCTGGACTTTTTTTTCTGGAGATATTTTATTATTTACTCAATTTCCTTGCTTGCAATTGGTCTGTTTAGGTTATTTATTTCTTTCCATTCAATCTTATATGGTTGTATTTTTCTTAAACTTTGTTTATCTTGTCTGTCTAGGGATTGACCTTACTAGCATACATATGTTCTTAGTAATCTCTAATTGTTCTCTGAACATCTGAGAGTCTTTTATAATATTTTCTCTGTCTTTTCTGGTTTTATCTGAGTTTTCTCTTTTCTTTGTGTCTACTGAGAAGTTTTTCTATTTTTCCTTTCCAAACACTAGCTTTTGGTTTCATTAGTTTTTTTGGACTGTCTTTTTGATTTCTGTTTCATTTGTTTCTACTCTAGTTCTAATAATGTCCTTTCTTCTACTGACTCTTGGGTTTTTTTGGTGTTGTTCTACTTTTTCTAATTTTTTAAGGTGAGTGATAAGGTTATTTGTTTGAACTCCTCTTATTTCTTGATGTGGGCTTATATTGTTGTATGCCTCCATCTTAGTACTATTTTTGCTTTATGTTACCCACTGTCACTTGTCTTGAGATTTTATTTAATTTCTTTATTTAATTTAATAATGTCCTCACTAACCACATAGTCATAGATTAATCTCCCTAATGACTATAGATTCTAAAATTCTCAACCAAAATTTATACAACCAAATTCAGCAATGCATTCAAAAGATTATACACCATTGTCAGGTATGATTTATCCCAGGGACACAAGGTTGGTTCAACATCCAAAAATCAATCAGTGTACAACATCCAAAAATCAACCACATTAAAAAAGGAAATATAAAAACCATATATCACATTAACAGATACCAAAAAATCATTTGATAAGATTCAATATCCATTTATTATGGACATTATTTAAAAAACTTGGCATTGATGGTACATAGCTCAATGTAGATAAAGACTATATGACAAGTCCACAGCTAACATTCTTCTCAACACTGGAAAACTGAAGATCTTTCCACTAAGCTCTGGTACAATACAAAGGTGTCCATTTTCACTACTACTATCTCAAATATTTGCTAACTAGAACAATTAGGGAGGAGAAAGATATAAAGGGAATCCAAATTGGGAAAGAAAAATAAAACCTATCATTATTTGTGGATGACATGATAACATACACAAAAAACCCTAAAGACTCCACTGAAAAATTGATTGAAACAATAAATCATTTCAGCAAAGTGGCAGGTTACAAAATCAATACAGAAAAACCAGTTGCCTGCCTATATGGAAACAATGAGATGGAAGAGAAAGAAATCAAGAAAACATTCCCATTTAAAATTACATCAAAGGGGAAGGAAAGGAGAGGAAAAAAATTGGCGAAATATAAAATCATATCAAAAAGAATAAAATGTCTAAGAATTAACAAAAGTGGTGAGGCACCTATACAAAGAAAACTACAGAGTGCCGTTATAAGAAATGGAAGAATGGAAATGGCAAAAGATGAAAAAAAGATAGAAAGATATTTTTTGCTCATGGATTATAGGAAATAACACTGTCAAAATAGTCATGAATATATAGATCCCATTCAATCCCTATCAACATTTTGGTGGTACTTTTTTAGGAAAAATATAACAAATGTTACAGAAATTCATAAAGAACCACAAAAAAACCCTGTATAGCCAAAGCTACCTGACTAGATAGAGGAAGAATGGTGACATCAAACTCTTAGCCTACAAACTGTACTATAATGTACTTCATACAAACTATACTACAAACTATCAGGAAGATGTGATCTATATACACAATGGAATATTAATCAGCTATGAAAAAGATAAAATCTTACCATTTGTGACAACATGCGTAGAGCTGGAAGGAATTATGTTAAGCAAAAAATGTCAGAAGGAAAGAGACATTTCCAGATGATGTCTCTTATATTTGGAATATGTATGTACGTACGTATGTACGTACGTATGTATGTATGTATGTATATATATAATATGTAGAGAATATAAAATATGTAGAGAAACAAAGCAAAGAGTGAGATAAAACCAAACAATCAACCAACCCTAGAAATCTGATAGAGCTGAGAAGGAGGGTGCCAGAGAAGGAGGGTGAGAGGCAAGAACAAAGTGGGCAGGGAACACAATGGACACTTGGAATGGACATTAGGTCCTTTGGTGGTGGGTGCATCTGAAGACAGAGATCCTGGTCCTCTAAACACAAGCAATGTTGTAAACAATGTTACCTCAATAAAAATAAATACACATACACACAGTGCTTCAAAAAAGTCCAATGTATACCTATTCTCTGTACAATGTCAGAAATGTAGCTGTTAAAATCTTTGTGAAATTTGTCTAAATTACCTTAGAACTTATAATTACTTGATCTGGATATTATTGGCTTAAAACAGTCAATAAGAAAGGGTTTCTTGAATTAATAGTGTAAACCACACTTTAAGGAATTTGTTTTAAACACGTTTAAGTGAACATGCTGTTTTTAAGGTGTTTAGGATTTCAGGTGTTTACATGTAAATGTGTGCTGCTAATTAGAAGTGAGTTCTAGCTATTCAATAATCCACTACAGCAGGAACCCCACTTAGAAACGCATTTCAAGATACTTTAAGTTTCTATATATACCTGAAAGTGTCAGCATTAGTCAGGTCTTCTTTGGTGTCAAGTGACAGGAGATCCAATTCAAACAAAAAATAAGGACATTTATTGCCTCATATAATTGTAAAGAACTTGAGGCACATCTGAGTCCAGGTGTTCCAATGAAGTCATTAGAACTTTGTTTCTCTGTGACTCTTGTTTCTGCTTTCCCTTGAGCTGGTTGCGTTTCACCCAAGCTCTCCTCTCCTAAAGCCAGAAATAGTTCTTGTGGTTCCAAAGGAAGAGATTCCTCTTTTCCAATGGCTATTTGACTCTTGGGAAACACCAACATCCTCCCTTCCTCCACCACCACTTCACATGACTCCTTTTGTTGTTTCCCTGTATCACTTCGCTCAAACTACATATATAGTTTATTTAATCCTATTTATTGCAGTTATTTTAGTGTGTCCCCAGGGGAACATGAATGTCACAAGGGCAGAAATATTCCTGTATTTGTCTTTTACGACACCCCATTGCCTGCAACAGTAGCTGGACTCAGTAGGTTTTCAAGAAATATTTACTGTGTGTATAGCTGAAAGAAAAGCTTAAGTTTGACTCTATTACTTCATAGCCTATCATGGAGCCTGCTGCTATGGCTCGGGAAATGATGCTATTATGGACCAGGTTGCACTGGCCACGGGGTCCATGTTGGACCAAGAGTGTAGGCAACTACCTAGAACTATCTGTTCTGAGAGGGATACATTAGAGATGTATTAGCTAGTGAAAGTCAGAAGTTGGATAGATAAAAACAATAGCTTCTTTACTTTTTTTGATAATCTAACATTTTTTATTATTTTTACTAATTTGGAATTGCAAATTTAAAAAGTTTTACTGAATAAATATCCTACATTGAATGTAAGTAAAAAAGCTTGATCTATTACTTCACTGAGCAAAACCAAAGCTACCATGAATTGAAACATAATTAATAAAATATTTATAATTAAAATATGTAATAAAATCATATTATTTCCCAGATTTGATTATGTCTAGAAAACCTTATAAAAAGAAGGCAGTTGGTTACAGTTTTAAGTTATGGGGTCCACAACCAAGATTCTTGGTACAGACTGGCCATTCATGTATAAGTATGATATTCAGGACCATTGTCAACAAGATATTAATAGTGATGATTAGGATTTGGTCCAGAGTCAAAAAGGGACCCTCTAATGAGTGATGACATAGCACGTGATTTTTTTTTTTTTTTTTTTGAGTAAGCTATCAAGGGAAAGGGAATTTCTTTCCTTCCTTGAGCCTAAGTTTACATAAGACATGGGGAAATTTCTACTCAAGAGACATAGGTCCAGCATAGTTGCTCATCCAAGAAGAAGAGAAACATACCCCAACAGTTGTAGGGGAGCCAGTTTAATCCACTTAGATCATACATTTCCAGATTTGGGGGCAGAATGCAGGAAACTATTTCCTGGATCCTTTGCTCTAGGAAGTGATTCTAAAACATTTTACGGTGGTGTTATGTGATTTAAATCATATATAAGACCTGTAAAACTCTTAACACAGTGATATTGAAACATCAATAATGTTAGTTATTATTGTTAATAATACAATTTTAACAAGGCAGCTCTGTTATTATTCTGAGAAAGATGTTATATTTTTTTCCCAGTCATCCATCAATCAGAAACCTGGTTGTCGTTCTCAATATTTCTCTCTTGTTAGCCCATATTGTATTCATCGCCAAGTCTTGATTTTAATTCTTGGCTAATCATGACCATTTACTGCTCTTCAGCTTCATTACTATCACCTGACTTCATGATACCATCCACTGGAGCATGAACTACTATTTAAGCTTCATGGTTTACTTTCTTAGTTGTGACTTTTGTCATTCTCTGATTCACATTTTTGTTAAACCTGGAGCCATGGCAAACTTTTAAAATCCTAGGTCTGACCATATCATGCTGCTACTCAAGACTTTTTAGTGGTTTTCCATTTTAACTAGGGTAGAATACAAAATTTCTAACATGACTAGAGCACTCAGCAGGTATAGATTCCTGCCTATACTTCTGGCCTTGCTTTCCAGTTCTCCCATGCCCCCATCCCTGCATGGTGCTCCAGTCTCAACAATCTTTTCATTTATTAAATGGTTACCGTAGTCCTGATTTTACACCTTTTACATATTTGAGTCCCCAAAGCAGCTCAGCTTTGTTAAGTAAATGGGATGCTGCAGACAGGAGCTTGTGATTTTCCTTCAAAGAGAATTCTCCCATAAGTATCATCAAAGAAATACTATTAATAGTATTGCTTTCAGCCTGGTCATGGAGTAAGAATATCATTGAATTGGTATTATATCCAGTATTTGTTAAAATTGGATTTTACCTAGATCCTGGCACTTTATAATTGTCAAAGCTGCTTCTATTCTTTCCTCTCCTTTTACTCTCACAACAGCTCTGTGAAGTAGGAAAGACTGGGATTATTGCTTTCATCTTATAGATGATGAAACTGTGGCCCAGAAGGGGAGGTAACTAATATTCATTCCATCCTCTTTATAGGCTCATACACACACGGGCTTGGTTCTGTTTTGCACACACATAGTTGTTCACCTGTGGCAGAAAGACAAACAGAAGCTAACTCCTTCCAGGTTTCTGCAACAATTTTCTCAATTTTAATTTTTTTGAGTTGTTTTGGGATACCAAATGGGGTTTATTCTTTAGGGGCCCTTTTCAACTTTCATAGAGGAGCGAAGAACGTTTCTTGCCCAGTTTATTATTTACCTTTCAGTATTCCTGTGGCATTTTCTGATCTCTGTGATGGTAAAACTACAAATATATTTTCCTTTATGATTTCTTCCTTTGATTTCATGTTCAGAAAATTCTTTTCTATAAAAAGACTGTAAGATTTACCTATGGTTTCCTGGGCTTTTATTGTTTCTTTCTCATTTTTTTTTTTTGCATTCATGTCTTTAATCCAGAGTAAACAGACTATGGGCCACGAACCAATTCTGACTCATTGCCAATTTTTATGAATTTTATTGAAGCACAGCCATGTTGATTTGTTTTGGTATTATCTCTGCTACTTCAAGCTGCTGTGGCAGGTTTGGGTAGTTGCCACAGACACAGCCTAGATTTCAAATCCAAAACTATTTACAATCTGGTTCTTTGCAAAAAATATATGCCAACCCCTCTTTGATTCATCTAGAATTTATTTTGGTATAGTATACAAGTCAATTATCTAACTTTTATCAAATGCCTGATCAGTTTTCTCTAATCCATTTTTTTCAGCAGTGCAGTTGTATTAGGCTAAAAAATGACCCCCAAATATGTTCATGTCCCATTTTCTACAAGCCAAAAATTTTACCTTATTTGGCAAAAGATACTTGCAGCTGTGCTTAATGATCCTGAAATGGGGGCGATAATTCTGAATTACCCAGATGGACACAATATATCCTCATTGGTCCCTATCAGAACAACCAGTGAGAGGGGAACAAAAGGGATCAGAGGGGCAGGAGATGTGAAAATAGGAGCAGGGGTAGGAGTGATGTACTTTGAAGCTGAGGGAGGGTCATGAACCATGAACTAAGAAATAGTTCTTAGTTCACCAAAAGCTGAAAAGAGCAAGGGAATGATTTTCCTCTCAGAGCCTCCAGAAGGAGCTGCCCTGATGCCACTAATGTTGGAAACCTAACCTCCATAACTGTGAATTGACGCATTAGTATAGTGTTAAGGGTGAAGTTTTGTGGAAACATTTATTACAATGGCAATGGGAAAGTAATACAGCATCACTTCTGTGGGAACTTTGTATGTTGCCTTTATGATACACTAACTTCTTATTTGATTAAGACACAGATTCATGTCCTCTACAAACAAAGAACTTTTTAGAACAAATTTGTAGCCTGACAAACAATATGAGTAGACATAGCATTATAATTAATGTAAATCTCTTGTCAATATGAACGAATAAAGTGAAGATGGGAGTTTATCTTGTTTTCACATGAGGAATTCTTTTTTGTTTTTGTGAATTTTCTCCTATTTACTTATTAGTAATCAAAGAAGTACTAATGAAAACAAAAGTGATTTTTCCCCTGAACAATCAAACGCAGCACCAATACTAAAAAACACAAATGAATTCTGAGGGCTTGACCATTGGTTACTGTAGAGAAGGCCCCCACCCATTATGGATGGAGAAGCAATGTAATCCTCCTGTAAGACAAGTTGGTAATTATATCAAAAGGCATAAAAGTAGGTGCCTGCCTTGATAGATTAATGCAACTTCTAGAAATTCTAAGGAGGTGATCATGATTGTGTATATAAAATAATGTTCAAGCCATTTCATTCCTATATTGTTTATGAGAGAAGAATATTAGTAAATATTGGATATGAAGAAACAAACATATATTTTGAAAGTGGGATACTATGATATGATAATAAGTAGTATATAACAAAAATATTCTTACTATATTAGAGAATTTACAAATATGGTCTGTATAGACATATAATATGTTTGTTTATATGTGAACATAGGAAAGAAGGAAAAACATACCTGTTAATCTCCTGCATTAAGATTGTGGGTTTATTTATTATTTCTTTAACCTATGTTTTTATTTTGAACATTATACATTTATTGCTTTTCTAAAAAGAAATTATAGTGAAATAATAGTACTTTTTCTTATTGTCACCTCCATTCTATAGACCATGAGATGATTATTAAAATGATTATCTGACTAGAAATATATCTGAATAAATAGAAATGGGCATTAAAGCCTTCAGCTCCAGCCAAGTGGGTTTTACACCTCTAATAAAAGACTTTACTACATTTCTGTGGACCTCTAAATGGCATTTATTGAATTGGCCTGAAATCGCCACAGGAGGAAGAAACTGATGTTTCTTCTTATGTCACTGTGTATTATTTCCTGGGTATTTTGAACTTTATGTTTTGATTCTTCTCTGTCACTTATTTTTAATCCAAAGAGTTACAAGTAAAGCTCAGACTGGGTAGAAACAAGTTCCCCTTCCTTTTATACCCGTTGAAAAGACATTCAATCAAAGCATGGCTCATTGCACCATCCAAATAACCTTGTCAGCCTTGGTCTAAACCTTTGTGTCAAAAGAGTGGTAGACTTAGTGTTGGGACAGACTTTGTGCCCAATTCTCTTTTCTCATAGTGTAGAAATGTTTGCTTATTAACTGTGGGTGCAATCAATTGATTTGCACATTTCAAGACTGTTCTGGTGTACTCCTCCTTCCTGCAGGCACATGTTCCTCGCTCAGCCAGGACTATCAGAGATTAGCCAGTAGTGATGCAGAACACACACACACACACACACACACACACACACACACACACACACACACCACACACACAGAGCCAAGCACACGCAAGATTCCCCTGCCAGGTTTTGTCTTCATCCAAGGGAAATGTCACAGCCAGTGGTTCTCAGGGGTAGAGGGAAATGGTATGTGGAAAATGCCCCATCTCTCTTTGGCCTGCCAGATAGTTTTATATTAATGCTAGTGCCATACTTTCTCTTCTGAAGTTGAGTAAATCCGATTCCTTCCAATTCACAAGTGGTTTGGGTTCAAAGAGTTCCCTTGCAAGTTGGTTGTTTGGAGCTTGGAGTATATTTTTCTTAAAGAAATGCTTATAAACCTTGTGGACAAGGACCTAGAGGAGCCCTCAAAAGTCTATTTCACACAAATCTTGCTAATGCTAATGGAAATACATCAATTGGCCACTGAGTATAAGAATTGTGTGAAGAAGCATGTCTATTTTAAACATGAGACGTAGTGGACATAGGACTCTCATTGAACATTATAATTTCAAGTTTTTGTTTTCATTTCATTTCTTGAGTACTAGTAACAACAAGCTGTCAGTCCCTCTGCCCTGAAGGTGGCTTCTTGCCTCAGAGGCCCGCTCCTGGCACAAGGGGGTGTTGGGGGGAGAGGGTTGGAGACACAGAAACACAGATTGGTATAAGCATCCTTTTTCTGATTCCTCTTGTTACCCTTTGCTTCCTATTATTGTTCAGGATAGGATAGAATAATGCAGGATTTGAGTCAGGTACTGCTGGAAAGAAGGAGATTAAGAAGTTGTAGAAGGGCAAGTTTTTAATGTTCTCAGAGCTCAAATCCTGCTGCTTTGTGCCCTAACTTCTCCTAACAGGATGATGAAATGAGCAGTGGGATGGGAATAGGACTAAAACACCAGAGATCCTGGGCAGGGTGTCTGGAACTTTATACTAATAAAAATACAGTAAAATAAAGCAAAACACTATCCCATAACCTTTGCTTCAAGTGCTCTGATCATTTTGCAATTTGTCCCAGTTTAACTTATCTTTTAGACCCAGTTAGTTGTCCCCTCTTCTGGAAAACATTTCTGGAAACAACCCTTCCCTTTTTGTGAGTGAGGTGCTCCATGTCTGCTAATAGTTAACATGGTGCATTTCTAGGGGTATTTTCCTGCACTAGTTCTGGAGGAGAGTCCCTGAAGGACAGATACCCTGTCGTCCTTGTGTCTTCCTCTTCCCTAGGCTTGGTAGATGCTCATCTACACAAGGAGAAGATAGAAGTCTGTGTTTGGCTGTGGATAATGGTTGAAGCTGCATCCAGAGTTGGGGAGAAATGTCTTATTTGTGTTTTAGAAAATTACTTCTAGTTCTTTTGTGAGTTTCTTTATGTTTCTATTATGATGTAAATATTATTAAATGATTAAATGATTCCTTTCTTTCCCCCTTCCCTAAATGATTTGGAAAAATCTTGGCAATTATTCACTTGAAATAAACACTGAAGTCCTACAAGATAAACAATGATTTTAAAGTGTGTTAACCCACAGAGATTATGTTGTCTTTCCATGCCCATTTGGTAAGATGGTTCTCTGTGACTATGTAATTATGGATGAATGGCACTGAAATGCTTGAACAATAATTTGTAGGAAATACAATTATGAGTAGAAGCCATTAGTGGGAGTAAATGAGTAGTTTGTTGGTTAACAGGTCAATGTTGAAAGCCCAAAGTGGTTAAACATTGCATTAAATTAGAAGTGAAGATCATGGCCCTTTTTCATTTAAGTATATTCATAAATTATTGAGCTTATTAAACTGTGTTTTTATGTTTTCTGAATTGTGGTAGCGAAAGGAAGGGAGTAACTCAATCTGGGGTTTCTTAAGAGTTTTGTGAAGTGAAATGACTCATGTTTGAAATATGTGTAGTGCTTTCTTCATCAGAGAAGTTGATCATTCTACCCCATATGACTCTTAAATAGCATTTATGGAATAAGGACTATACTTTTTCAAGTATCAAAGTGACTGGGTACAGTTAATTTGCAGTTATTTGCTGGTTTCCAGATACCAGCAGTTCCATTGTGTTCAGTTCTTTGGCTCTGAATTCAGAAGACCCAATTTCAGAATGGGGTGCTGACATCTCACTACTGTGTAATTTAGTCTCAAAACATCTTAGCTTTCTAATCTGTACACTCTGTTAAAAGTGTTAAAAGGGGAAAAAAGCAAAAACTAAAATCAAACTTCTTATTTATGAGTATAACTACTTAACATGTTGTTTTTTCTAAGTTCTTAATAAATGTTTGTGTTGTTATTCTTCCTTTTGCATATTGGATGTTACATGTTCACTCAGGAATATATCTGACAGAAGTTTGTGATCATCCCGAGGCAATATTCATAATAGTTACTTTAAATCCCTCTGATCAGAATGGTGCCATTCCATATGATGAATTGTGACAATATATCAAGGAGACATAAAGCAGTGGCCTTTCTTTTGAGATGCTAACTGTTGGGGTGTTGAGAGATGACATAATGCTTTGGGTAACTACAAAATAATTAAGTCTTAAATATTTACTTCAAGTCTCCCCAGGCTTTCCTGGGCCTGTCCAGACTATGGATATTTCAGTGGTGTTAGTACAACAGTGGTGCTTATTGTCTCTCCCACAACCCCAACTCTCACATCACCCTAGCTCTTTTCAACCTTCTTTCCTATTTGTGATGGGTGTACTGATAACAAAATTCATGTGAATTCATCAGTTCTTTTGTCTTCCAAACCCTAGGAGACATATTTAATGTATTTTCCTCCTATTTTGACTTTCTTTGTCATTGTGCTCTCATCATGAAGGTGCTAATGGCCAACTCTTCATGGTCTCTACTGCTGGTGCCCTCTAGAAGAATACTGTGCACCTGAGTACAGGATTCGTTGCTGTCCAGGGAATCAAATGCCCAGGTGTCACAGTATGCTTTACTCCATGAATACATGTTCCATATACAAGGTGAAGTGTGGTGACCACCCACTCTGTCTGCCATTCAGGGTTCCACTGAATCACCTAGACACCAAAGCTTTGGGGAACTTTCTTCTCCATGTGTTATTCATGATTTTCCTCATTCAGTAAATATTTATTGAGTACCTATTATGTGCTTGACTTGATGATAGGCATTTTACCATGATGGTGAGCAAAAATAGATGGAGCTCATTGTCATGTTTAATGGGAGAAACAGAATCATTATGATTGAGGTCAAATGCAATATGGTAAACACTAGAATTGAGAGGTACATGGTGATATGTAGGCTTTAATACAGGATTTGACGGATCTCAAAGACTTCTCAAAGGAATCAAGTGCAACATCATTTTGAGGAGTGAAGCCATCGCCGTGAGTCTCAGGCAGAGGATGCTCAGGTCAAAGGCTTTCTGGGGAGTTCCTTCAGTTCTTAGTTTTAGTCATGGATCCATTTGGTAAGGAAAGTGGGTCTGTGTCTGAGGCAGATTATCTGCCTCCTCTGTCAATCTCTTTTCTTTGCATCTATTCCTTTGTGCCAGTTCCTTCCAGCATGCAGAGCAACTCTTACAAAGTTTCCACAAATAAGCAGGCATGCTGGGGCATTCCTTTTCCCCAGACATATGTAGAGATTTTACTCAAGAAAGAGCCCACATCTCTAAAAAGTCTGCAGGTGAAAAGGAGTAGAAATCAGCATGAGCTGAAATTCAGCCTGAAATCCAGTGGAAGGAGACTAGGGCAATGAATAGGGTGCCCACTAGGAGACCATAAAGTAGAGTCAGATTGCAGGGAGCCTTGAATGTCAGGAAGGGAATTTGTTGCTATGTTACTGAGTACTACAGGGAAGAAATGCACATTCATGAACAAAGAAGGGATGTAATACAGATAACTTTACCAAGTTTGAAAAAAGAACAAAGCAGAATCATCATCAGAAGAAGAGTACTTTGTAGGGAATCTTGTGCAGGTGATTATTACAATTCTTTTGAGAGTCTTGAGTCAGCAATAATGGCAGTTCAACCAAATATCAGTACCTGCTACTCTCCTAGGAACCTGAAACTGGCACCCATGAAACACCAGACTTGGTGTTTTAATCTTCCACATGCACATGCTGTTTTTGCAGTACTAGTAAATACTGTTGCTAGTACTTAAAAAAATGAAAACAAAAACTAGAAAGAATTGTACTGATTTTTAGAGGTTTTGTTGACATTTGAAAGACATGTGTTTATGTTGATAATTAAAAACTTAAAATTAACTCCCAGCAGATCTGAACTATAGAGCAAGAATGGGGGATGGGGAAGTTGGGGGTGGGATGGGTCCAAAAGACTAAGATGATGGTGCATGGGTGACAGGGTGGTGTTAGAACCCTGGGGCTGACAATGATGTAAAAAATAAATAAAATTAAAAAATTCACTTCTAAGATTCTTTGTGACTTTTCAAATTTATTCTGACTTGACCATTGTTTGTAAAAACGATTGATTGAGAGATATATTGTGTCCCTAACTCATGATTCAACCACTACCACCTGTGTGTACCACCTGTACAAGGTATTTCTTGCACACTGATTGAGTCTTTCAACAACTGATCTCAGAGTTGAATAACATTTTGTTATTGATAATTTTTTGTTGTTCTAGTGAACATATAGGGATGCAGAAATTCAAGGCAGGGTCATTAAAATACACAGATAAATGCACATACATACATAGAAAGAAATAAACATTATTTCATTTATTGTTCCCAAAGGTTAAGACATACAAACAAGGAATAAAATTAAAATTACTTTCTTTGGGGATGATTTATGTCTTAATTTTCACCTGCCCTATAATTAGAAATTTTGAACTCTGTGAATTTCTTTAAGATAAAATTATAGCCTAAGTGAACTTCAGAAATTATATCATTAACCTAAAGACCTTTCTAAACTTAGAACAACATTATTTGTAGAAGTTCCAGCACACACACAGACAAAGAAAGAGGAAAGTTTAAAATAATTTGAAAATGATTTATTGTTGGCCACCTCTGTAGTTAGAGATTCAAGTATTATTACTTTACTTCAGTGCAACAAGGGAGGACAGGAAGTTGCTATGGGCTAAAGGTGAATTATGATCTATTGCAAAGGAGGAAGGAAATGTACAGAAGAAAGAAGAAGGAGTGGGGAGTGACCCATGTGTTTTCTGAAGTGCTGCTTTAGAAAATGCCTTGAAAAAAAATCTCTGTCTTGACCCATGCTGGAGAGATCAACACAAATTGCGAGACAAACGACCTTCTTGAATCTTTGATATTTAAGGAGTTGTGTGCTGGTCCAGGGAGGATCAGATGGATGTGTTGGGAAAAAACAAGAAGATGTCTAGTCTCAAAATGCCTGTCTTCTGTCTTCAATTTCCCTTAACAGTTTTGTTCTGGATTTACCCAGTTATAGGGTTTGAATAGATCATTTGAAAACTAATTTTTGATGGCAGTCATATTGCATTATAACATGCTATGAGTTTCAGTTTGCATCATGAATGAACATCTGTGTAGACTACATTAAGTTCACCACTACCGTCTACTTTCAGTCCTTACCATGTAAATGAACCCTTTTAATTGATTTATTTACCCACCTTCCCCCTTTCCTTCTGATAGCTACTGATTTGGTTTTATTGTCTAAAATTTATTTTTCTTCTATTTAATTTGCTTTTTTGGTTTTGTTTATTTACCACGTATGAGTGAAGTCATATGATGTTTGTCTTCCTCCTTCTGACTTATTTCACTGAGTTTATAGTATCTTTTAGGCCCACCCATGTTTTTAAGATTGTATCTTTTTTAAAAAAATCTTCTTTATCCACTTGCTTTTTGATGGGTACTTAGATATTTTCAGCTCCTGGCTATTGTAAATAGCCAGCAGTGAACATGGAAGTACAGGTATTTTGAGAGGATCATTTAAGACTTAAGAAAATGACTTCAAGTTAATTTTGAAGTTTTGACTCTACTAATACTATTTGCAGGGTTTGTTGAGGACTTTGGATTAGAAGTTCATTATTGGACGTCTATAATCTTTTGTTTTTAATTGAAATAAGAAATAAATGGTCAAATTTCATTCTCCAGACACATTGTGATGTAAGGAGGAAAGACAGAAAACTAAAAAAACTTTAATGTGGTAAGGACCAAGCCACATGTTTCATAGTTATTATTGCCTCATTTAATCCACCTTAAACCCTCTGGGGAAAGGTCTGGCTGCTTCTGCTCTGTGACTGAGAAAGCTGAAGGTCATTCTTAAGTCTATTACCCGAAGGAATATGGTTGGAATAGATCAAGACGTGATTTCTCTGTAAGTTTAATTTGACTCTAATGTATGTTGTTCACATCCTACTATTCTCTGTCCAGGGTTGATTTGATTGCGACTGTGTGAGTGTGACAGTTTAGAAACTAGTATGAAAAAAGGAGAAGCTTTGCCTTTGGAATCTTGCTTAAATACATACTTCTTTCATAGCATCTATGTCTGAATAATATCACATTTGTATTAATTATTAAAATGTCTAAAGGCAAGTTTTCTTTGGACTGTTTTAGGTTCGCTCTCGGAAGTAACTGTTACTCATCTTGGGGCAGCTGCTTCTGCCCATGACACAGTCCTAGTTCTGGAAGATGCTGTGGACTGGCGCCCTGGGGATGAAGCTGTCATCATCAGCAGAGGAGGTGTTGAAGGTGACAAAGCCATAGAAGAGATTGTCACTGTGGAAACTGTGCACAATGCAAACCTCTATCTGAGGTCACCCTTGAGGTACTGTCAGTCTGGTCCCATTTAGATGGAAGATGAAATCTTAATGACCTTGATGTCTGAACATTCTGTTTGTCTTTTGGTAATTTGTTTTTACACTGAATGATACTAGACATTTTGACAAGAATATCACAGAACATAAGCATTTTGAAAATTTCAATACATTTCTCTTATACGATACAAGAACTTCTGTCTGCATTGTTCTAATTTCTCACACTTGAGGTCAATAATTCACTCTACTGTTTTAGAGTTTCTTCAGAAGTAGACCTCCCAAGTTGGGAAATGTGCTAATCTTGTGGCTGATTAGTCCTAATAAGTTTCAGAGTCATCTCCTAAGATGGATTTGTTTCTCCTCCCCTCCAGATATTCACACAACTTCATGGAGAACTGGGTGGATGGAAAGCACTACATTTTAAAGGCTACAGTGGCCCTTCTGAGCAGGAATGTCACCATCCGAGGCAGTCTGACCACTGAGAGGACAAATCTCCTCGTTTCATGCTGGGAGGCCATTGCTTCAGAAGGTAGAGTAGCCTTTGGTTGAGAAATCCAGGGTGGAAAGGATGTGCCTACTCTCCAGTGATATGTGGAGTTGTTGAAGTCTTTCAAAAGATACTAAACCCTTAGCCTTTGCATATATAGAATGTTTTGTAGTTTTATGAATGCTCCTTCTAATTCTCATCTTATCTCCTACCCTCCTAACCTTGTGAAAGAAACATTATTCATTTAAGAAATTCATTACTTCAGAAGAAAAGGAAAAACTCTTGTTAAAAAAATAAATCTGGAGAATTAAATTTTCAGATTAGATGTTATAATGAAGTCACAACTCTGATTCTATGCCCCCTTCTAAAATCTTCAAGAAAATTATTGAATGCCAAATCCATGAGCACACACAGCATATTCTTACTGACTAGACTTGTAGGGCTCCTCTCTTCCTGTCCCTCCAGTTCTGGACTTGTGTTTTGAGTAAGCTACCACATACTATAGGTTAAGTGGTTGAAAAAGCCAATTTATCTTCTAGTGGAGTAACAGGCACTGAATCACACTGATGTGCCTATTAAACATCTATTTCAGGGATGGTTAGTTTAGTAGGTTATATTTTGGTTTCCCAGGCTGTAGATTATGAGACTTTCACATGTTGTGAAGACATCATTTGTCAACTTGGATCTAGGATGGTGTGGATGTCAAGGATGACTCCCAGGCATGAGCTCTGGATGGATGATGAAGCTATTTATTGAGATGGGAAGTGGAGCAGTTTTGGGTGGAAGGGCAGAGATCATGGATTTAATTGTGTGCATGATGAGGCTGAGAAGCCAGGGCAGCATCTGAGTAGCTATGTTGCTGGTGTCTGGAGCCTGGTAGAAATGCCATGGTTGGGTTTAAGCTTTCAGTTGCATCACCATAGAGACACATGTGGGTATGGTGTTGGGAGACAGTTGGGTGACAGAAACCTTGACACCAACTCCTTAGTCAGTCACCATTCTGGTCATCTAGCTCATAAATGTGTCATTCTGAAAAGTGCTTGTCTATAGTGGCTTAGGATTCAGTGGCAGCCAATATTGACAATTCTGCCAAATTCTGTCTTCCATTCAAACTCATGATATTTTCATGCAGTTTTTCTAAGGTAATATTGTAAAAAAAATGTTGCTTTTGATCATACGGTAAGTGAAGCCTTGTTTCTGGGTTTTTGGTTATTATAAATCTGTTAGCCTAATGGGGGAAAAATATCCCTGATTTCACAACAGTTCATAAAAATATTTAAAAATTCACAATATAAAATAAATTTGTAGACATTTATTTAAAAAAGTTCCTTTTCTCTGTGTGGGATTGAAATATGGGAATGAGTTAGTTCAATGCAATAGTATAAGGTCTAACTTCTCAAAAACATGGATTATTTGTGCTAATATTCAAAATTGTAATCAAGCATAAAATATGAAAAGTTTCTTTGCTACCTTTTATGTATTTACTCTCTGATAGTTAACAAATGACTGGATTCTGAAATTTTCTGTGGATTATGTACCATTGCATGATATACCATTTTACATTATTGGTCACTTTTTTGCTTTATTTAACATGGTTAGTAAATAATTAGCCGAGGAAACAATTTCTTTTCCATTCTGAGATTATTTCATACAACCAGATATATAACAGGTTAGCAGAAACTGTCATGTATCCTCATGTCACAATGCTTTGTAGCAAAGCATTTGTAGCTATGTTCTTTATGCCAGGCATTTTGCCACCCTTACCATGCGATGTGGCTGGGAAGGAGGCTTTGATTCAGGGCTGCCTAGTTGCTTCTCTGGAGCCCTCTGCTTTTTTTACGGTGGAATTATTGCTAAGTTCTCAAACTATAAAGCTATAAAGCATCAAAGTAAAGGAGAAACCCAGTTGGACAACTTAAGTCTAGGAAAAGAACTGTGATTACATTCAGCCCTCACATCTCTTCCCTACAATTATCAACGATCAGAAGGTCATTTTATTGCACACTCCCTCCAGGGGATCTTTTGGATTGAAATAAACATCTATTTAGGTTGAGTTTGTGGGTTATAGTCAGCTTCTTTGTGACAGTAATTAAGATGATTGATTTGGGGGCTTCTGGAAATAATAGAGTAAAGGCAACATTATGTCCCAGTTATTGGATGTTTTAATTAATAATCCAAAGAATCACAGCAAAAAGTAAGATTATTAAATGAAATAAGCAGTAATGGTTTGTTCTTTTAATTGTCTGTGTCCTTCAAACTAGGAGACTTCTCCAGAAGCATTTTGGGTGTATCTTGGGTCTACCCAACTTCATTTTGCGTTGCAGGTAATTTGCAGAACTGTTTGTATTCCAAGAGTGAGAAGATGCTGGGGTCGAGGGACCTGGGGGCCAGGCTTATTGTTCAGTCCCTTCCAAAGGAGCCCAGCTGGGTCCTGTTGAGGGGAGTGCAGTTTCGGGACTTGGGGCAAGCCTTCCACAAGTACCTGAGCTCCTTGACTGTGATGGGAGCTCTGAGAGGTAAGGAGGGTCTAGGCTTTTGACTTCTTACTTTCCTCCTTCCATGTTTAAAGCATTGTATGTAGGGAGTCATAATAGGTGGTATATAAGGGGAAAACGGTGGGGGTATTCAGGGATGAATGGTTATACTTTAGATCTGTGGTTCTCATGCTTTATTATGTCTGAAAATATCATTGGGGGATATAGGAGTCTAGATTTATAAAACACTCTCCAGTTAATTCTCATTTAAGGTGGGGCTAGTGATCTGAAGTTTTTGCAAGCATACTAGATGACTCTGGAAAACGTAGTTTGAGAAGCACACTTTGAGAAACATCACTCAACATCATCCAACAGATGTGGAATGGGCCACACAGCTCAGTTTTGAAATTGACCTCTGCTATTTACTGACTGTGACTAAAGGCAAGTTGACATTGTATTGGATTAAATCAAATCATCAGTGTTGTGGGGATCCAGGCAGTACAGAGAGAATTTTTATGTGTTTGGCTGGTGAAAATTAAGAAGACTAATTAAGATTAATTAAGAAGATTAAGAAAATTAAGAAGAGAGGATTTAGAAGTGCTTTCCCTGGGAACCTTCAACAGGCAGTGTGCTGATGTTGGCCAGAACTGAAGACTTGGGAAGGAAACAGGGAAGACCAAATGCAGATGAGAACAATTGACTGAGAAAAAAAAAAAAAGCAAAAAATGGATGTGATCCAAAGTTAAAGGGACTCAGGAACTTTGAGGACAAAAACTCAGTATCAGAATCTAATGTGTAGAACCAGGGATTGGAGTTCAGATCCTAAGTAATGATGATAGCAACTCCATTCTGTCTTGTCTTTCAAGATATCAGCACCTTCAATACTCACATATTCAAGTTTTACCTTTTTTAAAGGAGGTGCTTTAGAGCTTGATGCATGATGACAGAAGCAGAATAAAGTTGGTGGTTCAAATGAGCCTGGAAATAATTTATGAATAGACCTGGAAATAATTTATGAATAGACCTGATGACAAAACATTAGCTAGTTTAAATTTCTTGAACATATCTGAATGTTTGATCATTTCTCTCTCTCTCTTTCTCTCTCTCTCTCACACCCACCCCTTACACACACAATACATTTATGATTGTTGTCCCTGGGTATCCATGGGGGATTAGTTCCAGAATCTCCCTCCTACCTGATTCAGGATACCAAAATTTATACATTCTCAATAGGTAAAGCCAGAGCACTCCTTGAGGCCTTTGGGGGCAAGATCCTGGCTAGTCAACTACAGCATTATTTTTTAGCATTTCAAATCATCTTCATGCCAATGGTACCTATTTATCTTGATTTTCCAGACTTCCATTTTATTTTCAACATTTGAGAGATGGTTCCTAACGAGACCTCTGCTCTGGTATATTGGCATGGTCAGTAACTTCATACCCTTTTCTCTGATTCTTTGGCTTCTTGGTACTTAGAGATCTGCAAAATATTTGGCATGGGGGTCAGCTCCAATGTAAGTGGGGATAGCAGTCACATAAGAATTAGCAATTGAACATCAAAATTCTCCATTTCTCAAAATTCACTTGACCCATTTCCCTCAATCTCTGCCTCAGAATAGCTGTACTTTGATCTATTTTTATATATTAATTTTTTTTCAGGAAAAAGCTTCAATGCTTAAAAAAGCTTGAAACCACTGAAATAAGACATTATCCCCTCCTGTCTCTGTTAAAATGCTTGTGCATGTCCTGGGAGGGCATAGCACATTAACCTAGAGATGAAAATCTTCTGACTTGCCAAATAATTTTTTATTGTTTCATGTCCTGAATGCCTTCATACCTTTGGTAGTTGATTGCCCACAACCACTAGAGTTAGGGGGTGTTGGAATATTTGCCTACTTTTAAAGGTTGATCAGTCCCTGAACTCCATCATAATAGGTCTATTCACAAGTTAGAACCTATTAAGTGTTGACAGCTGTAGTCTGATAGGGTGGTGTTATCTGGACATCTGGAACCAGAAAAAGTCAGCTTTAGGTGTTGTTTCTTATAGTATTGACTATAGATGGGTGAAGTTGTTGGGGTGGACACTTGGTGAGCAATATGAGGGTACTTGGTAACTAAGAGAGCCAAAATTAAGGGGAAATCAGCATCTATGATATTTTAGTTGAGATTATTTTTGTTAATTTAAAAGTCAACTCCATAAACTAAGGTATCCTCAAATAGCCAGAAATAATGAAAAACCTCTATTTCCTCAGAATTTATAATATTGTATATTGTCCAGTCAGTAAATTTTAATCTCAGTATCCTCCATCATACAGAAGATACACAAGTACAGCATTTATTTAGTTTTGTTCATTTTGCATATCCATCAAACTGTATAATTCTTGAAATATTAGTAACATATTCAATGAAATTTTATTCATTGGTTGATTTAGTCCACATAAATTGAATTGAGGATCATCAGCCAGTGTAGTGGTTTTCCTGTTGTGTCAATTCCTTCAACAACAGCTTCAGGAGATCACCACACTTAAACATGGAAGTCATAATCCTCAGATCCCTCTTTAACTTGGATTACAATTAGGAATAAAAATCTCTGGCTGACCGGGCATGGTGGTGCATGCCTGTAAGCAGCAGCCTAGGAAGCCACGGCTGGGGCCAGGGATTGTGGTTTGAATCCCGCAGGGGGCACATAGCGAGACCTAGTTTCAAAAAAAATATAGCTGGGTGTGGTGGTGTGCACCTGTAATCCCAGCTACCTGCGAAGCTGAGGCTGGGGATTGCTTGAGTTTGTGGTATCCTGGGCGATGTAAGCCTGCTGTTCCACAGGCAAAAATAGCAAGACCTAGTATCCAAAAAAAAAAAAAAAAAAAAAAAAAAAAAAAAAAAAAAAAAAACCCAAACAAAAAACCCAAAACTCTAGCTGACTTAGGTCAAGATTATTATTGCCTGGCAAAAAGTATTATTTCACAGCTCACGTGAAGAAGTCTTCACAAAACAGTTTTTAAAGATTAGGATTAGTCCCAAAAGAATAATTTTCACATCCTTAAGTTTTCTTTAGCCACTGCCTGATGAGAGTTGATAAAATATGGTGATCAGTTGGAATTTTTAACAGCCATGCCTCTTTTGGCCATATTACCTCTTTCTCTGATAGATGGTTTCTGTTTGTTTTTTTTTTCTCCCTCTCTTTCCGGACACTTGAAACTTCATCTCCACCCTGCTTGTCTTTAGTGACTTTGGGGAGTGTTGGAGTTTGTTGCCCATTTTCTTACTTTAATCACTACTTCCTACTCCTTAATTCTTAAATGTTATTGTATGTAGGGGAGTGTTTTTGTTATAGAGTTCCTTGGAGCTCATCAACAGTCTCTGAGGAGACTTTAAGATTTTCTTCAGGCTTTTACCTCTTTTTCCAATTCAGATTCCTACATTAAGGGGTGCACTGTGTGGGGGTCCTTCAGCAGAGGCCTCAGTATGTCAAGGACTGTGGGCTTGCACGTTGATGGGAATGTGTTCTATGACATTTTGGGCAACGCACTGCTGGTGGGTAAGTGATGAGTTTGCTTAACTTTGGTATTCTTGAATAGGATACAGGTTTTCAAAAGAGAATGTTCTAAAATTTGAATTCACATTTTACAAAAATTACAATTTCTTATCATTAGAAACTGGCCACATTAAAATATTAATCTAAGTTTAATCATCCCTGAATTTGCTTATTAAACTTTACTTAATAGAAAACTGATTCAGTTCAGGTTAATAGATGTATAGTAGGAGATTCTAAAGTTGATAATTATCAATTTGCACAATAATTCAAAGTCCTATGAAATGCATGTATGCAACTATGTTTGTACAGACTCAGTGTCAGATCTGGATGTTTGCCAAGGTGTTAGAAAATCTTCGGATCTGTTCTCAGATACGCCTGGGCTTGCTGAAGGAGACCTACTAGAATCTTCTAGTAGGTCACTTAGATCGGTTTTTGTCTCCAAAATTTCAGTTCCCTTGTAAAATCAAAATGTTCCCTTACGGGTCTCAAATTGAATCGTATGATTCTTCTCCTTAAAATCCTTTAAGAGTTTCTTATTTCTCTCAGAATACAAACCAAGACCCAAACCTGGCTTAAAAGAGTCTCTCAGTAGTTTTACCTTTATCACCCTTTGTAAACTCATTTTACTCATTTTCTTTCCCTCTGTACCTTGGCTCTGTAGGGCTGCTCTCTTTTGATACCATGTGAGAGTAATTTCTGTCTCTCTAGTGTGACCCAAGCTCTCTATTCTCTTTCTATTCCCAACTACCGTTGCAATGGTTTGAGTGTGGTATCCCAGGTACTATCCAGCCTGTTTCCTAGGACATTTTAGATCTTTTAGGGAAAGAGAAAAATCATGCAGAAAGCCAGTGTGCTGTTTTAACAGCTCAAGATGGGCTAGGAGCTTATATAAAGTGTGTGGCATTTGACTAAAGAGGCAGTCACTAAGGATCTGCTTATGATATAAAACAGCATATCAATTTCTCTGTTCTTTTTTAAATTTAATATGAATTGATCTATGATACTCTAGAACTAGAAAGTCCATAATCTATATATTTGTCAGATTCACACACACAAATCAAAATATGCCAAATCCCAAAGAAGAAATATGTTTGCAATGTCCCTTGTTTGACAGTGGCATGTGATATGCTAAATTAACATGATTGTTTGTTTTTAGGAACACACATGGAAATAAGACACATTCCTTGGGAGATTATTTCTGGAAATAAAAATGGTAAATATGTAAAACAATTTTAAATTCACTGCAATCAATTAAAATGGAAATAATTTATGAATAGACCTAATGACAAAATGTTAAACTATTTTAAATTTGCTGAACATATCTGAATGTTTGATCATTCTTCTTACTCTCTCTCTCTCACATACCCACACCCCCCCGCCACACCATACATTTATGATTGTTGTCCCTGGTATCCATGGGGGATTAGATCTAGAATCCCTCTCCCATCTGATTCAGAATATTGATTCAGAATTCTGATTCAGAATTCAAAATCCTCAAGTCCCTTAATATAAAATTGTGGAATATTTGCCTATAACTTATGCATATCCTTCTCCATTACTTTAAATCATTGATTGATTATAACACCCATTACAGTGTAATTATTATGTAATTGCATTGTCCTTATTTATAATAATAATAATTGCTATACTATATTGTTTAGAAAATAATAAAAACAAAAATGTTCAGTGCAGATATTGTAAGCTCACAAAATACATATTTTCAACTTGTGGTTGGTTGTAAGAATTTATAACCTACTGGTTTGGATTTAAAAAGAACCTACTAGGCCTATGGTTCAATATCTATATATATTTATATAGGTGTATAATATACATAATATATACATATACATATATGCATAGTATATGCATATATTATAGTTATGTATATATCATTATATATACACATATGTATGTATATATGTTGTGTGTAGAGCTATATATATATAGCTCTCTATGTATATCTCTCTGTATATAGCTCTCTGGACTATATGGCTCTACATACAACATATATACATATAATATGATATATACATAACTATAATATATACATATATATTATGCATATGTATATATGTATATATTATGTATATTACACACCTATATAAATAATATGTATTATGTATATTTATATGTATTATATGAATTTTAATGTGTATTGGTAGAATCAGGAGTGTTGTTATATAAATTTTAATTATGTATATGAATATTTTGGTTTGATTTATCTTTTTAAAATTCAGTCTGGTCAGAACAGGGAAATGTAATAAGAAACAATGTGATCATCAGTGTTTCTGGTGCTGAGGGACTTTCCAATCCTGAAATGCTGACACCATCTGGCATCTACATCTGCAACCCCTCCAATGTTATAGAGGTGAGCTCTTCAGTTCCACCAGGAAGGTCAGAGTTGAGAGGGTACAAAACTCATGGCACACATTACTTGGGCTGATAGCATCAGGGCTTGGATAAAATGCTTATTTGTTGCATATTGATATCAAAACAGTCCTTTATGATTTTGTGTTAAACAAATGTTTCAGGGTAAATGCAATAATTTCCGATTCCTGTGAATACAGTTTGAGGTAATATATAAATATATATGGAGCAAAACAAAGTGGATATTGATAATTTTGTGACATCTAGATTAATGTAAGCTAAAGTATTTACTTGATGCCATGGTTGCTAATTTTTGTCTTAATTTCCGTTATTATTACTTAATAAATTGTCATTATCTTAACCACTTTAATGTAATCATAATGTTTCATTTTAAGTATGTTTAAAACTGCGGGTCAGCAAAGTCATGAGGTATACGAGTTCTTGTGTGATTGTGAGATTCCAGGATGAAATGATGACTCTGATTTTTATCCTGGTATGTAGCACAACTTAACAGTAATTTTTCTTAGTAAATTTCTCTGAAGACACTTTCAGAAACCAATTTTCCTCTGTACAGTTTAACCAGAGATCCTCAAATGAGGACTTGCATCAGCATCATGAGCAGGCTATTTAGGAACCCCATTTTCCAGTGATTTTTTTATCCCCTAGATCATCTATGTTTTTTCCAGAACTTTCCTCTGAGCATCTACTGTGCCATCACAATTATGCTAAGTTTTGTGGAACTGGGTGAATGAACTTCTCTCTGATCATCTGTTTTTAATTACCTCCAGTTGAATAACCTCTAATAAAAGTCATGGTTATCTCCTCAACCCTTCTCTAAACTCTTAATTACATTGATTCCAAGCACAGCATTTACACACCATTTTAGGTGCTTAATGGGGGCAGCTAATATGCCAGTGAGTAAAGGAAGCAGAACTGCATGGATTGAAGGAAACCATCTCTAGACCCAGAACAACAAGAGCTTATTTAACTTGTTGGTGATTATAGGGTTTGTTGGGCAGCTATGCTGGAAAGCATTGGGACTAAAAAACTATGCTTACATACTTTTTTGGGTAGCACAGCCTTGAATATGCTGAAGCATCTGGAGTAAAATAAATTCTCAAGGTTGCCCAGCTCATCATCTGAATGAGGCTGACTGCATCTACTTCCCACGTTGAATGCTGGGGTGCTCTCTCTCTGACTTTACTTCACTGGGCAGTGCATCATCTCCTCTGACTTTATTTCACTGGGCAGGCATCATCAGCCATGAGTCAGCCTGAAGAAGAATTGAGCTGACTATAGGTTTAGGGGAACAAAAGACCAACTAAAAGCATGATGAGTCTCCGAAGTCTTTCAGACTGACTTGTAGAGCAATGTTAGTTGGAAATAAAAAAGTGGAGACCAAATGCAGCTCTTTGTTCCCCACTAGATGGCTTCCATTTCCACTCTCCATATTCATTTTACAGAATTGAAAAAAATTTATAATGCGTGTATTTTGAGAATGTGGTTTTTGTTTAAATTGGTAATGTAGATTCCTCAGGGATACTCATGAGGTATGCTGACACTTTCATCTTTGATGGCCTTAACAGTCTGTGGTTCAATTTTCATTAGCATATTGACTTTTAATCCTGGCACAATGTCTGAAAATAGTAACTGTTCAGTCAGAATGAATTGACTATAATGAATGACTGTAGGTATAATTTCATAACCAAAGAATGGGGGGGAGCAGGAAGAAGAGGAAAACAAAGGATAGATTCCAAGATTACAAAGTCATTTTGATGATTGAAAGATAAAATGTTTAATGTGTGGCAGCCTTTATATTCATGGGATTCATCTGTCAGTGTTAAATACTGTAAAGTCCACTCCAATTTTTTAGCTGTACCACTGGTGTTTTGCTCTGTTTTCTTTTTTGCTTTGCACTATTGGGAATGTGCCACTACTAAGGATATAGATAATAACTGGGATATGTGGGAAACCTAAAAGTTATGAGTTGTCTGGATTCTGAGGGTTAGTGAAGAACATTCAGTGCAAATGATAAGTTAGTGTGTATTTATTAACTGTATCCTAGGTGGATGATGCACAGAGTACTTTGAAAAAATATAATTTAGAAACACTTTATCCCAAACTAATAATAAGGAACTACAATAGAGTGAGTACATATGTGTCTGTGTGTGTATGTGTGTTGGATATAGAAAAAGAAAGAGAAGTGGAAGATCCTGTTTTTCTCAGGGTCATTCTCATATCCATTGATAGATGTTTCTGGACACTGATGAACTGTTTCATGGGTGGTGGCTCTTATATCCCACACATGAGAAGATCAGCGTCTGACTTTCTCTTCAGGGACCATCATCAAGTCTGGTGTGTCCTCAGTTTTTGTCACCCTTTTTCTGCTTTGCTTTTCAACTTTTTTGCAGTTTGGCAAAGTAGTTTTTTAAAGTCCTTTTATCAATAATTAGCTGGGATTTCTCTTTTTGTGTTTTAAACTTTTAAATTTTAAATAAATTTAGACTCAGAGGAGTTGCAAAATAGAGCAGACAGTTCCTGTGTGCCCTTTTCCCATGATAATCTAATCATAACCTTTGCAATAGAGCAATTTCAAAACCAGGAAATTGATATTGGGATAATACTATTAACTAAACAAAAGCCCTTCTTTAAACCTGAAGAAGGTGACCTAATCTTAGTGACTGGGCAACAGATCCTGAAATAAACATGTTCCCAAATACAGGACTGTGACCTTTAAATTTCTGGCCTGGCCATCAGACAGGGAGAAAACAGAATTGATCCTTAAGTCTCCACAGCGATTTTCAGCTGTATATTATCCCCAGATTTCCCTAACCCAGGACCTAGGAGCAAGTACTTAAGCCACAGTGCATAACATTCACCTTGGCTTTCAATCAGCATCTTTACCCGACCATCTTTACAGTTCATGGTGCCCTCTACACTTTGTGGTGTAGTGATTTCAAGTGTGAGATGCCTTTTTGGTTTTTATAGCCATTGTGGTCTGGCTGCCTCTCTTCCCAGAGTGCAGTTGAGCCAAGTCCAGCACAGTTTCCCTGAGTATTGTATCTTTGTGCCTTTGTGCTAACAAGGGCTCAAGTTGGCATCTCCTCTTGGCATTTCATGGAAACTGCTATGTCCTTGTTCACTGAGCTAGGCCTTTGACATGTTTCCCAGAAACAGATTGGTGGGGTTCTGCATGGACCACACATGGCTCTCAGGGCACTCCCTGTCATACTGTCCATCCTCAGACAAGGACAGCACCTGAGATCTGACTCCTTTCACAGGGATTCTTCGCTATCTGTCTGGAGGCTCTGCCTTTCCAGTTGACACACACATATCATCCTCAAGCAGGAAATTCTTCACTCTCAGCAAGGGGCTGCTCCTGCCAGAACTCCAAAGTATGCAATATGTATGGAGGTGCTGGAAATTTCCTATGACCAGAATTCTGTTTAGGACAGACAGTCTGTGGAAAAACCCTGAAGACGAGTCTTTGGAAACATCCACTTAATTTGAGGGGAATTTGTTCTGGTTTGTGAATCAATTTTGTAGGGAATTCTGTGTTTAAAGGCCCAATTTCAGTTTCCTAGTTCTCCCCACTCAATAGCTAATGTATATTTAAGAGCTGCCTGAAGGGTTAACTCACTTTTTTCTAGTGACTATAGATGCACACCTCAAGGAGGTGGCTTACTTGGGCAGTTAATTTCTCTCTGGAATTTCTCTTGCTTGAATGTCCATAATACATTGACTTCCGCAAAGAATTGATTTCCACACAAAATTCCCTGCTTGCCTTAAACCCTTCCCCACAAGCCGCTGGCTGCCTGCATAAATATGTGGTTTTTTCCTCATGAATCATTTGTAGCATACCCAATAGGAATGGAGAGTAAAAAAGACTGGGAAATAATGTGACCCGACTGTTAAAGTGCTTCTTTTATAAGAAAAGTGAGGCTTATCGGCTGACAGAAGACCAAAGTTGCAATACACTGTCAAGGAAATGTACCTGAAAAGTGTTTATATGTGATCCTCCAGATGCTCCATAAACACTAACAACACTGGGGCAGATGAGTCAACAAATCTATTCATTCCCTCAAAATTCACACTCTCTGAGCTCCTGTCTGGCAAAGGTGATAAATAAGATGCAGTCTTTGTAATATATTCTAGAAAGCTTTGAATCCTGCTTCTCTTATCATAGCATTTGTTAGCATGAAGTAGAGGTGTACATCCAAGAGGTCACTTCCAGCCTCTGTTTCACCTTTTTCATTGTATGCTTGCAGAAAAAGTAGGTGTTTAAGAAGCCTCCATATCCTCCCTCGGTTCTCATAGATTCACAGCTTTTCTCATGGTTCATGGTTGCAGTGGAGACATGGCCTCTCAACCCAGGGGGCAAGTTCCGTTTTGTATCCTACCTGAAAATTAACAGTTGTGTTACATCTTTCTAATTGAGGGCTTAAGAGCTACAGTGGCCAGCGTAGTTTGACAAGCCAGGGACAACGGTTCTTCCTGAAGTCAAGAATGAATTGCATGTTCTGTTTTCTAGCAAGAGGGAAGAATTGAGTCAGCTAACTGACTCAATATTTATATTTGTTCCTTTCAGGGATGCCAGATCTGGTTAAAAAGATAAAAATGTCCTCCTAGTAACTAAGGTATAGTTATTTTTACTGGAGTAACCATGTCTTTATATTTAGGTTCATTTTGCTGTCACAATTTGGAAATAAGATACTGGAAAGCTAATATGAGTCATTTCAACAATAGTTAGGTGTGTAGGGCAGGATTTTGTAACTGGGGTAGTATTATCATTTGGAGTCACGTAATTCCTGTCCTCTGTATAGTAGCATCCCATTCTTATTCACTGGATGGCAATAACACCCCTATCCTTAAGTTGTGACAACCAAATTGTCTCCAGATATTTCCAAATGATCCCCAGGGGACACAATCATCCATGATTGACAATCACTACTCTTGACTGTGCCATTCTAAGATAATTGGGGTCTTAGAGATGGCCCTGGTTCCCTAAAGTCGGGTGAACATCTTGAATAGTAATTTAACTTCATATTCAATGACATCCAAAAGTCACTTTTGCTGCATACCATGTGGGTGAGACATATGATTAGAATTTTAAATGGCCTCAAGATATTGAAAATGCTCAGAATCCATAAAACAAATATGGAAGGGAATGGGCCAGTAGTTAAAAAAGAAAGAAAAAGGTTTGTAACAGTAAATAATGAGGAATGCCTAGCTAGTTATAAATATGCAGGGTCTTGTAGCCTTGGGTCTACAGTGAATAATAAAAGTCAAGGGAACAACACTAGGACTTGTGTCAGCAGGTGCTGTCTCTCTGGTCAGATCCTGACTACTGCCTCCTGACCAGACTCCTGCTCTCAGGATAAATTCTGGCCTCACATTTCTCTGGAGACTGAAGGCCTCTAGGAGTTGGGTCACTGCTTCTTCCTTTCATATGAGGCAGGAGTATTATTGGTTCTAAAACAACCTATTTCAGTTTTTCTCCCATCCTGATTTTACTTGGTATTGTACATGTGATTGTGTACTTATATGCGTGTGTATGTGTGTTTCTAGTGAAAGGTTACCTAAAGAGGAACAAACTCTTGAAAGTCCTGTTCTATAAGGGCTACTGCTTGATGTGGCTGCCAGTGGGTTACCCAGGTTTACATCCCCAAAGTCCTTTTATTTCGGAGTCAAAATTCATGAAATATTAATGAGGAATGAGTGGAAAGCTGTGAAATGAAGAGAGTTTATTAATGAAAGGATAGAGAACAACTATAACTGAAAGGGGGTTACAGGTTCTTCACTCTCAATCCTTTACTTAGCATGTTGTGAAAGTCCCCAGCTGGGTAAAAAGACATGAGCTCTGTTTTTGAACAGGTCATAATAACCTCTTGCAATCTTGTCCTTTTCTGTATCCCATTCTGCCATATTCACAGCCCTCATCATTTTCATTGTGCTAAATAAGAATTGCAGATAATCTCCATCTTTTTTTTTCTCTTTATTGAGATTCCTAAGTTAGGAGTCAGTCCTCATTAACTTTGTCTAAACCTTGATAATGTCTAGTCTCTTTAATGGTCGAATTTTAGAACTCTCATCCTCCTCAAAGAATTCTTCAAATGCCATGCCTTCTCCTGCCTCCTACTGGCCACCTGCACACATCCTTACCCCTGTGTCTGTGCTTGCAAAATTGAGCAAACTCTTTTGCTGTGTGATGGAAAAATGCTGTCTGCATTTTTCATGTGAGGAGAGCAACTCTTTAGTTAAATGTGACCTGAAGATGTTCTCACATTCACAAGAAACCTATATTTATGTAGCAATAGCAGACACCACACCAGTCTCATCTACTGGGTTACCTGTGCCTGAGGGTTTACTCACTTTTTTCTAGCAACAATAAATGAACACTTCAAGAAGTTGGCTTCTTGAACAGTTAATTTCTCTCTGAAATTGCTCTTGGTTGAATGTCTATGATACCACTGCTTTTATTTTATTTTGTTTTTATTATTTGTTTATTTTTTTTACACCTTTGTTCATATTTGGACAGTATTTGATTTATCCCCTTAGGTGTAGTTCCCGTAGCTCTGCCACCAACACAGCACTTGTGACCCATCACACTGTCCCTTGTACTTTTCCTTCCCCTGTTTTGGCTTCTTTCCTTCCCCTCTCCCTGCAGCCTGCCTTAGAAATAAAAGAATGTTGCTTAGTATATGTTGGGAAAGTGATAGAAACTTCCCTTTTCTGTCTTTTGAACTGGTGAGCGAGCTTTGTGTTGACCCTGCGTTTCTTCACCGGCATTCTGTGCTTGGCATCGTGGTTGTGAGTCTTTGTTTTAGGTCTGAAATTCAGTGATCTCTACTACTTCCAGCTTGGACAGGGGTGGAACTGACTATGACAATTATCAGTTCTGTGACTGGAAAAGTTATTCAGTCTCCCTAAATTTCACTTATTTTTTTGTCTGTGAAATTGTAAAAATAATAACACATACTTGAGAATTGTGAAAATCAACGAGACCTTAACATTTGTTACCTGGAACATAGTAGCTTCACCATAAATCTTTACTGTGAATGTTATTATATTCTTGATACAAGAAAAGAATAATTCTGTTAAAAATACAAAATTCAACATAAATATGGTTAGTACTATATTCAGGCAATCTTTTTTTGGTGACCTGGTAAGATATTCTCATTTTGAGTTTTGAGGTCTCTTTTCTCTTTCTTCATAGTCAATCCTTCCTATGTGCTGGTGCCCCACCCGGGTATTCAATTTACTTAGATGCACAGTTGGCTGTATTCCTGAATAAGCAACCTTCAGAAAAAATTCTATGTCTAAGTGGACCCACATAGTTCAAATTATGTTACTCAAAGGTCAACTGCATTTTTGATCCCCAAGGGAAAAACAAAGAGTAAATGACCCCATATCAATATATCTTGTCAGAAATTGAATGAAAATTCAGAGTAAGTATAATTAAGACTCTCCATCACCTTTGTTGTATATAGTATAAGTATTATTTAACTATCTTTAATTTATTTAGGGCAACAAGGTTTGTGCTGCTGGTTTTGGCTACTTTTTTCATCTTGTGACCAACCAATCATCACATGCTCCTCTTATCTCCTTCACTCAGAATACTGCACATTCTTGTACAAGGTAACTTTTGCGAGAAAACCTTCTACCTTTTAGGTGTGTAAGGCTATGATTTAACATTTTTCTGTTGCAACACTCTGAGGATATAACTTTTGACTTCTGTGTGAGATTTGATGATATGCATATGCCTGTGTAAGCATTTTGAATCATGAAATTTTGGGTGATGATGGGAAGGGTAAAGAAAAGTCAAGTCACTTGAGAGGGTAGCAGGGATAAGTGTGCCTTTGTGGCCAGAGAATAGTGCCATATAGAAAACAATTGAACTTTTGAGAGACTGGGAGAGCTGGTAATGCAGAGCTTCTTAGTGACTGGAGGGTCTGGGCTCAGGAGCTGAGTGGGGAAATGAGCTTCAGAGAAGAAGAGCTGAGTGGGGAAATGAGCTTCAGAGAAGATCTTTGCCCATGACTTGAACACTGGAATGTGAGCAAGGAGCTAGGAAAACAAAGTGGTACAGGAGCTGTGGGAGCATAGGACAAACATGAACAGTTTGTTAGTTTTGTGTTAGTTGTTAACACAGAGTCAGTTTTTGGTTCAAATCCTAACTATATTCATTTGTGGAGGGGTGTTATCCCTTATTTGTAAAATGGAAATGGATCTATTTGGAATTTAATATGAAAATTAGGAATAGTTTGTGTAATGTACCTAAGAAAACCTTTGGGGTATAGTAGGAACTTAGAAATTAACATTTATTTATAAATAGTGGCATTAAATAGATAGTGATATAGCTAGGGTAGAAATAGATAAAGAGGCAGAAGGATTAGGAATGATTGCTATGTAATGTTCAAGTGCCAGTGAGGCTGGGATTAGCACATGTATTGTGAATTTGTCATAGTGATTAAGAAGCTTCTATTTGACAGTTTCTAACTTACAGCTCTGAGCTCTGGAATGGGAAGGAGGGAGGCAGCCAAAGTACAACAGTGACAGGGCATTTCTGGTTGACAAACATATGGTGGAAAGAGTATAGATGCTGCTAGCCAATGGGACAAATCTGGAGGGGGCTGACAATATAGTGTGGATCATGTTTTCCAGGGCTATGTGAAAGGGTTCAGATTCCTGGGAAGTGGAATCTAGAGGGAGCTGGCAGAAGAGGGTGGCATCATGGCAATCTGCATCTTGCTGAGATCTGGGAGCAGGTCACAGAAGGTGACAGAGTGGAAGTTTTGAGTGACAAGCACTGAGAGCCAGAGAAGGGTCATGGATCTTCTTGATTCATTGCTATTACTTATGAGGTGATGTTTGAAACAGAAATTGGGCAAAATTCACTCTTGGTTTTGTTTACTAGGTATGGTCTCTTTGTCTACCCTAAGTTTCAGTCAACTTGGGATGAGAGCACTGGTCCCACCCTATTCCAAAATTTTGCAGTTTGGGGAAGTGTGGGTGGTGCTCAGGTAAGTTTCTTTCTTTCTTTTTTAAATAAAACTATCATTTATTTGCTCATGGTGGTTTGTTGTATATATATAATGTATATATCATATATGTGTAAACAATTAAAAAATAAAAACAAAAAAAAAATAAAGATGGATGATTTGCCTCTGAGAGGTGCATTGCAATATTACTACAGTTTGAGAAAGTCAGTAGTATTATAGGTATATGGGAATTAATTGTTAAATGAGTAAATTCCTGGTAAGTAAGCCAGAATTTATTTACCTTGTGGTGCCTTTACAGCAGCTCTCAGAGAACAACAGAATTATAGAGATTTTGAGCCAGAAGAGTTCATAATGGTCATCTATTCCTCCCCTTCCATGCCTAGTTAGAGTTAAATTTTAGGACTCAAAAAGTAAAATAACTTGCTAAAGGTCACACAACTAATTACTATCACAACCAAGTGCAGAATCCAGACTTCATTTACTGTGTATTTGAGGCCCTAGCATCCCAATTAATAGATGCTGCAGCCATAAAATATGCCAATCATTATCAGAACACACAAGTTTCAGTTCAAGCATTCTTACCTTGATCACAAACTGAATTTTCTTCTATTTTCCCTTAAGAGAAAAAAAATCCATCTTGATCATTCACTTTTCACTATCACAATGATTTTCTTATAAGGAAGTCTTACATGCTCATAGTTAATAGCAACAAGTATCTGTTATCCAGGGAAACTATTTGGTGAAACAAAAAAAAATTGCATATACTTGTTCTCTGCCTCTTAGAAATTTGGAGTCTAGATTACACAGATGAAGACAAATGTTTATGGGGCACTTATGAAATAGAATAAAAACATTTAATTGAGTCATGGTGAGAAAGTAAGACATTTATTTCATATATCCTGCAGCAGAAAGGTTGTTGTAGATGAAGAAAGCCCAAAAATATACAAGGAGGTATTTACTAGGAAGAATCTCAATTCCATTTAGCATTTTGTCCTCATTTAATTTTAAAAAGTATTTTATTTCTCATAAGCATTTAGAATATAGGTGTGATAAACTCAGTAGAAAAATTTCTTGAGAGTCCTCTTAAACAGACAAGCAACCTGTACCTTGCAGAGGATTAAGCCCTCTCTCCCTCCTCTTCAGTAATCTGGTTCTAGAGGAAGTAACCCAATAAGACAAATATATTAAAAGGTGATCAATGGAGCCAATGTTCTCAACTTCTGTGTTCAAAAGAACTAAACCTTTGAAAGAAAAAATCCTTATAGATTAGCACATGTGCTCTGAAATTTAATCACCCACAAGTTCCAATGAGCCTTACTTTTATGAGGAGAGTGAAGAAATTAAATAATGTAATAGTGAAATATTTAAGAAGTAACCCATCAAAACAACCCTGAAAGAGGAGAATAAAGTAAGAGGCTATGCACTCCTTATTTTAAAACTTACTACAGAAGAATAGCAATCCAGTCAGTATGGTCAGGCATATTGAGGGTCTAGAAATGAATCCATACATGGCCAACTGGTTTTTCATGTAAATGCCAAGACTTGTAAAAAGTTTCTGCAAATGATGTTATAGCAACTGGAAAGTCACATGCAAAAGAATGATACTTTTGGAGCCTGATACTACTTACATAAATTAGCTCAAAAAGAATAAAAATCTAAATGTTAAAGCAAAAACATTAAAACACATAGAAGACAAGATTAAGGTAAATCTTCATGACATAGAATTTAGGAACCCATTCTTGGTTATGATATCAATAGATCAAAAAAAATGAAAGAAAAACAGACACGTTGAATTTGACCAAAATAGAATCAGTGTTTCAAAAGGTCTTCTCAAGAAACTGAATATACAAATTATAGAAAGGGACACCGTATTTGTAAATCATTTATCGGATAAGGAATATATATATATATATATATATATATATATATATATATACTAGGTAAAAAAAAAAACGCTTGCAACTCAACAATAAAATAACAATTATAATTAAACAAAAAATTGAAAAGACATTTCTTCAAAGAGGATAAACAAATTTTTGTATGGCCAATACCAATAGGTATTTGAAAAAATGTTCAGTATAATTTTATAGAAATGCAAATCAAATCCATGTGAAATATCACCATGTGAAATACTCACTAGAATGACTAGATAAAAATAATAACAAGTGTTGTAGAGGATTTGGAGAAATAAAAACCCTCTCATATAATACTGATGGAAATTTAAAATAATCTAGATGCTTCAGAAAACAATATGGTAGTTCCCTCAAATGATTAAACATAAAGATACCATTTAATCCATTAATTTTATTCTTAGTCATGTGGTCAAAAGAAATAAAAACCCATTTAGACAAAGAAACTTATGAAATGTTTATAACAACATTACTAATAATAGCCAAAAGATAGAAACCAACCATATATTCACCAAATATACAAAAGATTTATTTTGACTTACTAAGATTTATTTTGAATTACTTTAATTTCGATAATTAAAAAGGAATGAAGTGTTGATACATACTACGATGTGGATCAACCTTAAAAATATCATGCTATAGATCAAGAGAGGGAGAGAAGGGTAAAACTGGGGAAGGGATGGGCACAAGAAATTAAGATGGTTCATGGATGGTAAGGTGGAGGGGAAACCTCGGAGCAGACAATGATGTAACATACACACACACGTACAATCAATTTAAATAAAATAAGAAACAAGGCTACAAAAACATCATGCTGTTAAAGAAGTAAGTCTCTCTCTTCCATTCTCCTTCTCTCTCCCACCCTCTCTCTCTTATATACAACATATACAATATGAGTCTATGTATATGAAATTCCAGAATAGGGAAATCTGAAATCTGTGGAGACAAAAAGATTACTGGTTTCTTGGCTTAAAGTATATGGGATTCTTCTTAAAGTGAAAATGCTTTAAAATTGTCTGTGGTGATCATGGCATGTATCTGTGACTATATTCAAACATTTCAATTTCAAACCTTAAGCAGTGGAATTTTATGGCATGTGAATTATAGCTTAGTAAACTTATTTGAAAAGTAAACTTTAATACACATAGCCATGTAAACGTTCAGATGTTCCCAATTCTACTAGTGTGATGTAGGGCAAATCCCCTAAATAACCTTACTTCACTGATAATATGGAAATAGTACTATTATAGTAATAGTAAAGGAAAGTTTCTTTAGAGATTCAGATAAATGCCTATTTGTTGAGTATCCTGGATTGTTATGGATGCACAATAACAACTGTTACTACACTTATACTTAGGAAACAGGATTGGGTGGCAATTAATCAATTATATCTCTGGAAATAATAACAGCAAGAAATGCCTTCTGCATCACCAAAAATTACATTGTGAAGCAAAGAAAACAAGTAAACCAATAAAACATAAAAATAATAATTCAATCAAACACAAAAATTAGTAAATTATGTTTAAATTCATAAATTTTCATTATGAGAGTATCTGACTACATTCTCATTATTTAGATAAGTGTCATTTTTAAATAGATACTTGAAGAAATTATTAAAAAAATAGGTACAATTCCTACTGTATATGAACATAAGTTTACATCTATTTGATGATACTGATAATTCCTATTTTTGCCATTTTCTCAATTATCTTAATTTGGAGGGGATTTGTTCAATTGTTATCAGTTTTTTTATAGATAAGAAAACTCCGAGATGGTGGCAGCAACATACTTGCTAAAATCATACAGCTAGAATTGGTGGCTTCTAATCCAGGCAATCTGACCTCTCTATATGAATGTTAATGAGATTTGAGATAAATACTCTATCTGTATTGTGTCTCATAAACACACACTGATTCTTTTTGAAGAGAGGGATCAGAGCAATTATAAAAATTATATTCACACCACAAATAGATGCAGTTTTCTACTGCATGTTGGTTTATTTTTAAAGGACAGATTCTCAAGTGGATGCTAGGTGTTAGCTATTTGTGGGTATATTTTTCAGAACTTTGATTCATGCTAGTAACTAGATAATAACTCTTGTCAAGTTATCAGTTAAGATCATATCTTTTTTGTTTTTAAAGAATCTTTGTGTTTCCAAAGAACTATTATTATATGAAAGCAGTCAGTGCATATACAGTGGGGGATGCACGCTATTCAATTATTCAATGATATTTTATATGATCTTTACTGGTTTGAAAGGTCTATTTGTCTTTAATTATAATCATCCTAGGAAACAAGCACAGTAGTATCTTAATAAATCTATAACAAACAGTACCAGTACATGAGTTCCTCCTGTTAATAAACTTTATCTTGACTTTCCTAGAACATTGATGTAATATCAAGTGTATATTTTCACCATACATTCACAAATCATTCAAATTTATTCCTTTTTTCCAAGGAAAGGCTTTATTTTTTAAAAATATGTGGTTTTGTACTTTAACATTGCCGTACTTGAATGGTAAAAAATCTTCACCCTACACATGAATAATAAGGACCTAATAACAAAGATCCACAAAGAACTCACACAACTTAACAAAAATAAGACAAAAAGCCCAGTCAAAAACTGGGGAGAAGATATAAAAAGACACTTCTCCAAAGTGGAAATACAAATGGCCAATAGGCATATGAAAAAATGCTCAACAACACTAATAATCAGAAAAATGCAAATCAACACCAATCTGAAATACCATCTTACATCTCTAAGAATGGCCTGTATAAAAACCCATACAACAGCAAGTGCTGGCATGGATGTGGAAAGAGAGGGACACTTTTACACTGTTGGTGGGAATGCAGACTAGTTCAGCCACTATGGAAAACTGTGTGGAGACCCTTAAACTGCTGAAAATAGAGCTTCCATTCGATCCAGCAATTCAACTTCTAGGAATCTCTCCAAAGATTATAAAAACTCTAATCCAAAAAGATGCCCGTACCCAGATGTTTATTGCAGTGATATTTACAATATTCCTTTTTTAAAAATTGAAGCAACATTGATTTACAACACTGTGCATGATTTAGAGGTCTAGGAAGGTGAAGGCTTCAGGTGAAGGCTGACATATCACAACTACAATCAGGGAACCTAGGCTTCCACTATAATCGAGTAGGCCACCTCCCTGTTCTGCTCTCTAACCTCCTCTGGTAGCCTCAGTTCTACAGGCAGAATTCTAAGATTTGTTAGGAGTTTGGTTTTGTCCAACCTTTTTTTTTTTGTATGTGTTTCTATATCTCAACTATGAGTGAGACCATCACCTTCAGACTTATTTTGCTTAGTAATATCTGTTCCAGTTAAATCTAAACACAAAGAGTTTCAGTTGGAAGCATGAAGCTGTGAAAAGACAGCTCCCACTTTATAAAATGAATAAAGAAATGCTAATGTTATGCTAATTGCTTGTCTTAACGTCTACACTGATTTTTAAAATGCTGAACTGAAGCCTAGAAAAAATTAAAAATCTTGCCTAAGAACATTGGTGAAAAAAACAAAGGCTCTGTCTCCTAGATCAATGGAATTATTAAACCTAACAAGATAATTTCATTAATACTTGAGCCCTGTTTGGGTCCAGTAACCTAAATTGTAGTAAATATACATGTATATATTTTGAGTCCATATACAATGAATGTCATGCTGAATTATATCTTTCATAATGGCAATTTTCTGCCATTATTAGTTATCTAAACTACATTGAAGAAAATGTTAAGCCCTTGGGTTTTTCTGCATTAATTTTACATAAAGTGGCAAAACAAGTTTAGTTTACCTATGTGCAGAATTCACATTGACCTTTTTTGGCCTATCAGTTATTATGAGGGAATGTTATCAAGCAGGATTAAGAAATGCTGACCTCACATCAGCTTTGTGATGTCTATGCAGATATTGATGGACAAAAGCTCCTTAAAGCTGCTATATACCATGTTTGTCTATACTTAATCAATAATCAAAGAAGTGACTGAAATTCTGCAAGAAAGAACAGCTTCAGATAGTTGCTATAACATATGCTGTTATTTTGTAGATTTTTGGAAGTAGCAATCTTCACTTGAAAAACTTCCGAGTTTATTCATGCAGAGATTTTGGAATTGACATCTTGGAAAGTGATGCAAATACCTCAGTCACTGACAGCTTGTTACTTGGTCATTTTACCCACAAGGTAAGAGCTTCTGTGGTTGCTTTAGGCTGTTCATCAGAACAGAATCGCATATACTGAGCTCCCCATTGATTTAGGCTACATATTTTTGCTAACATTTTTTATTGAGACTTGTGTTTAATTGGTAAAAGTTGGGGAGTATTTTAACAGTGGTGATATAATACATTTCAAATATATACAAGCTCTCAATGCTATGATTCCATATAAAACATAAAAGTCATGGGCAGCTTGCAGAATACTTACATGGTTACAATTTGACTTTATTAGGTATATTCATTCAATGAAAAATATAATAATTTAATTGTTTCCCAGCTTTGCAGAATTGTGGAATATAGCACGGTTCTGTATTGTCACTTTACTACTTGGTTTGCCAAGTTTCTGCATCCACCTTTTGTTCATAGGTCTTTATTCCATTTAGGGTGCCCCTCTGAAAAAGAGATCAGATCAGCTAATATAAACTTTCATTGTTGTTGTATGATGTTGTAATACAGATATCCTGTTTGTGACACCAATTGCAATGCACAGGTGCTGCTTCGGGCTCTCGGTAGGCTCTTCATTGGTTCTAGTTTTTACACAGACACACTGGGAAGGGCCAGGGCCAGGGGCAGGCCTAGAGTGTGGGATGCTGGGATGTAGGCAACACCCCCAGACCCCCACAAGCCTTCACACTCTTTCTATGGCATTTTCTTGTGCTCTCCCTCATTCTTACTCTCTCATGCTCTTCCCAGTATGATGCCACCCTTTTGTCTTTTTATCCCAGCCCCAGGTGTGCCCACTCACACATGTGCATGCCCACTGGGCCCAGGCACATACACAGTGATGGGGAGGGTGCATTACCACAGGTGTTGTTTATACAGGCTAATGGAGGAAAAAGCCTGAACGGACTCACTTACCCAACATATATATATGGGATCTCATGTAATTCCCTAATATTTACTGAAGTGTGGGTTTCCACATAATAAATATCAAACAGTAAGTGACTTCTCTGCCTTTGCATGGTCAGGGTGCCAGAATGTAGGATGCCAGGCAGAGGGGTACCTCAGATGAAAAGTACTCTGTCTCCTAATGGGAAGTTCATGGCTGCCATGGGTTTCTATAGGCTTCAGACCTACAATAGTTGCCTAAAGTCTTGTCTTTAAAAGAAAGGCATACATATTCCTACCAGATGATCATGACAGTCAGATGGGAGAGACATAAAGTCCCCTGGTAAACAAGGAAGGAATATGCTCTGCATATTCCTAAATGTCTAGAACAATTGAAATGTAAATAATAATGACTGCCTATTAAACTTCCCTTGGAGATTATTTTATAACCAGAGATTCAAATATTATACTTGAAAATGCCATTATTTTACTAAACTACATTTTCCTATGTTTAAGTTTAAACTTCTTAGGTAAAACTTAATGAGTCAGTTTTCAATCTCAGTTTTTTATTTCTCCAAAGAATCGCCATATGGAGAGATGATTCTTCTTTTTAGTCTGTAGTTTTCAAGAGAAGAGGGACCCAGGTTTAGATTTTATAGCTTTGGTAGATTCAAGGTCCATATCTTTCTCAGCAATAACCTTAGAGAAAATGTTACAGGGAAAATGTCCATCAAAATAGCAGACTGTCCTGGAAAATTAATGTCAAAGCAATTTAATTGAAGCTAAATAGACAGCATAATTGGGTGACATAAATTAAGATGTAAATAATGGCAAAGGGTGCTTGTCATGAGATGATAAATGATAATCACACCCCTGGGATGTATTTCATCAGGAATACAGGCCCCTGAGTCTTTAATAAGTGCAGAACAAGAGTCCACAGTTTATTCTATGATCAAGAATCTAGAATCTAGATCCTGACTAGACTTACAGATCATAGTGCCATACATTTTTCGAGTTAAATAGTACATAAGGGTTGATTCAGTTAGAACACATGCATTTATAGAGATTAAAAAAAAAAAAAGGAGATTTCAGGAAGTGAATTGTGATTCACGATTCACCCCAGCATTGAGGAGCTCCATCCACATTGACATTTTCCTATTCCTGGTCAAATACTCATTCAATTACACATGGGAAATAACTTTGGCAATGCACATTTATTAGTGGTCACTCCAATATTCCATGAAGTGTGTTCCATGGAAGGCTAGTCCCAAGAATGTATCTGGTAAAGGGAAGATTTTTGTTAATTACCTTTGGAATATACTGTTTTCTATACTTCCCCCATATACTGAACTGAATTTCACATTGTTTGTGAACACATCAAAAGTGTTGGAAAATTCTTTAGGTAAAACAAATAAAATATTTATCAGTCTTTACTTCTCAAATTTATTTAGAAACTTCTAGAAGGAATCATGTTAGTGGAAATAAGTCATAAAGAAAAAGAGAAATATGGGATGGTCTCACTTATGTGAGGAATATAGGGGGAAAAAACAATGAGAAAAATTTAAAACTGCCGACAGTACTGAAGCATAGACCAAGAGAAGGAGAGAAAGGTAAAATCAGGGGAAGGGGAGGACACAAGCAATTAAGATGGTGCATGGGTGATAAGATAAGGTAATGGGAGAACCTTGGGGTAGACAATGATGTATTATAAATAAAGCAGCATTTATAAATAAAGTAGCATATATACATATATATGCATATATACATATATATATGCTGCTTTATTTCTCTACACTACTGTTTTTAGCTGGTTTTATTTTTTTAAAGGATATCCACTCTCTAATTTTAGTTTCTACCTTTCATATCTCCTACTCTTTGAGATGAAGATTTTCAGAAGATTTGGCCTATCCTTTCTTAGAGCTTCCACCCACATATGGCACACGATTATCAGTGAGTCATATCCTAAAACAAACACTAGTTTCTGGAAGAACTTTTTATTAAAAGGAATTTTTTTCCCCTTTAAGCATAGTTGTGTAAATGTTAGTACTGGCATGGCCAATCTTACTTTTATGTTTATATGGGAAAATAATTTTCAGTGTGGATAACTTTAGTATTCACAGAGAAATGAACTATTTCCCTGCTGTGCATTCTAGTTTAGCTTTTGGTTTGCTCTATCAATTATGCTTGCACCCAATCTAATCAGGGTCCCCTTTCACAGTCTCAAAAATATTCTGATTTTGAATGTAAATTATCACCATCCTCCTTGGGGAAGAATCTGTCAGAAATTTCTATTTGTGCTGTTTTGTAATTAATTAGGGTAGATGATGGCATTTAATATATATATTAAACAAACATATATATATATATATATATATATATATTCAGGCAGATGCTGGTGGGGTTACTTCATTCTTTCTCCCATTTCTCTAGGAGTTACTTTCCATTTTCACTTGTGGATTTGTCTTCCACAATTTAGATCTTTAATCTTTTTGCTTCCCTAAATTTTACTGTTGGATCCCTCTCTTCTTAGTATATTTGCTCTCCCGGGAGAAATCTCATTTTGTCTGGTGGTTTCAATTACTGTTCACACACTGATGTCTCCAATATATTTGCATTTATTTCTACTGTCTTATTTTGTGCAATCAGTCTGACTTTTTTCTTCTTTCCAAACTTGATTTGTCTTGTATTGAATATTGTCTTTTTTTATATTTATTCACTTGAAAGTTATCCTTTCTGTTATCACTGTTATTGTATTGGACTTGAAAGGTTTTTTTTTTTTAACATGCCTGCTTGTCTGAAGGAACTCTAAAGCACCTCAGCACTGTTAATTTTTACCTGTGCAATGCAATAACTTAATTTCTCTTTTCATGCTTTCATGCTGTATGTTACTTGTCTATAGCATTTGTCCTATTTTTAAAAATAACTGTCCCATGCACATATAACATTTTCAGAGAAAAAGGCACATATGACAAGAGAGGATATCAGATTTTTATAAAACAAGCAGGGCATGTATATACCATGTAGAGTCACAGAGAGAACATTATCATTTCTTCTGAGGGTCCTTCATGTCCTTCACATTCACTCCCAACCTCTATCCCCCCTGCCAAGGGGAATCATTAATCAGACTTCTGTCAACACAGATTAATTTCTGAGCTTTATATAAATGGAATTATGGAACATGTGAGTCTTTTGTGCCTGGCATCTTTGGCACAGCATCATCTATGATATTCTTCCTTGTTTCTATATGCTACAGTGTTCGATCATCTTGGTTGTCATGTGGTGGTCTATCTTATGACTATACCACAGTTTTGTAAGGCTGTATTGCTATTGATGGATACTTGATTGTTTCCAACTTCATGTTATGACCAATGATGATGTTAAGAACACTCTTCTGTGTGTCTCTTGTGTTTCTTGTGCTTGCATTTCTGTTGAATGTAGAACCAATAAAATTGCTCAGTAAAAGTGCTGAGCTAGGGAATATCTTTCAGCCATGTTGGATAATGTCTAACAACCCTCCCGAGCTACATTTGCTTTTAGGGTAGATGATGGAGCAGCAGGATGGAGAATGGGTTTCACAGATAAATCCTGGAGTTTTTCTTATTCAACTTGCAGATTTCCTTTGTCTCCTTAGAATTGAAACTCTTATTTTCAGTTCCCACATCTTCTACCTTTCTGATTTCTGATTTAATTCCTCATTTTATTAGTGTGTAGTCTATAGTCTCTTCCTCAAAGTGAGGGTCTTATGGAAGATAACAATTTTAGGGTAACCTTTAATGTGAGGTAAACATTTTTTTTGAGTTGCAATTAGCCTATAGTAAAATATGGCTTCCTTATATTTCATTTATGCTTAGTCACCATTTCTAAGAACCTATTGAGGATACTTAGTTCATACTGTAGAATGTAACATATCATGACAGGCTTCTTTCATTTCTAAATACCTTTGGGATTCATCTAATTTGTTCTATGTTACAACATTTTATTCCTTATGATTGCTGGATAGTATTCTACTATTTAGATATATCATAATTTATTTATCCATTTATTTGATGAAGGACATTTGTTTCCAGGTTTGGTGATTTTAAATGGAACTGTTATAGCCATTCATGAAAGGCTTTTGTGTAAACATCAATTTTCATTTCTCTAAGGTAAATATGTAAGAGTTGAGTGACAGATTAGATGATACATCACTTTTTAAGAGATTGCCAAGCTATTTTTCTGGCATTTTGCATTCTCACCAGCCATGTTTAAGTTGTTTCTTATTTTCACCAGCACTTGGTATTGTTACTGTTGTTTTAATTATTCTAATATGCTAAGATTATTTCTTCTTGATCCTTTGTCATGTATGTGATTGGCAAGTAATATCTCTCAGTCTATAGAACATCATTTTTCTTTGAATTATTTTTAGTCATATATATATAAATTATATTTTATATTACCAATTCTTTCAATTATCTTTATTTCTTTTTCTTTCTTAATTACAGGGAAGCCTGTGCATGTCAGCTGGGATCAAAACTCCCAAAAGATGGGAACTGTTAATATCTAATACGACCTTTGCTAATTTTGATCACACTGACTGTGTGGCCATCAGAACCTGTTCAGGCTGTTCCCCAGGGCAGGGTAAGTTGTTTGAATAGATAAGATAGACAGTAAGAGTAATATTTAAGCAAGTTAGATAAATGCAGTTGAACCTGGACTGCATGGATCAATGAATATTTTTAATAAATTTTATCAATTCATGAAACATATACCTACAAATACAAATGACTTTATTTTTTACCTTTTTGTTCATTTGCTTGATGTCTTAACATTTTCTTTTATCTAGCTTAATTTATTTTAAGAATACTACATGCAGTGTACAACATAATCTGTTAACCTACTAATTAATCTACTGTACATGCAGTGTACAACATAATCTGTTAACCTACTAATTAATCTACTGTTCTCAATAAGGCTTCTGATCAAGAGCAATTGGTAGTGAGGTTTTGGGGGAGTCAAAGTTATCCCTGAATTTTTTACTGTGCAGCAATGAGGACAACTGACCCCTGAGTTATTCAGGGGTCACAAGGAATGGCAAAGCCTTTGTGACTCATTATTTCTTCAGTTCTTGACAATTTTTGTAAACTGTTGCCTATGTTCCCTAAAATAAATTCTTGATGAGTCCAGGTACTATCACTATGACTCCTGTGGCCCCCTTTCTTTTCTTATGGTGCCATGCTGTCATTATAGTGCCCTGTGTCTGCTATACTCTGAGCTTCATGGGGATTGTGTGTCTCTCATCATGGGGATTGTGTCTTTGTGGGGATTGTGTCTCTCTTATCACAAGCAAATAGCAAATAGCAATCTGGTGCCTAATAGGCTCATTGATTGAATGTAGAGAGTTGAATGGATATGAATTAATATATATGCAATTTTTCCTGAAAGAACTAGGAGTCAGGTATTTCATGTTTGCAACAGCCCAAGGCTTGTTGTATGCACAACATGAATCATAGGATTTCTGTTGCATTGTTAACTGCATCTCAGAGGTGGTGAGAAATACCTTAGAGGACTCATAGGCCAAGGTGAAGAGAAGTAGAGAGCAATCTAGTTGATTTGATCATTGTAAACAGCCAAACCCAGCAATTCAAGTAAATATGCTCTTGTGGTTTGACTCACCAATTTACATAATTGTTTGTTTTTTTAATTAAATGAATAATCAGTAAGTCTCCACTTCCACTTCCTTTTATTTATTTGTTTATTTTTATTCTGTATAGGCAGAACCAGAGATTGTTTTTATTTGGGTGGCATCTGAGTTTAAGATTGTAGAAATAATTGTAGGAATTAAAAATGCCTTATGGCAATCACTTCAAATCACAATTCCTCTATTCTTTAATAGCTTCACTGTTTCATATCACTCACATTCAGGAAAGGGGCTCACTCTTCCTTATGAGTGGGAGTTCCCTCTCTTAAATGATCTGGAATCATTTGTTTAAAAACCGTTGATAACAAGTTCTTTTTAAGGAACTGGTGGCACAGAGATGGAAAATGTGTAATGCAAGTCTTCTCTCTCTTTATCTAGCTAGGTACAACAATAGATGTGTAAATCAGTCTCTGCAGCAGATCACATGCTGAGTGCAATACTGGAGGACAGACCAAGGTCAGGGAAGGGACCTTCTCTGTGTCAGGGTGTCAGTGAAGATTTTATAGAGGTGCCTCTTGATCAGGTCTTGAAGGGTGAATAGAAGTTTGCAAGAGGGGTAGGCAGGAAAAATTTTCTAGGTATTAGGATCAGAGTATGCAAAAAAATAGAAATACAGAAGACCAAGCTATATCAGGAGAATTTGCAAAGAAATCTGAAATGACTGAATTGGGGAGCTACAGGCAGTTTTAGTATGAGATGCAACAAAAGTTGCAAGTGGTGGAAGCTCCATCTTTAATGCATGAAAAATCCTGGCATGGACTTGACTGGGATGCACAATAAAAACATTTTATTTGTATCTTATTCCTTTTATTTTCATTTTGGGTATATTTTATAAGGTATTCTGGTATATGTACTAAGAGATATGTACTCCGTTTCTAAATGTTAATGGCAGGGGTGTATGAATTTGAAAAACTCTATGTAGTTTTTTCCTGGGTAATTGGACTAGCTGTGGTACTACTAATGAATCCTTGGGGATAGTGTGAAGAAAAGACTGATAAGACAGTGTTCCTAGAATGAATATATAAAAATATTTCACTGCTACTATATGTCCACTGGACTGAATTAATGTGATTTTTGAGGGGTCATGTATAAAGTATAAACCTCATGAAAGATGGGATTTCTTACCAGAGAGGAACTAGACCATAAAGATAGACTAAGCCATTACATCTTTGCTGTTCTGCCTTTCTATTTTTCATTTCTCACTAAACCACAGTTGCTCACCCCTTTGCACAACTGGTTCTTTGGACTGGATAAATACTTTGTCTAGGGAACTATCCTGTACATTGAGAGTTTCTTTTCCTCTATCACATGCCCATAGTATTTCCATCTTCTAGCTGGGAGTGACAAGCTGACTTCAGATAGAGCCAAATGTCCCCCCGCAGGCACAAGCATCCCTGGTTGAGAATCATGGCCAGAGAGTACAGGTGGTGTGAAGGCAGTGCCAGTCTGCTCTGGTTTCCCCTGAGCCCCTGACACATGCCACAGAGCCAGTCATAGAGTCAGCAAAAAGTGTTCTTGAACAAAAAAGCATTCAAAAGTGGATAAATGTGCAATTTAAAGTACTGCAAACACACCAGTGAACCCACGTGCCATTTATGAAAACTGTCTTTTGTGCAATTTCATAGCAATCTTTTTGTTTTCCAATTTATAGGTGGATTCACTGTGATGACCAGCAAGTTGAAGTTTACAAACTCTTCAAATCTAGTAGCATTTCCATTTCCTCATGCAGCAATTTTGGAAGACTTGGATGGTTCTTTGTCTGGTAAAAACAGAAGTCACATCATTGCTTCTATGGACACCCTTCCAGTTTCTTGCTCTGTAAATGCAAGCTTCAGCCAGATTGTCCAGGGCAGTGTCTGCAGGGAAGATGTTCTCTTCCATCGTCTCTCTATTGGTTTGTAAGTTTGACTGACAATACTTTCTAGTTTGCAATGACAATGCATATATCATTCGGGATGTTATTTCTAGAAGGGAAGCTGTGACTATATGGAGTATTTAGTTCCATGAAAGTAATTTGGGAATACCTGAGACAGCTGTCAAATCCTAGTTGATGGTAGTTTTAGGTTGGTTCAAACAGCAACTAACTTTCATTATCACCTAGGTAGTCTATGACCTCTTATTGACATTTTGAGCTAATAATTTCATCTTGAAAAGACTTGCAACCAATATAGAATTTGAAATGTATTTAAATTAAAAGTATTATTAAGAAATTCTAATAATGTCCATTCTCATTTATATACATGTACTCTCCTCAAGCTCTTTTTAAGTGTTCAATAAGCTCCAGGGAAGCAATTGCTGATGCCTTCCTATTACTAGCAAAGTTGCTTCACTCCAGTTCATTTTCCTTGTTAATTTCATGAACTATTGGATTCGTACAATACATTTCCTATTAATATTGGAGCAAGGACTCTTTGGTTATGCTACTCAGACTACCATTAAGTTAGCGGCTGGGCTGTTTATAATGCATAATAGGATTGCTTCTGCTCCCTTTAATTTCCAGGTAATGATTGCAGAGTGTCTAGGGTTCTGTCTTTTACCTATTTCAAATGTATTGTATATATTTAGCCACCCTTCTTTCCTTTCTTTATTTTAAGTGTCCTCATCACATGAATATTAAGTCAAGTGATTCGGGCATACCATGTTGGCATCTTACTTAAATAGACAAACTCCACAGAATGAGTTAATGTGGTCGGAACTGTACTAAGTTTGCATTTTGAATACACAGGGAATCAGTATATTGACATTCTGCTTCAGAAGCCTTAGTAATCCATGCAAGCTTTGAATAGTATGAACATTTTCCACTTTAGCTTTCCAAACCAGTTATTATTCTATCTAACGTGAATGGGCCCAAATCTAGGTAGTAAAATAGCAACTGGAGGGATGTATTTTCATTTCTAATCATTTTGATTGTGCATAGCTTTGTTTTCATTCTCAGGAACACATTCTTATTTTTATTGTTATTTTTGTGATTTTACCAAAGATGATTTTAACAAGTGTCATGAGATTTAGAAAAATGTTTTATTTTTTATGTGCATTTTTCAAGAGAAAAATTAAAATAGACTCATGTAGTTAAAAAAATTTGTGCTTTTATGATACTCATTTCTTTGTTCTTGATACTCCTTTTCATGTCTGACTTTTAAAAAATCGTCCGGTAGACTATCTCCAGGAGAAGCACTCAGTGACATGGTGTTAGGAGGCTCAGCAGATGTAATCCTGTCTAAGCATCTGTTTTTGGAGATGTGCAGAATAGGATACTTCGGTATTTATCTTGGCAGCAGGTCATTATCCTTGCACTCAGGAATGGACAGAGTAAAAGAGGTAATACTCTTGATACAATATATTACATAAATTCAAGAGACTTCTAATAGAGTGGAAAAACCATCTTGGTTTGTCTGGAAGTCCAGAAACTCCTTCCATCCTGCCATTCTGAGAAAACCAGAGTGGTTGCTCAGCCTAATCATTGTGCTTCTAGTTATGTTTTTAGGTTTACTCCTAAGTCTATGGACAAACACTTAGCTACCTGAGGAAGCTCAGCCTGTTGTCTATTGTCTCCTGATTTAGGATAAGGCAAGTTGATTTCTAAAGGCTTGATACTCAAAGTATATTAACACTACCCCAGTGTCTCTTAGATGTGAGGAATCTCAGACTCCACCCTATGGAATTTATATTAAAGTTTGAGAAGCTTCCTTCTAAGGTGCTACTAACTTTCTTTCTATGATTCTCTCCCTAGCTATTCGTGCTCAGTGACTTGATCTTTGTCCCAGAGCATTATAACCTCATTAGGAACATGTCAGAACTAATGAGCAATTTGAATTCAGCATAGATACAAACTTTGCCGCATTTCATGGAGAAAGGATTAATTTGTTGTGCTATTTGCCCTGAAGCAAGCGCCCTAAGAGTTGATTTACAAAGCTCTCATAGTCATGATCTTTTGGAGTTGCATGTTGATGGAGATCTGATATGGCACTGCACCCTGCTGTCTTCCCTGTCAACTCTTACCCCTTCCCTCAGCTTGAGGTTTCCAGAGGGCAGGGTGTGTGGGGGGCTTGACATAGTCTACTGCATCAACAAGCCGTTCCCTGCTTCTTTTGCTAACAAGTACATGCTTGGAGTGTTATTTCGTCCTTACCAGGTTTCCTCTCTGGTCCATTTTTGCTATGAGTTTGTTGACATTGGTTACTGCTGTCCCAGTCCCTCAATTATCTTCTTCAAGTCTAATGAGCACTCACATTTGTATCACAGCCTGTTTTATACCTTCCTTTGACTCAACCCTCAGAGCTGAACTGACAAAAGGCTATATGGTAATATATTTACTCTTCACATGAGGAAAAATTCTACATGGTAGAGTTCAGTTTATGTTTTCTTTGAATGGCATATTTGATCTGTATGAGCAATGCATATATTGTTCTCTATCTTACCAGGTCTAAAAAAATACTTTCTGAAGCCACAGGTGTTCTCAATAGTACTTTTTCCCTACCAACTTCTGTTTCTATGAATTCCACTCTACTAGTTCCATCCTTCCTTATAAGACAGGGGTGTTCTTAGACTTCCTGATGCAGGTCAAGATCCTCACTTCAGAAAAAAAATGTCAGCAGGCAATATTCTCCAGAGACTCCCATGATAACCTGACCCCCAGAATTCCTAGGTCTATCGATCCTAAAATTTAGATAGATGTTTTCTTCTCTACAGAGATAATTATGTGGAACAAGGATAATATTACCAATAGATTTTTGTGTCTTTCTTCCAAATCTCCTTTGTAAGAACTTCTTTTCATTTTTATTAAAGTAATTTTGGTTCACAGTATTGTATATGATTTAGAAATATAGATTAAGATCTTCTTGTTTCTAAAATGCTAGTAATGGAAGCTTAGAGCAAAAAAATTTAAGATTGACATTTCCTCAAGGCAAAAAACTATGGAAGAAGGAAAGATTAATCAATCATCCTTGAATTGGCTATGGAAATTTCCAAGAATCTAAGGTGGAGATAGAGAGGATTATTTGTTATAGAAAACCTCCCCAACCTGACTCCAAAGTGATAAATTCCACAGTCATTTCATCAAAGAACACTATATTAGGATATTCCTTGTTCTGGCAAAATGTAGGTTTTGCCTTAAGACTGCTACCTGTGTCTATGTAGACTGCTTTTTTTCCTAGTAAATCAGTTCTTTTAAATTGGCAGGCTTAGCCTCTTTGTATCTATGTAAACATCTTTTTCCTAATAAAATTGCCATGTGCCACTGAACAAGAAACATTGGTGTAATCTTTATAGGAACTCAAGATTACCACTCACCAAACTCTCGTGTTCCATAGAGTTCAATAGGCGTTTTCCTTTCTTTATCCCTTTATCCTTAGATTCCTCCCCACTGGATGTTCAGAGTCTATATGCTTTCCACCAATGCTTCAGCTGTCTAAGCTAGAAACATCAAGTCATCTTTAACTCATCTTCTTACCTTATTTCCCATACAAATCCCCTACCAATTTTAATCTACTTTTTTTTTCTCCTAAAAAAGAATCTCTCTTGAGTTTTTCTACTTCACTTCTTCCCAACTTCCTCTCTCTAGTCCAGGTTGCTATTCCTTTTCACTTGTATGGCCATATCCACCTCTAAGTTTACCACTTTGCAGTACTCCCATCTTTGAACTTTGTAAATGTAGGTTTGGTCTTGCCATTCAATTCATTTTCTTACTGGAAACTTTTTAATGGCTTCCAATTCCCAAGAAAATCCAGCATTCTTAAAGTTTTCTTGGCCCTTTATAAACTTACTTATACTTTTAGCTTCATCTCTCAATCCTCTGCTCTCCCTTTCCTGTGTTTCATACTTTGGCCACACTCAATTTCTTTGTACTTTTAATTCATAACTTTTAGCTTCATGAATTTAGCATGATTGCAATTTTTTCCCTAGGAAGCTTCCCTGATCTTCCTGTAGATTTTGCTGATGTTGTTGTGCACTGACTTTATATTCACTATAACCAACACTCATAGATCCTACATAATCTTGTAATTTTCCCATTTTTCTAGAAGATATTAAACAGGAAAAGAATAAGGTATATAAGGTATTTTCCTTTTGTTTGATCTATGGTACCCAGCAACATGTTGAACACATAATAACAATACAATTAGTATTGAATAAGTCAAGGCAATTTAAATCAATGTGAAAAACTGTGGACACTTCCAAATATTCCTAATGTCTTTATTGTCCATTTCTCTTAGGATATATTTATTTGGAGTCTGTAGTCATCAACATTTATTCAGAAAACACAGAATTAAAATGCTATCCACAACCTTTATTTCTGAAATTTCTAGCAACACCTAATATTTAAGTGTTCTGACATAATGTCTTCTTGACTCTTTTCTGGGCACCTCATTTCAGATCTTTAGCAGTTTATTTCTTCTCCACTCCATTCCCACTCCACCCCTAATGAGTCATAAATTTGCTAACATGTATAATTATTTGCTTGCCTGGTGATAACAAGATGTATAGAATTATGGTGATTAGAATGAAAACACAACATTCACAATTACCATCTTGGAACTTTTTATTTAGCCCAGAGTACTCTATAGCTCCTTTGATTGTCATAGACAAGTTAAGATTTAATATCAGTTTATCAAACCTTGAACTTTCCTCTAATTCCTGACTGAATTGGGAATGGGGGAAATTAAAGGAGTTTATAAGATGTTTGGGGTTGGCTGACCAGTCTTTCTGAGTTTCAAGATGAAGTCAGACCCTATGCATTATTTGACATTATTTTTCAAAGACTAAAGAAATAATTAACAGTCTATATGTTCAAGGCATAGACACCCCCCACACATGTACACTTCCCAATGTATTTCTTTAAACAAATCATCTCACCTCTTTCTGTTTCAGTTCTCACATCAGTGAAATGGAAAACAAGATTGTTATCTCAATGGGGTTGTTGTCCAGGATGTAGTAAATGCTCAATAAATGTCTTCTGTCTTTATTTTACTTCTATGATTCACAAAACATAGAGACACACTAATTGAATAAAATACTATCAATTATTATGTTTCCGAGGAAAAAATGCTTGGCAAAGGAAATAAAATTACTCAAATTAACATAATCCAATTTTTGAAAAATAGAATACATTCCAGTAGTCATATGATATTATATGGAACCAGCAAAGCATCCCTGGTAGTCATAGAATCTGGAGACAGTCAGGACTGTCTTTGATGCACTGTGCCCCAATACCTTCTGTTTCTTTCTTCCTACTTCTTCTGGAAAAGAAGAGGTTAATGTTCTTGTTGATCACCTTGATTCTTAGATCTTGCTTAATATCCTCTCCTGTAGTGCTTGCGTTCAGTTTTTACCTATGTAAACAGCTCTTAATGTGTCAGTGTTCAAAGTATAAGGCACCCCCTGCCTCTGTGAATGCAAAAGTAAAGAAGAGTTCAAATGGAAATTTTGGCCTAGCTTTTCCTTTAATAATCGCCTAACTCTCCTTCCTAGGGATAAATAGGCATAGCATCACTAATGGTATCTTTTCAGTCCTCAAAAAAATCCTGTGTGAGACATAACATTTCCAAGAAGTATTATCCTCTCTTGAAAGCAGAAGTTACAGAAAAAAAAAATGAAAGAAGTTCTAAAAATCATCAAAGGCCCCAAACTGGGGAATATCATCACCTGCTACGTGGTTATTACTTATAACTAAAGAGACCCAATGATGTACTGGTAAATGTTTAAAAATGAGCACTTTTGCTTAAAATGTCCTGATTTGTAGGGTTTGCCTAGTTCCAAGGTGAAAACACTCTCACATGGCCTCTGGAATACTATTATAGCAACATTATAGAATTATGGAGTCATGAAGAGGAGCTGGTAAATGAATCAGGGTCAGTCAGCTCCATCATGCACCAGGTACACACACATATATAAGAGAAACAAGCCTCTTAACCACCCCCCTTAACCTGAGGCAGAAATTGTTTTTCAATATCCCTGACAAGTAGATGTCTAGGTTATGGCTACTTTGCTCGGGTCCCAGGGCAGCCTGCTAGCTGGTTTCAATGGATAGAAGAAGAGATGTCAGCATGGCCAAGGAACATCTTGGGCAAGATAATAGACACCTATTATTTCTCTTTGTGATTCAAGACACACGAAGCCAGAATTACTGCTTTGTTCTGTAGACAATGCTTCTGAGGCTGTGTTAGATGCTAGGTGAATATTGTACTTCTCTGTAATAAGTTAGCATTGCTTTTGCTCATTCTGAAAAAAGAAATAACTTTGGGTGAAGTTGGCAGGTGGCTGCCAGAACACAAAGTCTATAATCGTCCAACTTGCCAGTTCAATTTTGTCTGTGAATTTAAGGATCATTAAAATTGTGTTTGAGGGGAGATGGAATCTTGTGGCTTTTTTCTTCATTGCTTTTCTCACTTTGAAAGGAAAATAATTGTTTTTCAGTCAAGAAGGGCATATACAAAATAACCAGCCTTGCTGATCCACATAAAGTATTATTTGTGGCAGGTCAGCTGGTGGGATAATGGCTCTCTGACTAAGACTTATTAAGAGCTAAGACAAGTGTGCAAAGGTGCACAGGCAAAGGTGTGCCACAATCATCTGTTAGCTGCACTTTAGATTTCAATTGTGCCTTCTTTATGCAGCCAAAGATGAGAGCAACAACAGCAAGGCTTAATGCTTGGGAGAAGCTGGCAGCACCATTTGAAGCTAGTTATTATGATATGTCTGGCTTAGGAAATGGGTAATTATAAAGGGTTTATTCATGATTGTTTCGAATTGAGAGCATTTAGAGCTCAGTGCAGTGTTTGTCTTAATACACAGAGATATGGACCCTCAGGAAAAGTAAGCTAATGGTAAACACAAACCAGGGAGTTAATATTTGTTCTCATTGGTATTGTTGATTGCTTAACAAATCCTTTGTGGCCAGTATACATTCAACAGTTCCGCACAGTCTATGGGCACTAAATTACATAACTGTTTATGTAACTAGTATTGTAAATTGATACTTAGGTTGGGAAGTTTTATCAAGTGATAATGCTATATTTTCAAAGGAAAATGTCCCTTAATTAAAAACAGGCTTGGTTATTAAGCAAGCAAACAAACAAGAACAAAAATGAAGTTACCTCCATAGAAGAGGTGAAGGAAAAGCTTGTCATCCTTTTGTCTTTTTTGATTATACACAGGAGCTGTCACCGATGCATAGGTAAGGGTTAACATTTAAAATGGACTGGTTGCCTCCTGATTTCTTGCACATAAAGCCATGAGAAGTTCAGGGAGACACTTCTTCCCCTAGTAATGAAGCTCTCTGCTGCTAATGGCCCATGCAGACTCCCTTGGCTCCTCCAAATTAGAAATACTTTTGTGCTCCTTTGCTTCATTAACAGTAAAGAGAGGGAGATTGGTGGCTATTTAGGGCACGGGGAAATTGGTGGCTATTTAGGGCAAGCGAAAATTGTAGTAATTATGGTTGGTAAATTCTCTTCATGGTGTTCTTCGGCTCTTGATGTTCTTTTGGTGCTTTTCAGGGGAGCCCACCTCTGTCACTGCTGGCATTTGGCCTAGAAGGATGGCAATTGATTTGACTTTGGATTCTAGCACTTTAGAGATGGTCAGTATGAGGCATCTTGTCTACTGAGCAATGGGTCTTTTATATGTTGATTTGCTTTTCAGAATGTACCATAGGTACCTTTCCACAGTTGGCTGTGATAAAGATATACATGCATATATATATATATATATATATACATATATATATACATACATACATACATATATATATGATAACCTTATCTAGCTGCTCTTGATGTAGAAAGCTAGTATATACATGTACATTTGTGAAATTACATCCCACATCAACTTTGGTTGAAATTGAAGAGATGGCTTGATATGACAGGTGACTGTGTAGAAGAAGGAAAAGGAAAGGCTAGTTTAGGGTCACAGTGTACAGTTGTGGATATCTGGTTGGTCAGTGATTAGCACCAGAAAGAGGATATTGATTGGGAATAGATAGGTATCAAAAGAAGAAACTGAAGTCCTAAAGATAAACAAAAGTGAATTAATGTTAGCATTTACTGGTTTTACAGTGTCTGTAAAGGGGGTTATATTTATTAAGGCCTTCAAAAAAACTGGGGAGTAAGGTATAAAAAGATAACTTCTTGAGCAACTAAAGTTACAATCTCTAGAAAGTGGGAGAAAATATACCCTAAAAATTGATTTATAGGTATGATATTGATAGATCTTTGAGAAATAATTAAGTAGAGTGTAATAACACCCCATGTGGAGAGTTTCATGGGGACACATTAAAGGAATTAAGAAACATTTCTGGAAATATTTATCTAAGTGATTGTATTCTAACACATTGAGGTAGTATTTTCATAATTTTCAAGAAGGTATTCATAATATCCTAAAAGAATGGCAAAATATAGGTTGGAAGTAAAATAAATATCAAAATATAGGTAGGAAGAGTTTAATGTGAAGAGGTAGATGGATTTGATTAATAAAATACTTTAGTCTATATTAAAAAACAATTTGTAGAAGTGGTCTAATTGAGAGCAGTTGAGTAAGGATAGAGTAAATATAATATTCATAAGGAAACCATAGAATTTTCTTGACCAGGACCGATGATTAGTGTTGATTGCTTATGTGGACCAAGGAGTGGTTTTCAGACCACTAAATATAAGTGTTTCAAGTCTTCTTGATGACTATCTTATTGGTATGTGGTTGGCTATATCAAGCCCCTGTAACTTGTGATCAACTGTTTATCTCCTTTGACTAATAAGTTTACAAGATTGTCTCATTACAGTCATGTGGTTTTGGGTAGACTCTCCTGTGGAAAAGAAGCACCCCTAAGTAGCCAACTAGAGTGCTTGGGTTGGTTTAGCAATGTTTATTCATTCAACAATTATTTATTGAATGCCTATGTGAACCTCAATTTTACTTCTTACTGTGAATTATTAAATGGAAATTCAGAATTATCGGATGAGTCTCTCTTGGCCTTAGGTGTTGTGATTCCGAATCACATGACTCTGGTACTTTCAGGTTCTGAGACCCTTATAATCATCTTTGGACTGTGGGGAATCACACTTTCTATATTGATGACAGAGCCAACTCCTCTACCTATTTGGTATTTTATGGTTCCTACTTACCTCTGATCATATTGATTTTACATTTTTTCCCCAGAAGCCTTTCTTATTAATTAAATTAACAGTTAGACTCAATTGTGCTGGCTGATTTCCTGATTTCAGTTAGGGAAAGAACAATCCATGATTGAGGAGAAAATGTCTAGAAAATACAAGGAAGAAAAGCTCAGCTTTCTAAACTTTCTAAAGTTTAAACTTTCAAAATTTATTCCATAAATGCAATGGTCTCTTTGAGGAAGTGAATGACCCATAGCTGGAGGAAGAGTCATAGCATGAAATTTTGTAGAGAAGATTCTTGCAGAGCTTTGGAAGTTGAACAAATGGCCTAATTGTTCATTCTGATTCTAAGAATGCAATTGAGGATTTTCTTTAGTTTCATTTTAAGTCCTGATATAAATGTGAATTAAATAGAAAACAAACCTAAGTATCCCAAGCCTCAGAGAGAGCAAGAAGTGCCCTGTCCCAAATATTTCCAAGTCTTCCCACCTCAGGAATCATAGAGAAATCTGAAGAAAGGGTAGTTCTTTATTCCCCAGTTATGCTGAGCATTTTTCATTTCTTTCATTTATTAGTTAATGAATGAAGCAAAGACATTTAATCTTATAAGAATCATGTATCAAGTACTACATTACCTTGGCTAAGATTATGTGCCATGAAAGATTTTTAGCATATTTTCAAATGAACAAGTATTTTGGATCAATCTCCAAACATTAAAAATAACTTGTACAAAGTGACAAATACAGAACATTTGAGGCCCTTTTTTAAATGAGCTGAAGGTAGATGTTGTTGCACTTGGTGATAGCTACTAAATACTTTGCATAAATTATCTCTTTCAATTTCACATTAACTATATGAGATGCATACTATTGCTTCCTACATTTAAAATGAAAAAGGATATTAAAGCTTAAAGAGGGTCAGTAATTTGTTCAAGTTCATACACCTAGTGCATGTTGACAAAGATTTCCAATTTACACCCATTTGGCCAGAGTGCCCAAGCATGTAACACTAAAAACAATTTCCTTTTCATAATATGCCACTAGATTATAAATTGGCTTTGGATATACTCATGCCACACCTTACTTTGAAACAAAACATCCTCCTTCGTCTCATTTCCCTCTACTTTGAGAATTTAATTATCTGCCTGCAGCAAAATGCCACCGTTAAAGATTCTCATGAAAACTAAACCAAAGGGGAAAGGACAGTATTAATGTGCATTGATTTTTTAATTTTTTTACTTTTTTTTCCCTGTTCAGTTTGACTTTCTTTTAGGTTTTTAGTATGTGGCTAAATCTATTTATGATCTAATAAATTCTTAAAAGGACTTTATATGGAGGGTTGTGTAGAATACTTTGTAGAAATGAGTGCATTTTGCCTTTACCTTGTCATGTTCACATAGTACTTTGCAGTACTCTGCCTCCACCTTTTCATTTGGTAATATGCAGTTTTTTAGGAACCCTTTCTAAAAATTAGGAAATCAGTGTGAGCTCTGGGTATCACATGAGTATGTACACCAGAGCCCAGTCACAACTTCATGCTGGGGAGATCACCAAAGTCATTCTTGGGGGACAGTGTATGTGGGCTTTTGAGAATCTAGGACATTAAGTTTTAGATCTCAGGCCCTGCTTCCTATAGGATCTCCAGGAACCATTTAATGTGTTTTCTGCTGCTAATAAAGCTATTTAGATATAAAATCCTGCCCATGGACCTTTCTTGGTTAAAATAATAGTATGTAGTCTTGGTCTATATGAATTCATTAAGATGAATTTCTTAGTGACTTGAGATCTGAGTTTTACTACCTCCAACCCACTAGGTTATTACAGTGCATACCTGATCTGATGGTAGGTTCCCTCTGGGCTCTTTTGAACCACAAAGTGATTTCTAAACCTCTCACAGATATACAGGCCAAAGAGAGCCTATGATATACATGAGGAAGACAAAAGATGAAGTACAGCTGATGGAACATGTTAGATGCAGAATGGACAAAAGACTTAAAACATATTTCTTTTTTTTTCTTTTACCCCATCCCCATCTTCACTCCCCCCCCCCCCCAGAGCAAATGCCTCCAGTGTTTCTTGTGATTTAACCATGGTTGACAGCAGAAATAAGACGACCACTGTCAATTATGTGCAGGACACATTGTCTGGGCATCGTGGCTGGATGGCTCTGCTTCTGGATCAAGAGACCTACTCACTGCAATTTGAGATCCCTTGGATCAGCAGATCTCTGCAGGTAACTGAGGCATTCACCCTGGGACATGGTGTATCCCTTTTCCAAGGGATTCAATGAAATAATAATTTGCAGATATTAACATCTTACGTTGTTCATTTAAAGAATTACAGCAGCATTCTGAACAGATGAGTATAACTGAATACAAGAGATGATTACTTTTTTTAAACACCTGAACTATTAGAATCTCCTCAAGTCTCCCTTTGAATGCAGAATGGTTCTGCCTGAAAGTTAAATTTATGAACACAGTGAAAAACAAATTCTAAGTACTCTATAGATTTGTTTTCTTACATTATGGATTAAGAACTAACCTACCCCAGAGATGAGTTTTAGCCAGAGAAAATGTCTTGATAGGGCAATTTTACATTGCTTACTGCCACCTTGTGGTCAGTGATCAACTTGGAAATGAAGGTCCTTTGGGTTGAGGGAAGGATTGAAATGATTGGAGGAGGGAGAGACACAAAGCCACATGGAAAGTAGGCGCATTTTATGAAAAGAAGAAAAAGTGGTTGCCCTCAAATTTCTGCTCTTCCTTCTAATTATCTCCTGCTTTCTTTCTCATCATTCACAATCTCCTGAAAGATCATGAGAGCAGATCTGAAGGAGCTGGAAACTGCTTTAGGTATTACTCCTTAAGTTTCTTCCCAGTGCCTCTCAGAAAGGAGTTTATCTCTTCTTTTTTTCCTTTGGAATCACCGTGGGAATCTTCTGGGGGAGTTTTCATAAGAAGAAATAGGATGGTGACTTAGGAGATGTGCATCACTGGTTTCTATCCTGGCTCAGCATTCTCCCACCTGGCCTCTGCATGCCTCAGTTTCTTCATCTGCAAAAATGGGACCATAATTATATCAATCATTGGAAATTGTTCAAGGATTGAGTGCCTCAATATTGTTAGTACCCAAGCATGTAGCAAATGCTCCTATAGGGTTGGCCATTCCTATTATAAATGGATAACTCACCTATTGTTGCCTGCTTCTTTAGTTATAGGAAAATATGAAAAGGAATTTTAGACCTGGCTCTGTCTCTTTCAGCTCTTTGAAATGGAACAAGTCAATTCACTAGGTAGGGTCTTGGTTTTCTCCTTTGTTAATCAAGATATTTAAATGAGAAGAAATTTCTTTCAGGCATCCTAATCTATGATATTTTGCAGCTCTATTTATGAATTTATTATAGGTTTAATATGTCCCATAAGCTCAGTTCCCACAAGCAAAGTCATTTATGTGTAAACTCTTCTGTCTGTGCTCTTTGCACTTTAACCCTCCCTCCTTCCCTCCCTCCC